>JAGPOW010003182.1:33660064-33680618 GCA_030014935.1 Caiman crocodilus
CAACTGCTGAAACTTCCTTAGCCTGACAAAGGGTTTTTGAACCCGAAAGCTTGATTAATAATTATTTTCCAGCTATTTGGGTTGGTCTAATAAAAGATAATCAGATTCACCCAAGGAACCTTATCTCATTGAATTCAAGTCACCCCCTCAAAAAGGATGCATTTTTGCATCAAAAAGAGCCCTGAAGCATGTAACACAGAAGCTTTGATTCTCTTTGAGGGAGTCAATAACCAAAGTATTGCAGCACTCGAGACCAGTGAAGTAGCACCAAGTAGCACCCAAAATGTGCTCTTCTAATTTTGCCTGCACCCCACATTCTTTGAGAGTAAATTTACTTCCAGTCTTATCTGTTTCTCTCAACCAGGCACTGAAATTAAAGGGAGGGGCACCTCCATCTGACACCTGAATCTTCCTGACTGCCATCTGACACCTCCAGGGAAGGAATTCTACCTGATCAACACATCAAAGAGCTACTCAACACAGCTCAAAGACATTCTCATGGACCCAGAGGGACAGATTTCCAACTCCAGCTCCCTCTGTGCAAAAATGAAGCTTATTTCCTACCTATGGGGATTTTTTACCATCTTGTACCATCTACACTTTTCCCAGAGCCTGCTGAAGGGACTTTGATCCCGAAAGCTTGCAGAAAGGGACAATTTTCTTGCCATTTTCCAGTTGGTCTAATAAAAGGTATCATCATTTTGGAACCAAGAGTTCTAGTTTTTTGTATGTCTTTTTGTCTCAGACCAACACGGCTGCCAAGTACACATCCCTTTCATTTCTTAAGTGATTTTTAACCGAACTTATTATTCTTATCTATCACAGTTTTCACTTAACTTCTTAAGGTTTTAGAAATACATAAAAGTATAGCATTTCAAATAACCGTAACTGTCCTGTAGCAACATAATATGAGGGAGACCTTTTTTCAAAACCATTTCATCTTACCGGGGATTATACATAATAAAATGCCTAAACCATAATCATATGCTTATTGCATAGTACCACTAAAGGACAGAGTTACAGTTGTCTGGTTGTCCTCAATGAACCTTTCCATGCTTTTACATGTTTGGATTTAAGCTTTATTTGGGCTTTTCCAGGTTTATAAACATGTGGCGCTGAAATAATTGCAAGATACCTTAACACAGGGTTTTGCAAACTATGGCCTGCTGGCCAGATTATTCCCACAGGGTTTGGCCCAGAGCTGTGGGGCTGGCTTCAGTAGCATTTGGGGAAGGTAGAAGGGGGAAGCAGCAGCAGCAGCAGCTAGGTCCTAGTGCTAGTCTACCTCAGAGCTCAGGTTGATACTGGACCATCAATCAAAAATTATGCCAAACACTGCTTTAATGCATTATGTTAAGTAATTGGTATGTCCTAACACTAGCTCCATCTTAAAGTAGATGTTTATTGGAATGATATACTGAAGCACAGGGTGCTAGCCTGTATCAACTATATAGGTTATCATTAGCACCAAAAACATTACTTCTATGCTCTCACACATTTCCCTTTTTTTTTTTTTTTTAAACAAACAAACCTCAAATTGGGAATCTGCTCTCACGTTTATCCATGTCACCATTTCAGTAACTTAGGACATAAATGAAATAAAGCAGTAATTTAACTGTGTATTACTATTACTGTATATTACTGAATAAAAATTGAAAGATTAAGAATAAGCAATTCTTAAACTAAAAATATATACAAGATACATTACCAGTAGCATCGAGCATTATTCTCCAACAACTTCTCCACCATGTGCTCTACTCTTACAAACCAGCTTGGCACAGCTTTATATATTAGAGGGGTATCAGATCTGTAGGGGGGGAAGAAGAAACTTTCAGAAATATGCATTTTAAATGAGTTAACATGTGTGCTTTCCCTGAGTGTGCAACTCCTGTATGCCTCTCTCTCTATACACACTATAATAGTTCTTTAGCTAATGTACTGACACGTTGGTTTTTTTTACATAAAAGATGGAAAGTAATTTGCAAGTTACTTTATTTGTTATTCCTTAGAGACCCTCAGAAAAGTGCAGCAGTTTAGTAAGTTTTAATCTAAAAATGTGCAAGAAATTCAAACTATAGTTATGAGTTTTAATTTTATATTCCAATTTACTACATTATCATTAAAATAAGCAAAATGCAAAGTAGAATCAGTGTAATATTCTTAAGCTTTCCAAACAAGTTAATGCTATAGTAATTTGACCTCAACCTTTAAAAGGTATCACACAAAGAAAGTACACTAATGTATGTTGCATTTCAATTAACAGATTTAAATAAACACAACGTAGCAGGAGTACCTACTACTTGTACAAAAGGGCTCCAGACAACACTGACTTCATAAAAACCTGAAAGAGCATGCTAGGAATAAGCAGAGAGCCTACAAAGGATGGGAAAACAATTAATCAGCAAAGAAAGCTAAAACTTCAAGGTCAAGAAGTATAGAAATAAAGTGAAAAATGCCAGGAGTCCAGATGGATTTACCTAGCAAAGGATATTAAAGAGAAAAAGGTTCTTCACTTTTATTTATAAAGAAGTAGGGCTACAATACATGGTGCAGAAAGGGCAGAAGAGCTAGATAATTTCAATGTCAGGAGTCTGAAAAAAACAGGTACATAACAGATTTGGTGGCAAGTATTTTTAATACATTCATCAAATCAGCCTTGGGGGGGGTAGTGTTACACAACTGGGGAAAAAACGAAGTCACAGTCATATTTCAGATGGGGAGGAAAGAATAATCCAGACAACTACAGTCCTGTTAGTCTGACTTCAACAGCATGTACAATTTTGGAATACACGTTGAAAGAAAGTAATTAAAAAACATGTGACCGTAAAGAAATGACAAAATGCAAAATGGATATACCAAAAACAAACTATCACAACATTAATCTGGTACCTTCTTTCAATAAGATAGCTGAACAAAGGAAATGCAGCACTTCCTAAGCCAGTGGTTCTCATCCTTTTTAGACTTAAAGCACCCCTCCATAATTTTTCCAAATTTCACAGCGCACCGGTTGAAAAAAATCACTGAGCTACAAAGATATGGCAGAGTGCCTGGAGGCTAAAAAAGTTAAGAACCACTGATCTAGCTGGTGCCTGGTGACAACAGTGAGAACAGGACCTAATTTTGCTATGCCCTTTCCACTGTCTGCCCCACTCTGTACCCAAGAAGCCAAGGACAAGTCCCACCATTGACGCTGCTCTTGTGGGGTCTCACATGATGGCAACTGCTCCTGCAGCCCTCTTGCTGGCCCTGGGAGCATGGGAAGAATTGAGGTAACAAGCCTGATTGCAAGGAGCAGCTCTGATTCCATGTCTGCCCATCTGCCAACCCACAGCACAGCACACTGCTAGGAGTGCAGGGGCAGGCAGCACAGAGGCTGAAGGGGCATCCACAGGCACCACTAAGTAATTGGAGAAGGCCAAGGCACTGGCCTGGGGAAGGAGAGTTTTTACCCCTTCATGAAGGGAACAGGTAATGCATCACCCTTAACAGGATCTCACAGCACCCCAGATTGCCATCGCAGTCCAGATGAGACATTTCTGTTCCAAACTGACATCAAATGATTTATTAAAGTATACCAAAGAAATGATTCGTTATGCTGGACAAGATAAGGTGGACTGGGAGTTGCTTCCAAATAATGCTGAAAGAGTGCTCAATAGAAGTTACTATCAAGAGTCCTGAAGGATCAGACTTGGGGGGTTTGTGACATACCCCGACTCTGGATATGGTCAGGTGTGCCTTTGTGGTCCTGGGGTGTTCTCTCACCTTCACCTTTGTGCTCCTGGGGTGTTCTCTCACCTTCATGGATGTCCTTCAGCCTCAAACCCTTCTCTACTATCTGCTGCTTGACCACTGAGGACCAAATGAGATGCTCCAAATGTCACCTCAACAACTAAGCTTTATTCACTTCACCTACGTCTTGCCAGCTCTCAGAGGGAATTTTGCCAAATAGGAAAAAGGGAAAAAAAAAAAAAAAAAAAAAAATCACACCAGTATTGCACTCAGAAATTTTCAATCCCTCTTCTAGCGAAAAGGCTTGTCTGTGTGGTCAAATGCTCTGAAATCAGTTATCACTGACAATAAGCATGATATAAAACAAAAGGATTTATTATAAAAATGAAAGCATATGTAAAAAATCAGTAACAATAAGGAGAGATACAAATAGATACAAGAACAAACAAACAAAAAAGAAAACAACAGAATAATCTGATCTGACCCTGCATTTTAAACCCAAGAATGCAGCTCTACTCAGCCCACTAGCTGAGTGCCAAAAGCAGAGGCAGGCAATTATTTGAGCCCGCAGGCCACACAGGCAGTTTTGGGGAGTTGTCAGGGCCAGTCAGCACCCACCCTCACCATAAAAGCCCAGAGCCTGTGCACCCCGCGGCTTTCTTCCACCAACTCTCAGTCCTGGCCCCACCCCACTCCACATCCACTCTAGACTCCCCAAAACTGGAGCAGACCAGCTCCAAACCAGCCAGGAGCTAAGCACGCTGTACTGACAGGAGTCCACCCTGCACCTGCTTCAGATTGCCTGTCCAGGCTGAGCAGCACCAGCACCAGCTTCTGCTGGGCACAGAAGAAAAGCTTATATCTCCTCCTCGTCACTAGTGGGCCCTTCTTGCTACAGCCGCCCGCAGCCCTCACCCAGGCTACCTTGCGGCTCCCTCACTGCCACAGTCACCTGCCACCACCACCAGAGCTGCCTCCAGGCTGCCCAAAGTGGTAACAGTGGCAATAGAGAAGAGCAACAGGGTAGCCCGGGCACAGTCATGGGCTCCAGGTGGCTGCAAGGGACTGGCACCAGCAAGGGGGAAGCAGCCACTTTTCCTCCCCACACCTAGAAGCAGCTTCTGCCCAGCCACCACCTTTGCTCAGTTTGGGCAGGTGGTCCAGAGGAGGTACAAAGCAAGCTGGGGTCAGGACTGTGCATGTGGGTCACAACTGGTCCAGACTGGGTGCAGGGCAGGGTAAGGGCTGTGCAGGCAGATACCCACCAGACTCCGTGGGGCTGGTGACGATGGAAGCAGTAGTCAGAAGAAGCCACTGCCACCTGGGCTACCTAGAAATGGAGTTCAGCTGCACAGCCTCCCCAACCCCGCTGCACACTTGGGGCAGTGGAACACGCCACAGACCAGATGGCACCTCGGCCAGGCGGGATCAAGGCACCTACTGTGGGCTGGACAAAGTTCCTCTGTGGGCCAGATCTGGCCTGCGGGCTGTATCTTGCCCACCTTTGGTCTAAAAACATTTCCCCATGCCCAGAAAAGCAAAACACAAAAATTTGGTCTCTTGGCAAGACTTAAGTATGGTTTCTTATCTAGTCATTTACATATATTATCCATTGGATCTTTGAGGACTCCATACTATGCATATAGCTTCCTGCCCTGCAAGGGTGTGTGTGGTTACTGAGCTAGAAGCCTTTCCAGATCCAACTGGCTTGGGGAGTATTTATATCCTTTCAGACAGAGGTTAAAGACACCATCCCTCACTTAATTTCCCCACCATGATAAATGCCCTTACTTCAATTGTCTGCTTCCAGGTGATATTCATGCTAAGGTCTCTCCTTTTAAAAAGTAAATTCATCAGTCTGGAAAGACCTGGCTCATACCCACAAGCGTCTGCCTAGTTATTTGACAGACCCATGTCAGATGCCATTTCAGTGAGTACTTCTCTTTCGGGGTACACCAATACAATATTTTTTGGGCCAATACAATAGTCGACTTTTAAGGCGGTATATCGGCCAATACCGATCCGATTTCTGATACGCAGCCTAGCAGCTTGAAGAGCAGTGTCCAGCTGGTAAGTTTGTTGTGATGGAAGAAGATGAGCCATGACTCATCTAGGGGCATGGGGAGAGGGGAGCAGTTCCCACCATTGTGTGCACCCCAAGAGGGCATGTGGGGCACATGTTCATGGGGTGAAGGTGGGCTCCCACTGCGGGATGGGGCCGGGGCAGCACCAGGCTATTCTCGGCGAGAACTGGGCCAGGCAGCAGTGGCACTGGGAGGGGAGCTACAGGGTGGGGGTTGTAGCCACTCCAACATTCACTGTAGACCCCAGATGCAGTACTGGCTGGAACAATGCCCTGCTGTGAGCCACACCCCTAAAGAGCATTACAGACACTTCACAGTACACATGGCATGTGATGTAGTTAGGAATGAACTGCAACAATTCATTGAATTTTGGACAATTTCTGCTTTCATCATCACAAACTGAAATTAAAATTGCACAGGACAATGTTTCAGTCATTTACAGTTCTATTGAAACATTAAGAGATCAGTATGTTCATTTCTTACTCTGTACAACATTTCAACATTACATTACTTTTGCCAAAAGTCTGGATCTGAAATTTAGGATCAGGATCTTCTAAAGGGACCAATATAAATTTTTGAGTTCCCAGTCTTTAACACCTTATAGCAGTGGTTCTTAACTTTTTTAGGCACTCCTTGGAAATGCCAACACTTAAGATTTCACTTTTTGCCTACAGAAAAACAATAGAGCAATTTTTCTCAACTAACCCCCCTTCCCCCCCCCCAAAAAAAAAAATAAACCCCAAAAACTCAGAAGCACAACAACTATGGATTTCTATTTGAAATCTCAGGTTTACAAACATGATTCACAAGACTAAAAACAAACAGTACTAACATTGTACAGCACCCTGCAGCACCCTTGAAAGGATCTCAAGGCACCTCAGGGTGCATGACACACTGGCTGAGAATTGCTGTCTCACAGTAACAAGGTTTTAGTGGACACTTATAAAAATAATTATTAAGTTAGACCCACTTCTCTCTCTGCCTTTTTCTTTTTCCTTTTGACTCTAGACCAATATAGCTACAACCCGGATACCTGACACATGGATAATATCAAATTTTAACCAATTTTTTAAAAATTTAATTTTCATAATTTTACAAGGAGGAAGTAAGTTTTACCATCTGAACCCTGAGACCCTGCTGCTGCCTTTGTTCAAGGTAATGTGCATCATCACAGAGCTCAGAGATATCTCACCATATAAGAAATTCCTGCCCAGAAGAGTATTCCATCTTTCTACTCTTCTGTGAAATAAAACATCATAAGGAAATACAACTACATCCTGCAAGCCAAACAGCTTTGACGTAAACAGACTATTCCAACTTTTCTGAGCCTAACCTGCATAAAATCAACTGTTCCAAATGAGATTTTACCACATCTAACACAACTAGAGTATACTGCTGACTCATATGCAGCTTACGGTTCACCGTAAACCCCGGGTCCTGCTCTGCAGTACCAGAGACTAGCCAGTCACTCCCCAAGCTGACATTTCTCCAGTCTATTCAGTTCATTCTGGATCCTATCCCTACCTGCTGACATGTCTGCAATTCTACCTAACTTGATGTAACCTACAATAGGCTAAGCATACATTCAATTCCAACAACCAAATCATTAATGAAGATGCTGACCAACTCCAGATCCAGGACTTACCCCCAGGAAATCACACTTGATACCACATCTCAACTAGACATTGAGACATTCAGGACTAGGTCACCAAGTACAATGATCCAACTAATTATATATCCACCTTACAGTACTTATGTTTGATCTGTATTTACTTAGCTGTTTAATAAGAAGATTGAGACAGTGTCAAAAACTTTGTTGAAGTCAAGGTATATCAGATTCACTGCTCTCTTCTCATCCACAGAGCCTGTTACTTTATCTTAAAAAGAAATCTGGTTGATCAGGCATTTCTTGGTGAATCCATGCTGGGTCTTGCTGGTCACCTTTTCTCTCCTCCAGCTACTTCATAATGCACTTCTTGAGGACCTGCTTCATGATTTTTTTCCAAGCATAGAGGTCAGGGCTGACTGGTCTGTAATTCCCTGGATTTGACTTCCCCTTCTTAAAGATGGGCACTATATTTTCCCTTTTGCAGTCATCTAGAATCTCATCCAAGCTCCATGAGTTCTCAAAAAAATATAGCCACTGGCTCTGAAATTACCTCTGCCAATTCTTTCAGTACCCTCAGATACATTGTATCTTGCTCTGCTGACTTGAAATCTTCTCAGTTCTCTAAGTAATCCCTAACCTGGCCTGCCATTACTCTAGACTGTTTATCTCCTTCCCTATCTCTGCTGTCAACTGCATGCATCTTGCAGCTATCCCTATTTTGAAGACTGAAGTGAAAAAAGGCATTAAATACTTCAGTCTTCCCCAAATCATCTGTGACAAGATTGCCTTTCGCAAACCACATGGTTTTTCTGGTCCTCTTACTTTGGACATACTTTATTGCCTTTTATGTCTCATCAGCTGCATCTCAAATTGTGCCTTGGGCTTCTAGTTCTCTCTGCATGCCTATGTGATACCCTCATAGTATGACCAAGTTTCCACTTTATATAAGATTCCTTTTTGAGTATCAATTTGAAGGGCTTCCAGGCTGGTCTTCTGTTGTACTCCCAATTCTTCTGCATCATCAGGTAGCTTGCTTCTGTGCCCTTAAGGCAGGCTTCCTTAAAGTATAGCCAGCAAAACTATGCTCCTTTTCTCCTCAGAATTGCCTCCCAGGGGATCCTGCATATCAGGTCATTGTCATTCTGTAGCCACTGTCACCTGCATTACTTTCCACCTTCACATTCTCAACCAATTCCTCCCTGTGTGTTAACAGCAAGTAAAAAGAGGCCAACCAGAGTAGAAGTTCTTCTATCTGAATCTAAAAGTTATCCTCATTGCACTCCAGGAATTTGCTGGACTGCTTGTGCACTGCAGCATTTCCCTTCCTTAGATCATCTAACAACCTTTTTCCTCCCAAGGCCTTAAGTACCTTTACCATTTGAATGAAATCTACGTTCTACTATTCATTGTTATATTGATATTTTTCAGGGGGAAAAAAAAAAAAAAAAAAAATCAATAAGTCCTTCATTGAAAGACTTCTTGGATGATTTAAATGTGAGCTGGAAGGTTTTACAGACTTTACGTTCAGAAGAAATGTTAAACCAACAGATTTTTTTCATAGGTGAAATTTAATTAAACAGCTGTTAACCAAAATATGCTACAAAATTTGGATAGTTTAAACAAGCATCACTCTTTTTGACCAAGGTCAGCTTTCCTCGATACATGGTTTTGTCAAACTTGCGCATTCAAAGCCATCCAGCAGATTTTTTTGCACTTCTTATATGAAAAGACGAACACAAATAACCCTAAGGACTTCTTTCAACACATTCTTTGTAAAAAATAAATAAATAAAATAAAATAAAATAAAAAAAAATGCAGTTTTGCCTTTGTAGATCACTTTAAAACGTGGATTAACAACAGGGATGCACATACTGAAGTTAACCCACAGCAGCAAAATGACTGCTAACTTGAGTACCCAGGTTCTGGCTAAGGACTCTACCCTGCAAAGAAAGCATTACGTATCCTTATCAGTAAAGTCACTGTGTGAGTGTGTGTGAGTTTTTTAGGAACTACAACTACCTGCTAAACAAGGACTATTCATGAAGGAGAGTGCCTGCATTTGAACACCCTAATATAAAGAAAGGTTCAATTAGGTTAAGAGATAGCAATGAAGAGATGGCAATCATTTCCAAAACATGCACATCCCCATATTCCAAATGTAATACAGCCTGTATGAGGAGGGTCAAGACCAGTTAAAATGGACTGGGATGTTAAAGTGTTGTAACACTGGGGGGATGTATTTTGAAAGAACCCCTAAGTTATCCAGCAATGCAAATTTCTCAAAAAAGTCTACTAGGCTATAGTTTGAAAAAAAAAAAAAAAAAGTTCCAGTTAGCCAGTATTGGTTTTAAAAGTACTGAAATTTTATGAAAATGAGCTACAGATACACAGCACTAGCACTCTGGTAACCAATAAGAATTTTTTTATACAGCATGCTCTTCACAGAAGTATTTTACAGTGACATATCGTTATTATGAACCTAGCCTACAGTGGGGAAAGTGAGGCACAAAAGCAATGGCTTGCCCAAGGTTACACAGCAGGCTAGAAATACTAAGATTAGGGTCTTCCTAATCCCAAATCTGCACAGGAAAGCCTCTCCTAAAAATATTTATCTGAGCACATGAGCAAGTTCTATAGACTAGTTTGCCTTAGACCATGGGTATCAAAGACCTGGCCCACAGAGCCCTATCATCCATCCCACGATGCTGCCTACTGCATCCACAGACCCCAGCTCTACGTGCTATATGTGCTGCCTGGACCAGAATGCATGTGACAAAGGGCCTAGGACACATGATGCATGTAACACCCATATCCCACTGGCCCCAAGCACTCATCTGGGCCTGGTCCAAATAGAACCCATGGACCAGCCTCACATGTCAGATCCAGCACACGGCCAAACCAGTGCAGACCCCATATGCAGCATGCACCCCAGACTGCCTTTGTACTACATGCAAGGCCAGGACCACCAGATGTTGCAATGGCATGTGGGACAGGAGCCAGGGTGCACACTGTAAGCAGTATAGGCATCTGATCCAGAACACCTACCTGCAGTATGTGGCAGGTTCACAACCTGTGGGAGGAGGGGGGATGCATGCAGGGCATGATGCCCCCTGGTGGCTATGCAGCCCCTGTCCATCTCCATCTCCAATGAAGTCCTTGACAGCCCTTGATTGCTTGCACACCACACCTTCTTGTTACCAAGATTAAGTAACAGAGGCTGTCTACCGGCCTTAGTGAACCTGAGTCCAGTCAACTCATCAACAGGTCCCTCCCAGACTCCATTAGCCTGGATCTGGTCCTTATGCTCAGTGAACCCTCTCAGCATGTCTGTACCCCTGCAGGGCACCTATAGCCTTAAGGGCTAATTGTGTGGCTCCGTTCCATCCCTACACCATGCCCCAAGCCTCACAGCTGTTACCCTAAGGTTGTTGCCTTCACACACTTGACTCTCCTTGGGCCCTTAGACTCCCCGGCCCCACATCCAGCTCCCTCTGGGCTCCCGGACCCTTGGTCCCATGCATAGCCCCTCACTCTGGACTACTGGTCCCTCTGCACAGCCCCTCTCTCCAAGCTCTCAGACACCTGGTCTGGCTCACAGGCCCTCTCCCCAGGCTCATGGACCCTCATTCAGCTCTCACTCTGTTGCTGTGCTCGTGGACCCTCTGGTCCAACTGTGAGCTAATCCCTGGCTCCTGAACTTCCAGGTCCCACACTCAGAAACTCTCTCCATCTTTGGACTTCTTGGGTCTTGGTCTCTCATCCCTGCTTCATTCTCCGACCCTCTGATCACCCTCTCAGCCCTTTCTGGGCTTGGGGATCGTGGCTCTCTGGATCATTACTCTTTAGACCCTTGCACTCCCTGCTGGGCTTCACTGTCAGCCACTCTTGGGCTGCCAGCCCTCTGAGTTGTCTTTGCCTGCCCTTGAAGAACTCCAAGTTAAACAACTAGTACAAACTTAATAGCAAGCACCTGCCCTCTGGCAGGTTGTAAAAGTTGTGTGGCTACCCTTGATGTTGCAGTCACTCTCCAGGTGTGACTCTTTCAGCCCTTAGCCTTTCTGAGTCATCTTTGCAGTGGAGGGGGTCACCCTCACTCCAGCTGTCTTATAAACTAGCTCCTCCCAGCTTCTCTTTCTACACAGGGCCCCATGCCTGTCTTCCCTCACCCTGGCTGCTGCATCCCTCTTCGGTGCAGATGTCTCTACCATCTCCCAGCACCCGGCAAGTACCTGTGATTGCTGCGTTACAGTGGAGCTCCTGACAAGTCTTTGCAGGATCTGCTCTGCTGATCTGCACTGTCTCTGCTGTGCTGCTGGCACACTCTCCAGGGGCTTCCCTTCAGCCCCCTTCCCCCTTGTGTCCCCTGGTTTTCATCCTCAGAGCCAATCCACCTAGCCTGACCCCATGTTTCCCTGCTGGAGCCCAAGTGGGGCTTCATGGACAGCATCTGGGCTCCTGGCTCTATATCATCCCGCTTTTCCTGCTGCAGCTCAAATGGAGTACCCCAGGGATTGGTCCTTGAGTTGGCTTTGTTCAGTATCTTCATCAATGGCCTGGAAGATGGGATAGAGTTTTTGCCCTTTTAGGATACCTGAGGTGGTACCTGTTACTGTTACACAGGCACTCAAGCCTTCTCTAGGCTTAACATAAAAGACTTCTGTAGGCTACATGCCCATATAACTAAGCCCATCTCTACCCCAGGTACCTTGCCTTGTTCCCCATACTACAAAGTAGCTTTCTTTCAGTATTTAGGAGCCCTGCTGCTCAGACTCCTCACTTCATGGCTCCCAAGGCTAGGCTGCTTGGCTAGCTCAGGCTCAAGGCTTATATAGCTCCAGCCTGTCCTGCTGCCATTTAAGTGAGTCCTTAATTACCTCACTTTGCAAACTGCAAGTGGCCTCTCAGGCTGCTTGCTCCCTTAAAGGAGCAGGCACATCAGTGCCCTGCTACACAGCGGCTCCATTCCAGCCTTGAGGGCCAGACCCAGCACATAGGGCCCACAGCAGCTCTGCATAAGCTAGATGACTTTGACACCGTTGCCTTAGACCTTTGAATGTACTGGTCTGATGGAAGTTTGCAAGCAAATACCCTGAAGAATGCTAGCTATACTATTATCTTCTAAATGAAGCCATGACCATCAACAACCCAATCTTAAAAGTATTCAAACATCCAGCCTACATCTACTGAAGTATTTCAGACTCATACTTGATGTGAAATTCAGACTACTGTTGAGATTAAAATGCAAGATAAACAGCTTCTGTGGAAATACTGCAGTGAGCCATCCTTCTTGCCTGACTGAAGAAAACAGAGGAAACTCCATCAATGAATCTTGTTAATCCAAAAAGTGCATGTACATTTCATGAGGCCCAATAATGAAACACCCCCCACTTCCCTTCCTCAGCTCCCATAAAAAAAAATACCCTCTCTCAGTTATTTTAATACCTGGTGATAAAGGCCACTTCATATATATGTCAACGTTAAAGTATCTATGATTCACTCTGTAAGAGAAAAAGCTAGCAGAATTAACAGCCCAGTAGTAGTGTATTTCTTAAGAGAAGGGCACGTGGAGGTACAGTTCTGTTACCTTGGAAAGCTGCCACATGTTTAAGCCATTCCCAAGCTATGTGACATCTGCAAAAGGAACCCTTTAGGCAATTCACCTGGCAACACCAGGCTTACTCCTCTAAGATTGTGGAGTCAAAAAGGGGTAAGTTGTACCAGGCACGTGTTTTTGGCAGATGCTAACAAATATTAAGGAATCAGAACTTGTAGCGGGGGGGGGGTCTCTTTTATTAGACCAACTAGATATTTGCAAAAAAACCCTCTTTATTTGCAAGCTTTCAGACATAGTCATCCTTCTTCAGGCATAGGAGAATACAAAGATTGCAAAATTTCTCCTAGGTGGAAATGAAAATTAATCTCTCACAGGAGAGCTGAAGATGTTATAAGATCTCCTCGGTGAACAAAGAACATACAGCAAAAATATGTTTCCAAAAACAATTAGCTTCAAGCCTGATGAGTCAAATTGAAGGGCTGGGACCCAAGGCATCTAGTTCAATCCCAGGTTAAAGATCCCAGGACAGCGTGACCCTGAGATTGGAAATAACGGTCCCAGGGCTCCATGCATATGCCCACTTTCAAAATGTTCCAGGGTGCTGTAAGCCTACAATAGAGGAGAGGTTACCCACTGTCACACTCATAGTGCCCCAGGACCCTAACAAAGCACACACGCCCCCAAGCATGGGGAACACCATCTTTCATGTCATGTTGCATAGCAAGCAGGGGGGTACAAGTAAGCATAGCAAATACTAGGGACTGGGTCTTAGTGCCAGGTTCCCCATGCAATCAGTCACACGATTGGGATCAGAGGAATTTAAACTCCAGTCCCAAAAAACTGTGCATCCTGCCTTGTTAGATGGGCACAGGAGGACACAATATTTGGAGTTGGGCATAAAATTCCTCTGATCCCAATCACACTATTGTATTAACATCTGCCAGAGGTCCTCATGGCATAAAAATAAGAAGGGAAAGCACTTCTCTACATATCTTGATTCATCTAGGCACTTGTATCAATGCTGTTCCCAAAATATTTGAGTACGACTCGTACCATTTTAAACTATTTTAGAAAGGAAACAGGATTAAAAAAATGTTTCTTAGAGAGATGGTAGAGTGTATGTGATAGGGAGGGTAGAGGGAGGAAAGACGATACAGAGAGAGAGAGAATAAAAGCAATGTTACCTGACAGACTGAACTGAACTGGGCTTTTAAAAATTAAAACATTCTTTACTGCTTATACTCCTTCATCCACATTTATCCATTTTTCAGCTTTGCCAATGAAATCACTTTTAATTATTCTTATGCATGTTACAAATGCTGCAAATATTTCAGAGGCTTGCCTTAAAAATTCTTTTTTCTTCTTTAATCATGAATATACAGTAACGCATTCTAAAGGTGTTGTCAATATTCTAAAGCATAGTAGTAGTAGGAGGAGGAGTAATTTATTTACAACTTTCACTAAAACAATGGGAATGGTGGCAGAACAGTATCAGCCCTGCTTTGTAAGTTCCTGCTCAGTGTGCACTGATGGATGTGCCAGGGCTGACCTCATATTTGGGCACCCAGCACTGCCAGAGGAAAGATGCGGAAGCATGTAGGCATTCTGGTATTCAGATTAAACTGATTAATTTGCTTATAAATTGGTTTGAAACTATATGACCTATTTGTTCCACAGGAGAACTGATCTGCCCATTGACTGGAGGACTTAATGAATGTCCACCAGGCTTGACTGAATT
Source organism: Caiman crocodilus (assembly GCA_030014935.1). Lineage (NCBI taxonomy): Eukaryota > Metazoa > Chordata > Crocodylia > Alligatoridae > Caiman > Caiman crocodilus. The sequence continues at coordinate 33,674,779 of JAGPOW010003182.1, forward strand.
GCTTAAATTTATTTGGGATTGATTTAAACTATTCATTCTTTGGAAGGATTGATTGTGATTCATCAATTGGAGGACTTGGTGAATTGCAGCAGGGTTTGATTGACCCAATTAATTTTCTCACTCACTGACTTAAAATCAGGGAACACCTTATACTAGGGGCTATTGAACGGACCCCAGCTTAAGATCTGGTGGGCGTGTGGAAGGAGTAAAAGGGTAAGGAGGAGCCCCAAACATCATCTGCATGTGTAGCTGATGTGGGTTCTCACATATAACCAAAGACCCTCTCACTAATTCTCAAGATCAAGGCATGGCAGGCAAAGTGAGGGATAAGCCCTGTGAACGAGACATGCTACAGTTCAAACGGTCTGGCCCCAATGGTAAGAGCTCATGTCTTAAAGAATAGCTTACACTGGCACAACTGTACATAAGGTGAAAGTGCCAAAAAAGCCCCACTAAAATGCCCAAAATATATACACACTGGGTAAGCCAGGTCCAACTAATGTAATGCCTCTTCCAGGCATGTGCTGGGTTCAGTGTGGGAGCCCACAGAGTTTAAATAAAGCACAGTTTTTTGTTGTTGGTTGGTTGTTTGTTTAACACCTACAAGTAGCCCATATGCCATAACTGTACCTCTAATTAAAGTGAATTTTGTACTTCATATTTCATATTTGTAGGTTTGTAAGCCAAGTGCTTTATTAGTCTAAAAAAGGAGTAATTTGGGAAAATATTCATTCAATCAATAATATCTGCCTGGATGCTGGCATTTTTATTTCTTAAGTGCATATCTTATTCTAAATCAGGGGTGGGCAAAATGCGGCCTTCGGGTCAGATGCGGCCTGCCAGGCCATCCTATTCAGCCCACAGGGCCCCCCCAAAAAATTTAGAAAATAAATATTTATCTGCCCTGGCTGCCTGTCATGCAGCCCTTGATGGCTTGCCAAAACTCAGTAAGTGGCCATCCACCCAAAATAACTACCCACCCATGTTCTAAATACAGGGGTAATATTGGGTCAGTGATTGTCAGCATGGTTTCCCAGGGCATCTGTCTAGCAGAGAGTTTAAAATAAAAGTGTTATTCAACTACCCAAATAAGGCTTTATTTGGAAGAGGAGAGGCTTCTAAAATGCACTTTTCATGTATCTGTCAAGGATAAAGGCTCTAAATTTTTACCCAGTCTTAACTGAGGTAAAGTGAGAACACTGAGCTCTGTTGCATGAGCTCTCCACCTGTCACAGAATTTGGTAGAAATAAAAGCCACTTTAAGAAGTCATTAGAAATTGTTTTCCATTTTTGAATAGACCATGGGGTCAGCATCCCACAGTTCTGCTCCATACAGTAAAATAGACTTTACCTTAAATGTATAGACCTTTAGGGGGTACCAGAAGACTTCACCCATTTTAAAGTACAGACCAAATTTAACTCAAAGGCACCTGGCAATCCAACACACTGAAGTAGCTAATGTTTACCATATTACCACATTTAAGACAAAGGAAAATCAGTTTGTTGTAAAAAGGACTGTTTTTGCAATTAGTGCGCCATCAGGCCCTTACAGCTTCAACTGTATATTACTCAGAGCTGACCTATCATAGTAGGTAAGGAATTCCTAACTTTCAGATCATCTTAGTGATGTGTATGCTGGGTCAGAGCAAAGTGGTAGTTGCCCTCAAAACCCACTTGCATTTACCAGTTGACTGACAGTGCCAAAAGTAGTTCAAGATTCTTAAACTTCCTGAACAATCTGTAACTCCTCAGGGCCAAACAACAAAGGCTCCACTTTATCTATCGAAAACTTGGAAAATATTAAGCAGTAATTGCTCAATGAAACAAAATCTAGGCAATGCAGATTTAAGGTACACCCCAGAACCAAAACACCATATAGTAATCATAATACAAAAGTTTTTAGGATTATTTTTCCCTACAAATGTAGCCTATCATTATCTTTTGGATCACCTCCCTTCTATCTCTGATAGTATGGGTTAACCATCTGTCTACATGTACTAAGGCCAAATAAAGAACCATCGCGATCATAGTCTAATCTCCTGTATAGCCCTTAATAAATTAATCCACTGGTTAACTACCCTTTCAAATGAAAATCTGCACCTGAATTTATCTGGTTTCACCTTCCAGCCAATGAATCTCATTATACAGGAAGTCCTCGACTTAGTGTTTTGAGTTACGTTTTGCACTTACAACGTTTATAAATTGACACCCTGTTTCAACTTCGATGTCAGTTTTGACTTTACAAAGCCTGATGCACTGCGATGCGATGCGATGCGATGCCACACCAGCAAACAAGTTCACTGCATCGCCCATCTCCCTGGAGAACATCTGTCCAGACCTCCTTGGAAACTTTCTTTTAAAAAAGCAGAAAAGACTCCAGAAAAATCTGCAACCAAGACTCGTGAGAAGACTAGAGTCAAGAGCCCTTCAAAAAGTCCAGCAAAGTCATCTCAAAGAAGTCCTTCCAAATCAATGATTGTAGTTACAGTATAAATACATGAATGTAGCTATATTAGTCATCTATAACTGATTAATTACCAAATTCTAGGTTATTTTTGATGAAAATAGGGTATTGGGTCTTGGTTCAGGAACTAATCCCCCATTTATAACATTGTTTCCTATGGGGGGGGGGAAAATTGGTTCTGAGTTGCAATGATTCGACTTAAGACATGGTTTTCAGGAACCAATTGTGTCATAAGTCCAAAGATTGCCTGTATTTTTCCCTGCTAGACTCAAGAGCCCTCCGAAAAGTCTCTGAATATCAGTAAATTTCTGTTTTCATACAGGTTCTTATACATTTGGAGCCCCTCTACATGGACAGGTAAAGATGTGATGGGATCTGATGTGTGATCCACACAATGCACTTCCTGCTATGCCACAAGTGCATAGCAGGAGCTGACTGTGGGATCACAAAATCAGACCCTGCTCCACCTTACTGCTGGAGCAGAGAAAACCCAGGATCACAATGAGTGGGATCCCCCAGCACTGGCAAGAAGCAAGCTCCCATGACTAGGGCCTTCCAGATGAAAGCACTAAACAGTTGATGGGGCTCCAGGAAACATGGTCAATTAATGAAATGACAGGAAGCACGTACAAATTACTACCTATTTTGTGGAATAACTCAGTCACTTATTCCTTTTTTAATGATATCACTGATTTAACATGTGACCAGTTAATATATGATTAGCTGGTTAAATCACACCTTGTCTAGGGACAGACATTCAAAAAGCCTAAGCCTGAATTGAATCACTCTTTGCAAGTTAGTCTAAGCTGCTCAGTTTAAACTGATTAATAACTAAACAGACATTCTTTGTTAAACCAGGAAATGCAGCCATGTGCCTACAGTGGCTCAAGCCAGAAGCCAGGGCTCTCTGGAGCATGCCTGCCAGCCATTGCCAAAGGGGAGGGAAGAGAGATGCCCTCACCCCTCCCTGCTGGAGCAGAGGGGGCATGGCCAGGCACCAACTGGGGTTAGGAGGACACACAGTATGCCAGCCATAAGCCTGGGGGCAGGAAGCTGCTGTCACACTGACAAGTGGCGATGGGAAAAAAGTCCTCTCTCTAAAGCAAGCATGTATTGAACATAGCAATTTGCAATGCGTACAACAGGGAACTACAAAAATATCTTTGCCTAAGCTAAGGTACAGCCCAATAAAACACAGCATATACAACTTAGTCTAACTTAAAATGTAAAGCAAAAAGACAAGAGAAACCTTGCATAAGTCTTACTAATCCTGAGGGCAGAGTATCTCCTTACAGCCAGGCATTCAGAAAGCCTTCATTTAGGTTTCACAGGTTCTGCTTTATAATGTAAATGTAGCTCTCTGCATTCTTTGGTCAACAAATTCCAGCCAGAAGCTGTCTGCAACTTCCCCTAACTATCTCCAGCACATGTGTGAGGATGATCGTCAGATCTTTGCCAACACTTCCCACCTCTCAGTCTGGTCTTGCAGGTTAGCTCTTGGCTCACAAGTGACTAGCTTGCCTTTCTCCCCAGCTCCGGATGGCTGTGGAATTAATCCCCTCCCTGACTGAAGGCAAGATGGACAAAGAAAGAAATTAATTCCATCTCTGCTGGGCTTCAGGAAAGCCGTGGAGGTCCACAGGGTTTGCCAGCTGGGGCACGGGTTTGCCAGAACAAGGGGGCACAGAGGGAAGAATTTGCCTTAGGGGCCATGGCAGGCTACACCCCACCCCTGCTACAGCTAGAGAGTAGGGGGGAGGGGCCAGCCCAGCTCTCTGGAGCACAGCCCAGCTCAGAGAGCATGCTGGGATGTTGGGGGTGTCCAATTTACCTTAAACCACAGGGGGTCTGGGACACGCACTGCATACATGGGTTTGAGTCAAATCAGTTAAGTCTGGTACTACATTCAACCAGGTTCATCTCAAACCAGTTTCAGACATTTTCAAACTGGTTTATGTGCACTGAATGTCTGTTCTAGTACAGGTTTAAACTAGTTTCTGATCACTTAAACCAGTTTGTGTGTAACATCTGTCCCTAGCCCTTAAATGTAATGTGTAGCCGTAGCCTGAAAGTCGCACTTTAACCTTCTCTTTGACAAGCTAGATTGTACTACTGTAAGAATGCCTTACAGCAAAAGATCGTTATAAAAATAGCCTCTCTTTTAAGCACAACAATCTCTTAAATAAGAATTTTTAGTGACATAAGTGTAATTTAACAGCTAGAAGTAGGAAGACAGACAAAGTGAAATAGAATTCCTGCCGATGGTGTTGTGAGCCTAAGTGACAATTTTCTAGCTACTTAAATGATGTTGCTACTATGTATGTGCAAATCGTCATTCAATTACCCTTGCATTGTGACCACATGAGCATGAACGCAGAGACTGAGCATACACAGATGGCTATGCACTGTCCAGGCAGGTATCCAGCTATTTACGTTTGCACATTTTGAAAATGCAAATGGATGCAAGCCACAAAAACACAGATGGCTAGAAACTGATGTCTAACAGGGTGACTGAAATTTAGCAAGGAGCAAACATTAACATTGAGTCCTTAAATTCACCAGTTTCTGAAGCACCCTACATGTTTATCCTCAGCTATTCCTCACCATCTCCACTACCATAACCCCATACATATTTTCAACAGAAACAACTGACATAAAGGTATTAACTGTGTGTTGCTTTCTGCTATCAGTATAAAAGAAACAAAAGCAGCAACTCAAACAATTCCAACCAACTTCAAGTTAATGGAGGCTTCTAGGGCTGGGGAAAAAAAAAAAAAAAAAACACACTTTACCATCTACTCCAACCATTGCCCAAGGTCTAGCATGCAAAACATATTTCTTTGACCTAAGGGTGAATCAAAGCTCTCTACAAATCTACTCAACCTTAGGAAGAGAAATAACTGTACCATGTCCAGTTCCTTTAATAAGGCAAGAGCACTTTCTCTGCAAAGCACCAAGCACAAAGAGCTAGGGAAGCAATACACCACAATTCTGGCCAGGTGAATGTGTTGCCTCTAAACTTGCTACCCAAGGTGCAACCCCATCCCCTCCAGTCTTTCTTAGGAGTCATTTCTAGGAGTCACTACAAACTGAAAGAAGTCATATTTCGATCACAGGTTAAGTATGCTTCTCTGAAAAACTAACTATACACTAAGATAGGTGTGATATACACATCTAAGTCTTTAAGTCAACTTGAACTTCAAGGGGTTTGAACACACAACTAGCATAGGCCAATTTTCAGTTACAAATAAATGCAGAGGTCTATAGCATGTGTCATTTAATAAAAAAACATTTTTAGGAAATCCATGAATATCTTAAAATCATAGGCTCGGGGGGGGGGGGGGGAGTTATTTATTTATTTTTTAATGACAAAACC
>JAGPOW010003182.1:33680718-33692345 GCA_030014935.1 Caiman crocodilus
AATCATAGGCTCGGGGGGGGGGGGGGGGGAGTTATTTATTTATTTTTTAATGACAAAACCACTACTGCCTTTAAACCATTGGCTGGATACCAACAGGATCAGGATCAGACCAAACAGGGTGGGGGGAAAAAAATCAATTCATTCAAACAGGCTAACAAACATTTCCATGGATCAGTCTGACAGCTATATTTCTTTTAATGATCAATATATAGAAGTATGGGGCTTCATTTTGGAGAGTGCAAGTTACAGGGGTTTCATGGGTTCCAAAGATATCAATATACTTGAGAAAACTTGTGCAACTTATGTAAAATAATGATGACCAATTGCAGTGCAAATGGAACAAAGCTATTTGCCAGAAGCTTGTACAGGCTAAAGATAAGAAGAATCTAAAACATTTTGAAAATATACTTCAAGAAAATGTTCTGAAGGTCTCAAATCAAAAATATCACCTCATCCATATGTTAATGTTTTCATCAACAGACCAATTGTCCTTGATTTGTTAAAAGATGCTAATCTGTTTAATACTGATGCACGTCAAATAAGAAACTGCGCACCTCATCTAGAACAAGACACAGGGAAAAACTGATACCAAGCTGGGTTTCCCAGCATAATTCTGCCAATTTGGCAAAACTATGACCAAACACGTCACTTGTGTACTGCCTCAAGTTTGGAACAAAGAACTGTGAAAGGAAGCCACTTAAACCTCTACTTCCTTTCTAAGATTTGGCTGCAACAGCAAAAAGGTCAGACATTTACTCTCTGGGACTAAATGACTGGAACATATAGAAGATGAAAATCAGCCCAAGAACTGAAATGTATTTTATGTAGATTTAATTCAGTTCCAGTTCAATTGCAGTTCAGCCCGACCTTATTACTTCTACTTCCATATCTTACCAAAAAACAGAAGACAGGAGAAAAAAGGAAAACAACCAAATTAATCATTACAGCTCTCATGCTTCTCTGTAGATCTAAAGCCAGATGCACTTCTGTTCTTACCTCCAACAGAAAGGGTAGCTGTGCTTAAACGTACTGATGTGAACCAGTCTACCTTTCTCTTTCAGAGCCCTGATGATATTCTTATCTGCATCCTAAAGAGAGGAGCAGGGGTTAAAGTTACCAAACAATTTTTATAATGACAGAGTTTTCCTTGAGGGCCAGGCCTTCAGTTATTAAAAAGAAAAAAAACCTGCCAGAATCTACACAGTGTTATGAAAACATCATGGTTTGGTCACCAATTATAAACATTTTTAAAGGATTTGTATCTATTCTGGGTACTTTATAACAAATACTCCAATACCTTGAAAGATAACATGCTCACAAGTCTTTGATGAGTACCCAGAACCCTAACTTGAACCTTAGGGTATTTATGCATGTGCTCAGATGCATTATTAGAATAATTAACCGAGTATGCTAGAGTGTTCCAATTAGAATGCTCCAGCATCTTATGTAGTCATGGTCCCGCGTTTCAAAATGGTGGTGGGGGAACAAGCTTTAATTAAAGCACCCTCATCACCACTTTACAAGATGGGATGCCAAATACACAAAAGCCTCTCTAGTCTATTCCTTACCACCATCCCAGAGCATGTGTGATGGTACCCTTAGTTTTTTTCTGTATATGATAGTTTTCAGACACTTATGTATCTTCTAACACCCCCTCTAGGGCCCTTCTCCCACTAAATTCAGCAACAAGGGAAAAGAGGGGATGAGAAATGGCAGTACCCACGCATGGGGCTCTGGAACTACATAAAAGCAAGGGTTGTGGTCATAGCCTGTACAGGTCAGCTGATGTGCTCAGAAGAGTCAGAGCATCTGTGGAGCTCCAGCAGGAGCTGCACTGACAGGCCAGTGACAGCATCACACAGCTGAAGGGCTGCAATGACACCACCACACTCCCTTGAATCCATCTCTGCAGTGATTCTAAATTTAAATTAAGGGCCACAAAGCAACAAAAAAAAGCTTTTTGTAGCATCTTATTAACTATTTAGCTCAGAAAAAACAATTATTTCAAATTTAGGCCAAGAGTCAAAGACACATTCCAAGACAGCTTACTGAACGTGTGCCTTGCTATAACATACCCTGAAAGAAAAATGTCTTTGGAAGTTTTATAAATGAATGGATGCATGTTGAAAGGAGAATACCACATTATGAAAGTGATTTCTAGATTTATCAGGCTTAGTAATGACAGTCTCAAACTACAATATCCTCAAAAGGATATTATTTGCTTTTACTTCTTTATAAGCCCTACCTGGCAAAAAGCAATGTACTTTATATGCAGCAAGACCTTAAGTTTTACACTTTTTGTGCAATTTTCTATTTTAGAATGTTTTAGGGTAGCAACAAGATGAGTAGGAGATGTCTTATTAAAAGTCTTGGCTCACCCCACAAATGGAATAGCACAGAGCAGGGACTGCCTATGTTCTCAACTCTCCTTAGCAGATTTGCACCACTGCTAACACTTCATGTTATGCATCTACTGAGCACTGCAATGTACATTTCTGCAATCTGGCCAAACACTTAATTCTTCATTGTAGCCTAGGTTTTTTTTCGTAGAATCCTTTGAAACACAGTCAAACATACATTAAAGATAAAAAAAAAAAAAAAAAAAAAAAAAATTGAGAAAGGCAAGTTTCTACCACTTACTAGATCAAAATAACAAATGCTCTAATATTTTCCCAAATCCACCAACCTTCACATATTGCCCGGCAAAATCAGTCACTTCTGCTGTAAAGCAGCCTGAAGCATCAACAGGACAAACTGGTACTGAATCTTTTTGAATAATATTAAAATCCATGCAGACTCTGTAATCATCCTAAAAAAAGCAAGAAGTACAAAATCTTATTATTCTTCACACTGTCAATATTCAGCACTAGAAAGGATTTAAAAGATTTAAAATAAAGATACAACATAACGGTACAAAAACTGTCATATCTTTTAGTATTCACTACTCCAAAATACATATATCCATTAAAATATAAAAGGTGCCATGTTAAGCAATCATGCCACACCAATAAGAATGAATAGTTTGTTTTTCACCTAGTAGTTCCAGTAAAATTATTAGAGGTGCACTGATATATCGATCCCATATCAGATTGACATTGATATGATGAAAATTGAGAGTACTGGCAATCAGCTTTTTTTTTTTGTCCAATGTGGCCAATAAATGTTGCACACACGCGCACAGCCACAGTATAGCACAAGCAGCCAGGAGCGCAACCTGACAGTGTGGAGAATATCTGGGTTCAGCTGATAAGTCTGTTGTGGGGGAAGAAGGGCAGATCGAGGCCCCCAAAGTGAGGGAGGGGAGTGGGACTGGGGCTGGGGTAAGCACTGTCCAGCTGGGGAAGGGGGTTGCCACTGTGGCAGAAATGCCACCATCTGTGTCCCTCTCCAGAGATCTGTCTCTGCCAGCGTGAGAGGCTGGTGTTGAATTCCTCAGGGCGGGGATCTGCCTCCCTGCCTACATGACAAAGCCTGGTGCCTTGGAGGTGGATGCTCTGGTCACCTGGGGAGGAGGAGGGAAAAGCTCTGCTCACTGGCCCAGGTAGCCAGTGATGCTTTTTTAGATTGGGTGGCTAGTGGCCAGCACTGGCAGCTTCGATTGGACTGGACTGCTGAGGTCAGAAAAGCTATTAGCCATGCAGTCACCCAGGTGAATCTGAAACTGGCTCTCTCCTCATAACCGCATGCTCCCAGTGTGACTTGCCTCTGAAGGAAATCTACAACTACCTCTGGATGATGTGTGTGAGTAAGCTACTGAGATGTGACTAGATATTTAGCTTACAGTAACTCAGATGTGAGATCAAAAGGAATACCTCAGCCATACTAGTTTGCTCTATGAGATTCCTCTGATATTGCTCTACCTTTTATCCTGTTTTCACCCTACCCCCTGTAATCAATAAAATTCTCCTTTGTGACTGGTGTGGGAGACTTATTGAGGGGTGGGTATAAATTATGCTGAGGAGGCCACTTAGGTCTGTGGACTAAGGGAGACTTTCCTAATAAGCCCCTGACTTGGGGAAGTGTCCCCAGTGCCTGTATTGGGTCTAGGACCCATTGGACAATCAGGCCTGCGTTTTCCAAGGGGCGCAGAGCCAGGATTGAGTCCAGAGCCTTGGATGGTGGCAGCAGGAACCCCAAGTTAGCGGGTGTGCTCCAGGAAGGGGTCGGCCGGACACCAGGCATCCCAGGGAGGCACTCGGAGCCTGGAAGGTGGTCAGGTGCAGTGAGGTGGACAGCTCAAGGCAGGACCACCCCCTACTGGCCCGCCACAGCCACCACCCCAAAATTCACCATAGCCCTGCTCCCAATGCTGCTGCCTGCCCCAAGCCCAGCCTGGCCCAGCCCCCCGCCCTGGGCCCAGCCCACAGTGGCAGCCAGCCCCACCCCATGCAGATCTTGGGCCACCCCCCACCCCCCATGGTGCATGCAGTGGTGGTTGCCACCTCCCCCGCACCCCTTAGACAAGCCACATCCTATGTCCCATTCCAGCTGTGCAGTGCTTGTGCCTGCCCCAGCCTCAGCCCCTCCCTCAATGCAGGGGCCTCAATCTGCGCCCCCCCCAATCCCCTTCCCGTCCTCCCAACCCTTACCTCACAACAGACTTAAAAGCTGGATGCTGCTCTCCAAGCTGTCCAGCTGCATATTGGCTGATATCAATCTGACTCCAATATGGCTCATTAAAAATCAGTCACTGGTATCAGCCCCCAAAAAATATTGGTGCACCCCTAAAAATTGTGGGGGCATGAAACTTGCTTCAAATATCTGTCGTATAGAAATCAAGTTGAATATAGAAACACAATCATTATTATACATCTGTCACACTAGTGTACTAGTGTAAGGGGCAAATTGCACAACCAAGGCTACCCTCCAATTAATCTTCCATCATATCTTACTACTACATGTAGCAGCCAGACTAATGTTAACATGAGTAACAGGTAACAAAACTGGAGTGATGCCAGTCTGACTATTTTAAGAGAAAAGCCAAGGGGATTCCTGTAATTTTAAGAGAATGCGGCAAACCAACCTGGCTATGTTGGTATATGGTAGCAAGAGCACAAGCTAGCCCTTAATTAAAAGGGGACACTCCCATGTGTGGCTGAATGGCAGAAAGGAGGCCTTGAGGCATACAAGCCCAGGGCCTGAGCCAAAGGAGGGAGTCAGACCCTACATGTTTCCCAGGGAAGCTGACTGCAGGCAGCAAGCCTTTAAGACACTCACATGACAGTGAGAGTGAGCCTAGCACAGGGAAGTGTAGGTTGTAGTAGGTACTGACCCAGGGCAGGAAATGTGGTGGAAGCAGTTCACTTATACTTCTGTTATACTGATATTTTTGTTTTAGATCAGAGGACTGGATAGTGGCTGGAGGGAAGGACAGAAGGCCACACACGGCTGTCTGGGACATGCTCCAGATTTTCAGCCCTTTCCAGGGCAGACTCCAGAGGCCAAAGTCCTAAGCCCCAACAGGCAGATAGCCTGTCTGCCTCCAACCAAGAGGGACAGGGGGCAGACTCCAGCCAAGAGGGTCAAAGGCTGCAGGAAGCACCAAGGGCCCAAGCAGACCAAGACAAGCCAAGGGTCTGACAAGACAGACTCAGAAGCTGGGCCAGAGGAAATGGGCCTAGGCTGGCAGTCAACAGTAAGACTAACCAGAGGGCTAAAGCCTGTATACACTAATGTGTGGATCTAGGGTAACATCTGCTAGGAATGGGTGTAGCTGCAGGGATGGAAGGATGCAACAAATAGCTCTTAATGTGACTACTGTCCTGAAGCAGTGACAGGACTAAGGAGGGCCCCACTTATGACCTGAAGAACAGAACTGGGGGGTCAGCTGGGTATGAGAGAGACCTACTGGACAAGGCAGGCTAAGGCTTGCTCAGGGATTCTGAGGAAGCCTCCTTTCTACAACAGAAAATAATTCCATAAAGGCATGGCAAGCAAGAGGAACAGGTAGGGTACCCCTGGAGAATCGCATGCATCATGACCACCCTTGGGGAATGGTCCTGTCACATTCGGATCAAATGGACTAGAAGCCATGCTGCCACCAGAAAGTGGTTATGGCCACCCCTGGGGTATACTATCTCTATCCCAACTATCACTGAGAACTGTAAAAAGCTTGGGAGAAACACCTATGGTAGAACATGAACAACAATGACCACACAGCACTAAAGGAGCTGGACCAAGAGATGACCATTCTATTTGCATCATGAGCTCAGACAATAAAATTATTCTCATTTTTCCAGGTTTCTTGGTTTTCTTTACTCTGAAAGATTTAGGCTTGAACTTAAGCTTTCCAGACTTACCTGTCATTCGAACTAGTGTAACTCTGCCTGGACCCATCACCTGAACAATCTTTAAAAACAACTAAACCAGTGATTACGTCTGTCCATGATAGAAACAAAGTCCATGCTTATGACACTTACAGAAGCTGTTTGACAGGCTTCAAAAGATTAAAAAAGCAACATGACTGAAGCTAGCAAAAATATATATAGTGAAAATCAGCAGTTTCTAGCAGTTGTTTCCTTTCTTGAACAAAACTGACAATGAAAATAAAGTAACTTAAGAAAAGCTGATTTCACACTTAAGACTTTTTACTTCACAAAGAAAACAGCTGTCTACAAATATGAGTTCAAACCTGCTTCTAATGTGATATCCCTAAACAATGTGGATAGGCAAAAGCAAAGGCTCTGATGCACAAACATCAGAAAGCCACTCCGTTGTGTCACTCACTGACAAGGTGATCTAGCATCTATGAGGCTTTTGCCAAAACTACTGAAAGCATGGAGCTACGTTGAAAAACTTACATGCTTACTAAAACATGGGTGGAGGTTGACCTTAGTTATTGGAAACAAGACATCTGCTATGCTGTTGGTGGAAAAATAAACCTATGTGACTGCAGAAGAGCTAATGAAGCTGGTGAGTTTTAGCACTGTATACTTTCTGATGCACTGAATTATTTCAATGTGTATTTTGTTTATAGGGCAATTGTGAGTTATTTGATGACTCTACATTAACTTGCATCTAGAAAAGACAGAACACAAACTGGTCTTGGATCTAGATACACTCTAGAACCAACAGAAACAAAGTATTCTAGTTATTTTTTTGGTTAAATGCTCATATTCACGAGTAGAATAGAAAATAATGGACTTCAAGATGTGGTAAAGAATGCCAATAGTTCATACAGAAACGATGTCGTTAATTCCATATCAAGGATGTGTCTTTATTCTGGGGCAAAATAATATGTAAAATGTAACATGATCTGGAGTATTAGAGATGATCAAAATATTTCTTAAAAGGTACAGTCCTTCATCCTCTTTTTCTTTTCTCTTTCCCCATTCTCTTCCTCTTAACCCCTCCCTCAAGTCTCATTCACTCCAACCCAATAACAACAGTAAATGAAGTGATAGAGAAGTAACTGAATTAATGACACATGCCCTCATAACCACGGTCACTTCACTTTGTAAGGTGTCTCTTGCTCTCCCTATCTCTCCCTCCATTCTTTATGTATATTTTGGTCTTGTTTTCAGGACAGACACCATGCTCCTCGTTTTTGAGCAGCACCCAGAACAACAGAGTTCTGATCCTGTATTAGGCCATTTGGGTGTCACTGCCATGTTCACTTACCTGTATAACAACAGAAAGTGGAGGAATGAGGCAAGATGCAGGGATACCCAATAGGAGTTGAGTACTATAGTCTCTTTCAACTCACTGTTTAAGTATGTAGTAAAAAAAAGTTCCTTCTAAAGGCAAAATATCTCTACATACTAAATGAAGGTCTGAAAACATCATGAAAAATTTAGCTGCTCCACAGCCGAGCGATAGAAAATACTAGTCTGCAGGACTAGTGCATGGTTTGCTCTATGAGGTTTTAACCAGTCATCTGTTCACATGCTCAATTTGTTATAAATTAAACCTACAGAAACCATCAGAAAGTCTTGTTTTAATTGACTATTAATTATTTCACAGCCTATAGATGGGGTAAAGGAAGATTTTCATTTACATTTTACAGCTTACACTTTTGTGCCTACAATGCAAGCAATGCAAAGGGAAGTCAACTCTTGGTTTTAACAGGTCCTGTGAGACTTTCAAACTATCTTTATAACTAAATACTATGAACTCCTTATGGCACATTAGCATGCTCTGCAAGTTCATTTTTCAGTTAACAACACTTTATTCTCAGTTTGCTTTTCTTTGTACACAGCAAGACAGTTATTAAGTTAAATCAACCGAGAACCCCTTTCACCCACTGATCATTTTATGTATGTAATTAAAATTTAAAAAGCAGGAAGTTCTTTTGCATAACATTTTCATAAGAATGTCCAACTTAGCAAGAAAAAAGGAAATAAGCATGGAAATGTATTTAATTCAAGAGGATGACATTCAAATCAGGGGTTTCAAGACCCCAAAGATTCAGAATAGAACTAGGCATATTAGGGCTGGGAAAAACAGTTGTTTTGATTCAGTTTCGGATTCAGCTATTTCAGATTACACTGATTTGTTTCAACGTTTCAGACAACTCTCCTCTTTTGTTTCAGCCAAATCCATTTCAAATGGGTTGCAAGCTTCACACAGCCCTACTACCCAGATGGGTGGGGTGCAGGATGGGGCTGTGGGTGGCTCATCTGGGGGAGGGACCTGCCCTCCACGCAAGCTAGGAGACCCCCCGCGCAGATCTCTGATCCCTACACACAAGCCCCAGTGACATGGAGCTGTGCAGGGCAGGCAGCAGTGGCAAGGAGACCCCAGTGCAGATCTCTGTTCCCTGTGGAGCCAGGTTGCACAGCAGGATCCAGCACCGCCCTGCCATGAGACCTGGCTCCACAGCAAGCAGAGATCTGCACCAGGGTCTCCTTGCCGCCACTGCCCACCCTATGCAGCCCCACTTCACCAGTTCCGAGCTGCCCTCCCAGCCCATGCACTCCCCCCACCCACCCAGCCCGTACAAGGCCTGTCCCTGCTCCAGCCACACTCCCCCTCTCACCACTGTGGGACTGGGGCAGATTGAGGACTCAGCAGTCAGGGAGGGAACGGGGCACAAGTAGGAGCAGGGTTGGGAGAGGCCTGGGGAGCACATACCATCCCAGGCCTCCACTTGTTCCACTACCCAGCCTGACTAAGACCCCAGTCACTGCAGCCCCTGATCCTGCCTATGCCCCATTTCATCCCTCACAGCTGGGGCTTCAATCTGCCCCCACTCTGCCACAGCCTTTTCTCTTCTCCCAAAGACTTACCTGCTGGGGGTGTGCCCCCTCAATAATTTTTTCTTCCTTTACCTCAATCTGTACCCCGCTTCCTTCCCCACAGACCTAGGGGATGGTGGAAGAGAAGTGGCAGTGTATGGTAAACCTTGGGTTGCTTTTTAATTCAAAAAGTGATCTCTGACTTAAAAAGGTTGAAGACCACTGCTCTAGAATTAATGACCTGCACAGAGCATCTCAACTCAAGTGATAGATCTGTTTTAGTAAATTACCCATATGATTATCCAAATGAATAAGAACTGGAGGAAATCAAAAACAGAAAATAAATAGGTAAATAAAAAACATTTGTTTCCTACCTAACTACATCTCTTTCTTCAGGAACCATAAGTAGAGCTACATGGGAGCTGTGTAAAGGCTTGCAAACTACACCTGGCCTATCCCAGGGGAAGGCAATTATTTTGGGCACAGGGTCACTTACTGAGTTTTAGCAAGCCATCGAGGGCCACATGACAGACATTCCAGGGCAGATGAATATTATTTTTCTAAAATTTTTAGGGGCCCCACAGGCCGGATAGAACATCTTGGCCGGCCACATTTTGCCCACCCCTAGCCTATCCCCATGGTGGCCAAATCTGACTACCAGGGATTACTGTAATTTCCAGGCAGGCTTTTGGTGATGGCTATTAGGTGGAAAACAGGATACTGAACTGTACTGGGCACAGGCTTAATCTAGAAAATTTCTAAAGAATAGTAAAAAAAAAATCTTAGGAACATTTATTCTCTTTTTCTTTCTTCCAGGACTGAAGCGAACGAGGGGGAGGGCAGGGGAGGGGGGAGAAGATGGGAGAAAAAGTGCTGTTGAACAGACTAAAAGGAAGTGCCTCGTTTGTCCCCAAAGAACAGAGTAAACAAAGGAGCATATAAATTCCTTTTATGTACTCCAAACACACAGAGATTAAATTTAAATAATTACAAAGAACCCAGACATGAATTGCAGTTCTGCTTTTATCCCATTTACTATATAAACACAACTGCTTCCCAGTCTAGCAGTGGACTTACTCAACTGTTCTTAGTAATGATCAGAAACTAGGGACATCCAACCTAAACTCACCAGCACACAACACCCAACTGCATCTACTCTTTGCATTAGATAATCCACCAGAACACAGTGCTATGAACAGTTGGTTACCCTGCTCACTGCACGCTATGCATATGGAGAAAATGATCTGAAGCAAAGTACAAAAAAAGCTCTTACTTACAGCACCGAAGTAGGGGGCCTGATGCACAACCCCTGTGCCTTCTTCTTCTTTTACATAGTTATCTGTCACCACAGTAAAAGCACCATTCTCTTTACACTAGAATATAAAATACTGAGCATTAATTTGCCAATCAGCAAAAAAATATTCTTAAAGTTCTTCTCATTATCTTAAGAGATCACCTTTTAAGTCCAAACAGCTGCATTAGCTAGTATTCCTTTTTATAGTTACATTTGCAAGAGATAAATACAGTATTCCTCACTGATTCTTAACAAGGATACCAAACTTATTTCTATTTATACATCAAATACCTCACACTAAAACACAGACTTCATTGGCTTCTTAATAAATTTTAAGCTTAATGTCAATTAAAGTACAAGTAATATCTTCTGGTTAGGATACTAATGAACCGGATAGGATTCTATAAACCAGGAAAGAAAGCTGCACCCATTTATAAACATACTAGCAAACTGCCCATCAAGAATGACAGGGGGTGGGCAGAGATGGAGCCCTTTGTGCAGCACTCGGTCCTCACCCCCTCCACCATCATATCCCCCACCATCCAGTACCACTACCTCCCTCACTGCCACAGCTCTGAGTCTTACCTTGCTTTCCGCCCCTTCCCCACTCTCCTTTGCCGCTCTAGGTCCAGCTCTACTCTCCCCACAGTGCCACTCGGGGTCTAGACCTGTTCTGCCCACCTCCCCAACCACTTGGGGTCCGGCCCCACCCCGCCCCAACCGCCACTCCAGGTCCGACTCCGCTTTACCCCCTGACCGACATCTGGCCCCACTCTACCCTCTCTTTCCCCCACACCGTGGATGCCCAGATGCTCAAGCAGCCTGGGCATGTTCACCACCACCAGAGATTACACCAGGAGCATCACAAATTTGGGCTGTGCAGGACAAGGAGCAAATCGTCACCTGCCCTCTTGGCAGCACATGCAGTTGCCGAAAAACATTAGAGAGAGAGACAGACACAGACAGACACACACTCAGACTAAGTATTTTATTATATTAGAATATAAATACATAAATAAAATAATCCTATTTAAAAATAACATTGATATACTCAAATGTTACATAGCTCATCCAGTGCACCAGATTCCCTGATGGAAAATACATAGGAGAGACCAAACAACAACTGTGTACCAGACTGAGTGCACACCAGACATCTA
>JAGPOW010003182.1:33692445-33717163 GCA_030014935.1 Caiman crocodilus
CATGGAAGTTAGTAATACACATGGCGCATATGCATCTCTTTAGACCATTAATTTGCTCAGTGGTAGATAATTGGCAGTATTCAGGTGATGCATCCCCCTTGACTAAGTCATCACCCTCATAAGAGCATGTGATGTAAAACACGTTCGTATCGCATATTGTCAGAAGAGCCGGTGAGTGCTAAACCAATCATTTCTTAGTGAGATCAATCCTATTCATAAGGGTTGTGTTTAGAGGTACACTAATACATCAGTCCAATATTGGATCTGCACCATTATAAAGAAAATTGACTGCACTGGAAATCAGCCTAATGTGGCTGATAATGTGCCGCCCCACATCTCTGCTGGCAACATTCCTACCAATGCAGCCCAGTATGCGATTAGCCTTCGTAACAAGAGCACACTGTTGGCTCTTATTCAGCCTATTATCCACTGTAACCCCCAAGGTCTTCCCTGCAGAGCTCATGCCCAGCTAGTCAGGCCCCAGACTGGTTCATGGGATTGTTCCATCCTAAGTGCACAACTTTGCACTTGTCCTTGTTGAACTTCACGAAATTTCTTTTGGTCCAATCCTCCAGTGTGTCAAGGTCTCTCCGAATCCTAGCCTTACCCTCCAACATGTCTACTGCCTCCCCCCACCCCAACTCCTTGGTGTCGTAAGCAAACTTGCTAAGGATGCACTCTATGCCATCTTCCAGA
This sequence comes from Caiman crocodilus, assembly GCA_030014935.1. Lineage (NCBI taxonomy): Eukaryota > Metazoa > Chordata > Crocodylia > Alligatoridae > Caiman > Caiman crocodilus. The sequence goes on from JAGPOW010003182.1 coordinate 33,693,142, forward strand.
TCATTAATGAAAATATTGAACAGAACTGGCCCCAGAGTCAGCAAAACTAGCCCTCTAGATGCTTACAGTCTTCAACAAACGTTAACATTATGGTGTTACTGTAGATACACAAGAAGTTTCAGAGTAGAGAGCAAATGAGATAAAGTCTAGACATAAAAGCATGTCTGGTAGTATAATAGTGTTCTGTTGAAATGAGAACAAGAGCTTAACACAACACTGTTCAAGTTTTTGGTATGACAGAAGGTTACTAAGAAAAATTCAGACAAACACTTTGCATTTTGCTCATTTTTCAAACTGAAACGTAACATCACAACAGTCTGGACATTGTTTTAACATATGGCCAGCATGATATGTAAATACCATCTAAGTAAAAGGATTTCATATAAAGGAAAGTAAGGTTCAAAAGTACAGTACTGTATCTACTTAAATCTAATACAACCATGGATTTAAGTTGACCCCCACCAGTTAGATTCTATATATACAAAAATTATAATATTTGTTATAATTTTCCATGTATAGAATCTAATTATTGGAAAGTCATCTTTAATCCATCAGTCCTACCGCTACAGGGAAACAAGTGGTAGAGATATAGGGAGGTGGAGTAGCTTGCCCCCAGCTTGTGCCTACCACTCTGCCACTTCTGTCCTGCTCTTCACAGCCTCTGCTCCCCCACTTCCCTCACTGCCTCTGCTTCCCACCAGTAGATTCTGTCCCTGTTCTAGCCTGGGGCACTGAGCATAGCCCCAGCCCAGCCCCTGTGCGGGATGCACGCCACTGTTGTAGGCTGGGCTGGGGCTGTGCTCAGTGGCCCCAACTGCAGCATGCATGGAACCTGCTGGCACAGAGTAAAGGTAATGGCAGGGGAGGAAGAAAGAGGGGCAGACAGGGGAGCAGAGGCTGTATGGGGGAGGGAAATGGAGAGAAATACAGGGTACAAAGACAGCAGGGAGAGAGATGGAAGCAGGCAGCAACTGCAGCTATGGCCCCAAGCCCAGGTAGGGGCTGAAGCCTGATCAACAGAAGCTGCCTTCCCCCACTATTGTCCTCGTATTCGATTTTAAAACAAGTCTTCCCTCTCTCCCCCATATTAAATGGAGGGGAAACCAGTATTTATTCTGTTCTCATAAAAAGAGGAGATATGTAGCAAAATGTACACACAATTTAATATTCAGGTGACTTTTTTTAATGTGGTCATATAATTGTGTTTATGCAGAAGACTGATGCATCTTACCTTAATAAAATATTCAAACAGTGGTTTATATTTCTTGCCTTTAAGAGCCACACCAGGAAACCTACAGAGAAAGATGTACGTGTGTTAATATTAATAACCTTTAAGTTGCACTAGGTAACTTGTAAAGATTAAACTCAAGAAGACTGTTCATTTTGCATTAGTTTTCATACCAGAATCCAAGTTTTTCCAGGGACAAATCTCCCATTCCTATTTCTATACTTAATCAAGAGCTCAAAAAAGGACCAACTGGCAGCCCACATGTGACTCATAAGAGTTAAGTTAACCTGTGGCCCAAGTTTCCAATTCAGTCACCATTGTGCCCACTGCTCTTGTAACTACAGGTGCCCAGGTTCTCTAAGCTCCTCTCCCTACCTTGGGCTTCTGGTTCCTGTGCCTGCTCCTGTGGACAGGGTACTGCAATGGGAGGGGACCAGCCTACCATTGCCGTACACAGAGTGGTGTGGATGGTACCAGGCTGCTCCCTCTAATCAATATTTTCATTAATCTCTGATGAGTGTAGAGAGATAAATTTAATATAAACCCCCCTAATAATTGGATTGCATATATTGAAAATTATAACAAAATTTGTAATTTTCCATGAACAGAATGTAATCATTGGGGATATTTTCTTAAACTCAAAAGTTGACATGGATTCAGATCAATACAATACATTTTTATTTTTTAACTCCCATTTTTTTAATAAAAGTCTCACATTAATTCATGTACTTGCCTATCAAGGATCTTGTATTCATTTTCAGATTTGTATAGCGCCACCAGTCTGGCTTCCATCAAAATAAAAATCTTCCCTGTGGCATTGTCTAACAAAAGAAAAACTTCAGTGAATAACAGTTTATCATTACAAAAAGTGGCATTTTAAACAAGAACATACCACATTCAGTCTAAAACTGTCCAGAGTAGCCTTGCTTACTAGACTCACATTTTCCTTCCCCCCCCACCCCAAAAGAGAGATTTACATACATTGGCAAAAATGATTTCCAAAGAGCTAAAATTACAAATGTTGTTATGCTACCTTTTATCAGACTTTGTCTTTAAACATCAGGACTGCTTTAACAAATAAGCGCGTTTCCTAACCATATGGTAAAAGGCAACTGAACAGTGGCAGCATGAACAGATAAGCCAGAGGACAAACCAGTTAAGAGAAGTCAAAATAAAAAAAAACTGTAACAGTTAGTGGATCAGTACTTAATGCCACGAGTTTGGACAGATGACAAAACCATACCGACTGAAAAGAAGGATACAGGGTATTTGCTGTATTTAAAGCTATGTCATTATAAACATTTAGTGTCTGCATTCTATCCTGCAGTAAATGGGCATTAAAATTGCAATAAGCTTGTTTCATTATGGTGCAAGCTGCCTCAGATGCAGATGCATGAAGCAGCTGACACTCATAAGCAGAAAGTTCCACTTCCTTCCCCGTTCCTTTAAAGGAAGAAAACTATTGTATCTGTTCATGCCCAACTGCCATCTATCCCATTATGGTGCATTTTGAAGATTTATTTTAAATGGTAAACTACTCTTAGACACTTTATTCTTGTATCTAAAAAAAGGGAAGCGAACAGGAAACGTTATCCTAACCTAACCTCCATATACTTGCTCAAAAAATAATTTTCACTATCGGAATAGATTGTTGGTTTTCCATCTTGCATGATTGTAGACCAGTGTTTCTCAATCAGGATGCCAGGAAACCCAGAGGTACCAGTACTTGCAAGGAGATTAGCAGATAGGTACCTACTCTGGCTCAGCCCATGCCTAGATGTTCCTTGCTCCCACTGCCCGGCCTTCTGCAAGAAGCTAAGCACTATAGGGTTGGAAAGCCAATCAACTGACAAATCAAATATTGGCAACTGATTGCATATTTTTGACTGGTCAAAGATTATAGCAATTTTACAAAAAAAAAAGAACAACCAAGGAAGACGCACAACTTTTTTTGTAGTTTTCTTAATAATGAATATGATTTTTATTGTTTTTTAACACATTTCTTAATGGAAAATCTGTGCTCTTCCAGTGTATTATTTGAATCAATTGGCAATTTTTTTTACAATGTTTGACCAATCACTTGACTGACCTTTATTTGACCAGTCAAATATGCAACCCTAAAGCACTGTAATACATTTCTTTTTGCAAAGGGGTGCCACTCAGTTCACAAAAGTTACACAGGGGTACCTCAAATCTATTAAGGGCTACCTTGAGTCTGAAGCAGTTGAGAGCTACTCCTGTAGACAAACCGTCAACTTGTCAGTAACCTCACCCAATTATGCAAAGTTACCATATCTGGGACCAGATAATTACCACTAACCAGTTATGAAGATTCCATACAATTACTTTTAGTATAAACAACAGTATTAATTTCTTATACAACACTTTTCATCCACGTCGTACTCAGAGGGTGGTGGCGGACAGGTCATATTCAACCGGGAGGGGGGGAAGTGGGCAGCAGAGTCCCTCAGGGCTCGGTACTGTTCAATTTCTTTATCAGCAATTTGGACAATGGCGTGAAAAGCAACCTGTTTAAATTTGCTGATGATATCAAAATTTGAGGTGAGATGGGCACGTTAGCAGGGAGGGAAAGACTGCAGCAAAACCTGGATAGGTTGCAGGGGTGGGCTAACAAAAACAGGATGCGTTTCAACACGGACAAGTGCAGGGTGCTGCACTTGGGCAGTAGTAACCAGCAGCACAATTATAAGATGGGGAAACTCCCTTCTTGAGAGCATGGAGGCAGAAAGGGATCTTGGAGTCATCACCGATGATGACAGGAGCCAGTGCTCCTGACCTCAGCTCCCCCACCCCGCTCCCTGCAAGAGGCAGAACAGCAGCAGCATGAGGCATTGTGTGGCAGCACTCCATCTCCATCCCAGCCCCCTCCCCGCCCCGTGTCATTCTTGATAGGCAATTAGCTAGTACTTTACAACAACAGACAAATAGAGATAACCAAGAGATGGCCCAAGTCTGCACAACTGTTCTACTAACAACAATCCCAAATACATCCATACCCCGAAACACACCCCACACTTTTTGCCTGCCATTGTACTCAATGGCTGGTGCCTTACAGGGAACATTTTGGGCTCCTGCAAGAGAACTGTTAAGTAGAGCAGTACAGATCCATGAGAAGCTGCCAAACTCCTGAAAGTCAAGTAAGATAAATATGAAACAAGGCCACAGAAAAGCTAAATGTGGCCTTGCTTTTGTTTTATATATCTATACAATATAAAAATTCACATTAAAGAGCAGCAGCAGAGCCAGGATCAAAAAGCAAGTTTTGTGACTCCAGCAGACTAAGTCTCACCTTATTTTAGTTAAAATTTCTAAGACCTCTTCTGATCAAGTCCTTAAAGTCCTAAACCGAGAGAAAGAAGCAAGCATCTTCTTTTCTCAAAGCCTGAATTGTTTTGCCATTATGGCAGAGGCAGCTGCTGGCTTCTGCCATAGGTACTTTAGGAACAGTTTGAGAACAATTCTGTAATAAAACATTTTATTTTCATATTACGCATTCACTTCAGGGATTTAGGTAGTAGATTCACAAATTCCGATTCCTTAAAAAGACAATTGTATACAAGGACAAGTTTGCTTGACCTCTGATTATGCTGAAGAATTACTTTTAATCCATTAAATCTTTATGGTGGGTAATACACTCTTTGGGTTAAAATAATTATGTACCTGAACTGTTTGAAAGGGTTACAGGCACCAACAACATAAAACATGCTTTTTCTTTGCATACTTTTATCTTAAAGGCTTAAAAGAGGGGGGGGTGTCTTTTCTCCCCACTGTACTTTGTGTATAGTGTCACACGTTTACCAATAGTCAGGTTGCAAGAAAAATTTCAGTACCAAATAAATGACAGCAGACACGTCATATCTAGAGGTGCACCAATGCATTGGTCCAATATTGGATGAGCACCAATATAAAGAAAAATGTCTGTACTGAAAAGGAGCAGTATCAGGCAACAATTTGGCTGATAAATAGCCCATGCACACGCGCAGCCACAGCATAGCACAGGTGGCAAGGAGCACAGCCCAGGAACATGGACAGCTGCCTCCAGCTGGTAAGTGGTGTGATGGAAGGCAATGGGGGAAAGGGAAGGGGATGGAAGGAGTTGTGGGAAAGGGCAGATCAAGGTCCCCAGTGAGGGAGGTGTGGGGCTGGGGCAGAGCAGGAATGGGATAGGGGCACAGCTCGTCTAATGAGCATGGGGAGGGAGGGAAGCTCGCACCACTGGTCTAGGAACTGCTGGTCCGGCAGCACATCCACCAGCTCCCACCACTCGTCTGGGGAGGGGGGCACGGGGAGGCCCCCAGATCTGCACAGGGCAGGGCAGGCTGGGGCTGCGCAAAGCTCTTCCTGAGGTCAGGTGGTGGTGGTGCTGGGCATGGGGCTACAGGGGGAGCTGCAGCCATCCCAAAATTTGCCATTGCCCTCCCAAGTGCCACTACCACCTGGGCCGAGACCAGCTAGAAAGAGCTTGATGCAGCCTTAGGCCCAGCCTACTCCACCCCTCTACAAAGATCTGGAGCCACATGCCCCCCACCCGACATGCCCTGCAAGATGCTTCCTCCTCCCCCCACCCCCAGATGAGCTGCAGCTCCATCCTGTGCCCACCCCGCCTTGCCCTGGCTGGGCAGCTCTTGCCCAGCCCCTGCCCCATGCCTCCCTCAAAGCAGGGGCCTCAACCTGCTCCCCCTCATGCCTCCCCTCCTCTTCTACCACACCAGTTACCAGCTGCACACAGCTCTTCAAGCTGCTGGGCTGGTAATGGAAATTGGATCGGTATCGGCTGATATTCAATTTCTCCTTAAAAATTGGCTATCAGTATCAGCCCAAAAATTTCTATTGGTGCACCCCATGTCATATCTAAAAGTACTCTCAAGTCTGAGTTCTCAAGATCACTATGTGCTTTAATATGAGAAGGAAAGGTCAGAAAAGCCCGTCTTAAAGAGGAATAGTTCAACTAAAGATAAAGAAACATTACCCACTCTAAGGCACATTATGTTTCACATATGGCAAGCTGAGGACAGCAGTAGTTAAATTTAAAGGGTTTTTTTAACAGGAAATTTTATCATTTAACTATGGCATTTGATCTAGGTTAAAGCTGAATCATTTTATGTTACACAAATTTAGAAAAAAAGTAAATAGTTTTTGAAATTCTGAAAATTCAATACAAGGGCAATCATTTTTCTTCAAGTTCATATTCAATGTATTATGTAAACTAGCTGTAGTAAAATTCTGTCATGGTCTATTTTGACATTTTTCAGAACAAAGCATGATAAAAAACAGTATTTCTAGTATGGACATTGTAGTAAAAAAATCCCTTTCTGAAAATGATACAAGGGAATAAGTGATCAAGATTGCATTCCTTTAGCTACTAAATAAGTGGAATGGCAAACCTTAAAAAGATGGCAGAAGTAGTGAGGAAAAAGACATACATACTACTTACCCTGTTGCATATGGGTTCCCCTTTTAAACTACAAGAATACGCTGTAGTACAACTCTTTGCCCGAGTAAGAGATTACCTTAAAATCCCATTTGAGCCAACCTAATGTGCTCAACCTAATATGCTTCTTCTCAGAAGATAATGAGCAGGTTTGGTCTGATGCAGTCAGGAGTGAGGTTGGGTAGAGAAATTGAAAGGAGTGAAATAGAGTAAAAATAAATAAATAAATAAATAAATAAATAAATAAATAAAAATCACTTTATACAGTGGGATGTAGGGGGTAACTGTAGGAAGGTAAGAGATCAGGTAACTAAAGCTACTGTCTTTCATTTGCTAGAAAATGGCATTAACTTTGCAACTAGCAGTACTTTAAACACCAATGTAAAACAGGTAATTTACAATCCAAGAGCATGAAATGGAAACTCTAGCCATGCAGTTAATTATCCAACCATTCTCCAAGCCTCATTCGGTAAGTCCCAGTGAAATGCTATATGCTGAAAATAAAATAAAACCTTCCGTCACAGAGACTTGGGTATGTAAACTTGTGACCAAAAGAACTAAGTTTCCACTGCATTTCATACCAAGTTAGTACTTACCTTTCAGTTTCACATACTGCAATTCTGGATTAACACAGAGGGCCAGATTACTTGGTAGAGTCCAAGGAGTAGTTGTCCAAGCAACAAGAGAGATGTTTTCATCTTCATCCAGTGGGAAGCTTACAATTACTGATGGATCTTGAACATCCTTAAAAATAAAAAAGATAGGAAGGAACAAGAGGTTTGGTCTTGTGAGTCAAGGACAAAATACTCCAAAGAAAAGCAGTGACAGTATGTTGTCATACACATGTACCTGGTTCTTTAAGCATCCTCTGATTTGACTCAATTAGACCTGTGTTTCAGCCTCAGCAAGTGGCAGGAAGACCCAATTGCAGATATGAACCAACTTTCCCATTGTAGAACAAACTGGCCAAATCACAAAATGACCCAAAACAGCCACAACATACACTTATAAAAGCTGAATTGTCAAAGGAATCATTGGCAGCTAGTTACCAAAACCTGTAGAAATTGAATGAGAGCAGTGAGCCAAACTCCCATGAATGCTTTTGACAATCCCATCTTAAAATAACCTAAAATCTGGAACTGCGGTAACACTATAGGAAAATAAACTGTTTGTTAGTTATTACAAATCTGGAATAAATTATTACCTTTTTTTCCCTCTGGGGATATAGGGTAGGAAAAAAAAAAAAAAAAAAAAAACTAACAGTGACTTTAGAAAATTCTCCCCTGACAAGCAATTGTCATTAACGAATACAAAAAGAACTAAATATTCTTGAGCACAAAATGGGCACAAAAACTGCCAACATTGACAAAACACTGGTTTCATCTTTGTCACAAGAAGGTCATGGTTATTTTTCTACCTGGTTAACTGCCTGTCAGCAGTAAAGAAAGTTTTGTTCTTACAGGCAAATTAACTTAAGGTTTAAATAGTCAAGTTTATTTATTGGCAGCAAGGTATAATGACTTATTTACAAAGGCACCAATAAATAATGACATAAAGGAACAGTCAAAAAACCTCCAAAAAACAAACACACACACACACCACAGCCAGAGTTATACATAAGCAATTCAACTCCTCAACAACATGATGTTATTAAAATGGAATCTGCTGGTATATCACCCAATTCAACAACTTAAGCTTTTTAACCCAAAACAAAAAATTCCAGTGCAAAATAGCAGTTGCAAGAGTCAAATTAACATGATATGTAGTGTGACATACCTTATAGTTCTGATGAGATTCGAAGTTTGAAAGGGGAGTGTTACATGCAGTGGAGAAAGGCATAACTTTAACTCCTCTGTAAACCAGACCTTTGTCATACAGCTGCTTGAAAACCCACCTAAAAGTAAACAAATATATTACAGCTGTTAAAATAAAAAACATACTCCAAAACAACAAAACCGAACAAAAACTCACAGAACAATAATTCAGTAAGAGAGGTATTTTTAATTCTGTGGGCACATCTATACATACAGGCAACATGCGCTTGCAGCAGCTCAGATAGGAGTGGCACAAGTTTGATCTGGGGATTTTTGCCTCAACACACGTGCCCGGACATGCACTTTGGTGTGGGGCAAGTTGTTCCTCTTGGGGCAAAATAACCCTGCCCAGCTCCTCCCAGATCTGCAGCAAGGGGGAGCTAGAACCTGGGGCCAGCTACTGGCCCCAGCAGTATAAAAACCTGCCCTGGTGAACAGCTCAGGACTACTTGCCCTCAGGAGCTTGGGGGAGGAGGGCGGGGACATTCTGGGAGGAAGCTGACTATGCCCTTTCCCATCCCAGGCTGCTGCATGCTTGTTCTCAGGAGTTTCTGGAGAAGGCCAGGCCCTTTCCTGCCTCTGGCTACTGCTAGCTGTTGGCTTGGTTTCAGAGCTTTTGGGAGTAAGTTGGCTGCAACCCTTCCTGCCTTGGCCTGCTGCTGTTGCTGCCCCTCCATGGGGGGGCCCTCTGCTGCATGTTGTTGCCCCCCTCGGGGAGGGCCCCCCTGCACTGCACCACACCCCAGCCTCTGTACTTGTTTCCAGCCTACTACCCAGCCCACCACCAAGCCATGGTCAGGGCACAGCCCGGGGAAGGAGCCTGCACTGCCTGTGGGCTCTTCCTCCCCCATCATCGCTGCTGGAGCCTAAAGCTGCTTTGCCTGCCCCAGCTACCTTGGCAAGCCACCCCCCACCTTTACCTCTACTCTCACCAGAAGCACACCCCAAGTGGCTGAACTGAACAGCCACTATCTATCACTGATGCTGCCCCCTTTCAAGAGAGAGGGACATTCCCTGCTGCACCACCTTACACCACTCAACACCACACCTGCGCTGAATTACTCCTCAATTGCTTGACTGCGCCTTCCCTCCCACACAGCTGCCTCACTGCATCTGATCCTGCTTTGTTTCCTTGCCTGCTGCCGAGCACCTAGCTGGAGGCCTGAGGAGCTTCTGAACTGATCTCCAACAAAGCCCCTCCACCACTCTAGCCATCTTTTACAGCTGCCTCAGCAGCCTTCCCTGTGGTTTTTACCCTATGTGACAAGTCCTGTGGTCCATTCCCCCTGCCCTGGCATTTGTTGTGGGGCTGAGCAAGCCAGCTCAAGTCTCCCCAGCCCATCCGCTTGTGCGTGTGCGTATGTGCATGCTTCCCCCTCCCCTACAATCCCCAAGCATAGACCTCTTAGCTTTTTTCCTACAGGGATGTAGCTCAGTGAACTTCAGCCCCCTTCCCCCATATTTTCCCCACAACCCCAACCTGCCCCCATTAGATTCACCAGCTCCACTGTACTTTTTTGGGTTTCTTTATTGTTTTCCCTTCCCTGATGTGAAGCAATAGCAGGGCAGGAACCTTTTTTTTTTTTTTTTTGGGGGGGGGGGGTGGAGGGAGAGATTCCTCCACAGAACTTCCTGAAGCCCCCACTACAGGGGCAGATCCCAGCCAAGCCTCCCAAGAGGATGCATGCCCCTGCAGCCCCCCACTCCGGCAGAGTCCAAACAACCTCCTCCAGGGGTAGAGAAGCCTCAGAACTCTCCTGCAGGGGCAAGTGAGACTCAAGCAGGGAGCCAGCAGGGCCAGAGGGTCTCCCCTGGCCAGGCCCCCCTCCTGGAGGAGTTCCCAAGCCCCCTTCATCAGGGATTAAGGGCAAGGGCAGTGGGAAGGGCTGCCCAGCTGGGGGTGGGAAGGAAAGGGACCCAACCCCAAGTCTAAACCAGTGCCTTAAAGGGACCAGGTGCACCACATCAACTGGTACACCCACTCAGCCTGTCCCCGACCCTAGCCTTAGCCCCACCAATGCAGCCCCGCAGACAGAGAACCACAGCTATGCACAGGCGTCAACAGGGTGACCCACAGCTGTGGGGCCTGGACCCTCCACTGCTGGCCCTTCCATCTCAGGCAATGGGGCCCCCTTTCCAGCCCTCACCTATAAACACAGGGTGAAGTGTCAACTGCCAAGGCGGGAGACCCTGTATTTTGAGACCTGGGTGCAGGCCCTGGCTCAGGTAGTGGGGGCCCCCAAGATTGTGGCGGCCTCCCACTTTCATGGCAAAGGGTTGGGTTTTTTTTTCCTTGCCTTGGAAGCAGTCACACAAAAGGCAGTGGAGAGGGGGCCCGTGGTGGAGGGCAAGTACATTCCCCTCAAGCCCCTAGAAGAGATGGGGACCAGAGCGGTCCTCAGCTCCAACCCACCTTATATCCAGCTTGCAGCGGGAGCACAGCTGAAGGCAGCCTCATAATTCCTTTTTCAGGGGGTCCTAGTAAGGATTTTCTATATGCTGGGGGGCCTGTGGTGCTTCCAGTGCCATGCCCTGGGGCACTTGCATCATGAGTGCCCCATGGGTCAGGCAGGGAGGGTGTCCACAGGTCCCACTGCCCACCAGTACCCCTTCCCTCTTGGGCCCTCCTGGCACCCCAGCTGCAACTACCAGAACCCCGTGACCTCAGGGACCCCACCCCCCAACCAAGTATGGCAAAGTCCCGGGGAGGGGGGCAGTGGCTAGGAAAGGGAAAGAGACCCTCCCCATCCCTAGCCATACCCCCACTGTAACTGCCCCACCACCCCAACCCTCACCTTCTACTGGAACCTGTTCACCTGAGGACTGCCCCATGGCTGAGTGGGTGCAGGTCTCCTGCAGGAGCAAAGCTGAGAGAAGACTGGGTGCAGCTGAAGCCCTCTGACCTAGAAGACCCCCCCACCCTCCCAAGACCATCACACTGGGAGAAGGAGCGGTTCAGCTTCTACAGGCCTCCCCAGCTGTGCCCAATACCCCATCCCCAGGGAAGATTAAATGTGTTATCCCAGAAAATGAGGCTTCAGGGCTGCTGGACACTCTTGAAGAGAAGCCTATGCAGGAAGCCTCTCACTCCACTGGCCAGGGCCTACCCTCTGAGACCATGGGCACTGAGGCTGAGGCTGACCCAGAAGAATGTCCTATAGCAAAGCCTGCCCCTCTGACAATCTGGGGGAGACAGGGGCCCTGAGGCTCACCCCAGTGAGCCCTTGAAGGAGGTCCCCTTTTCCAGGACCCCAAGGCAGACACCAAAGCCACACTGGTGCCTGATAGGTCTCTTCCTTCCCTCTCCCAGAAAAACCTCACTTCCAGCCTGCCCCACGGTCCTGCACCACAGGGGTTTGCAGTGGGGTCCTCTGATCAACAGGCCATCTCATCAGGGACCCTACATGGACCTCCCCCCCAGAACTTCAGCTTTATCCCATCTTGTCAAAGAGCCCCAACCCAATCCTTACCCCCACTGTCCCAAAGGGCTGCAGAGCTCTCCCAATCCCAAACAGAGTTCAGGGTCTTAGCAGACTCCAGGGTTCAGATGGTCCCTAAGGAGCCCGCTGAGCCCCAAACCCTGAGGAGACCCTCCATGAAGCCTGGAACTGAAAGGTCCACATCAGTCCCCAGGGGTGAACTACTTGCATTTCTTGACCGTGACTAAACCTGCCAGTCTGCCAGCAAGGTACAGCTAGCCTTGGACCACTAGGAAGATTTTGACAATGTCCTCACCACTGTGAGGGTGCTGGCAGGGGAAGGCATGGGACCTAAAAGCTGCAATGCCCAAATCTACAGGCAGTCCCGCAGTTTCATAGATGCCCTCAATACATATGGGAGGATACAACACGAGCCAGCAGGCCCCACACAGGGTATTGAGATGTTCGAACCCCCTGCTGAACTGTCTACTCCATGCCCCCCAGCCATGAGGTCATTTAGGATCGTGACCCTCAATGTCCATGGCTGCAGAAAGGGTCTCTGGAGGTGCTGGGTGCTCTCCTTCCTTCAGGAAGGAGGGTACTCTGTGGTATTCTTGCAGGAAACCCTGATGACTCTAGCTGATGAGTCTACAGCTGGCAGCTAGAGTGGAGAGGCAGGGTCTTTTTTAGTTGCCTCTCAGCCACCTCTTGCAGAGTGGCCACCCTGTTCTCCCCAGGCCTGCAGCCAGAGGTTCTCCAGGATACTGAGGTGGTACCAGGCCACCTGTTGCATCTCTGGGTCCAGATGCAGGGCCTGGTCCTGAACGTGTACACCCCTTTGAGGGACCCAGAGTTGGTAGATTTCTTCTACCAGGCAGCATCGACACCCTCAACCCTCGCAAGTGCCTGGTCCTTGGTGGGGACTTTAACATCACCCTAGACATGCAAGTCCAGTTGGGCAGGGAGCAGAACCAGGCCACCGTGGGCATCCTTGGTGAGATTCTGATGAACTACTCCCTGGTAGACATCTAAGTGTGCATGCCACTCCCAGTTGGACTGGATGTATCTCTCTTTGCTGCATTTTGCCCAGGCCCACTACTCTGGCATCCAGCCAACCCCTTTCAGCAAGCACCACCTTGTCTGGGCCCAGACCATACCAGGCCCTGTATATCCAGGATCAGCCTACTAGCATTTCAATGCCAGTCTATTGGAGGATGTGGGCAGTGAAGGCCATCTCGCTGCGCCTGCAGTCCATGCTGACAGATGTGATCCATCCCAACAAGACGTACATAGTGCTCGAACATTCCATCTTTGACAACCTGTACCTGGTTTGGGACCTCCTGGAGCTAATGCACTGCAGTGGCCTGTCTTTCGCCCTCCTATCCCTGGAGGGGAAGAAGGCATTTGACAAGGTGGATCACAGGTACCTCAAAGGCACGCTGCTGGCCTCTAGCTTTGGGCCCTGCTTCATGCCAGCTCTCTAAGTGCTATACGCCCCTGCAAAGTGTTTGGTCAAGCTCAACTGGACCCTGATGGAGCCCATCCCATTCAGGAAAGGACTGCATCAAGGCCAGCTGTATGCCTTGTTCCTGAAGCCCTTTCTTCTTCTCCTGCAGAGGCAGGTGGTGGGGTTGACACTCTGGGATCTAGTGGGGAGGCCAGCGACGTACTCCTCACAGTCCAGGACTCAGGCAACCTGGTGCAGGTGTAAGCCTTCCAGGCATTGTACTTAACAGCCTCCTCTACCCAGGTCAACTGGGTCAAGAGCTTTGGTCTGGCAGTGGGCAACAGGTGGCAGGTAGGCTCGCTCCCACCCACACTCCATGGGATGTGCTGGAGCATGGGCTTGCTGCTCTACTTGGGGGTCTACCTGTCCCCCATAGACCCCAACCCACCAGAGAACTGGCACCAGCTGAAGGCAAGAGCAGCTCTGGGCATGGGCAGGGCTCCAGGGGCCTGTGGGGGAGAGGGGCACATGTGGGCCTTGCAGGGAACCCACCCCTCCCAAGCTGCCCCCCCTGCACTTTCACAGCACCCACCCCACCACTTACCTTATATGGAGCCCAGGTCCAGGTCACTGCAGCCTGCATCACTGTATCACCCTGCGTGGTATCAGTATCAGAGTGGATCATGCAAGAGGCAGGCATGACTGGGGCAGGCACACTGGCTGACTACCAGAGCATCTCTCTGGAGGACCCAAGCCTCCAGTTGTCTCGGGGCACAGTCCTGGACGTGCCCTGCCCTGCTTTTTTTCTGGTGGTGGAGGGGGAGGGAGGGCGGTCGATACCTGGAGATACACACACTGTGCATGCATCTCTGTAGAGCTCAATATGTAAATATAGACCTACAGAAGTATGTATAGGATCTTACAGATATATCTCATCATTGGTATGACTCAAATTTCTCATTGGAATATTTGTTCTTCTCTTCTATCACAGAGAGAAGAAAAACAAAATATTCCAATGAAAATTTGAGTCATACCACGGTTCAAAGTATAGCAGCTGAGCCCCACAAAAAGTAATCAAGGAAAAGTAAACAAATCTTACTGAAACCTGTTGTGAACAGCTTAGTTTGCCTCAAGACGTGAAAAGTGTCATTAGTCCTGCACACAGTCTGAACTCTGGGTATATTTCAAATCTCCCATCTCCTTTTGCCATATCCCAAAGTCAAAAGAATTGTACAAAAACATTGAGGATCATGTTCTTCCCAGACACCACAAAGTACATGTAAATTCTGTTATAAAATAAAGATGATGTTCTCAAGGTTCGGAGAGCACAGAGCTGACCCACAAGACATTTCAGTCTTTAACACCTGGTTTACCCTGACTATTAATTTACATAAACATCTAAGTTGAAATAAATATACAAGTATTTCAGTAGCCCAATTAAAACAGAAAAAAATTAATTAAATGCTTTAAAATACAGGTTATGGCTTAATGCAGACAAATTATAACAAAATAACTAGATTTACTTTATTTGAACTTATTCTTCAACATTTGTTCCTACCTTCTGAAAGGGAAAGTGTTTAAAATGCTTATCCAGATACAAAAACCTGGTCTACTCTTCCTCTGTTTTTAAAGAATATAGTCTGCTAATAGTATAGGACAAAACAGGTCAGTACAAGCATCTCTGAATATTTAATGATTGCTTAGATGAAAATGTAACCAAAAAAAAAAAAAAAAAATGTATCAGAAAAACCATGAAGATGGAGCTGCAAAAATAAAGCCAAGCCAACACCACGCTCTTGTGGCAATTTTATCTACCTGCAGTTTAAAACCAAACATTTTTTCACTGCCGAGCAGAGATTAGCTTTCAGACCCTATTGCCATTCAAAGCTCTCAGCAGAGATTAATCACCTTTCACGTTAACTATCCATTTGCATTTTTAATATTCCTTTTGATCCCAACAGGCTGCCTTTTAGGATCATAAGTGATCTCTGCTTATATGCAGTCACCTCCACCACCACCATACACACAACTATTTGATCATTTTCAAATATTTCAGACTGGCTTTCTAGCAATAAAACCAATAGTTATTACAAAAACAGGATGCAATTATCAAGAATATTTTTGCTAGCATAGTTCCCCAATGTTAAAATAATTACAGGAGGTTCACTTAAAATGTAAAATCAAAATCCACATACTACTTGTAGAAAGACAGCAAGGTGAATTAATCTATGCGCCTATGCAGACTAACTGTGAAAGTCCTTTTCAAAACACGTTAAGCAAAATATTTATGATGTTTAGTGAGAGAGAAAATCTTTAATTATCACAGCTTACTTCTTCAAGGAAAGGAAAAAAAATGCAGTCTGTTCCCTTAGCTTACAAAAAGTTCTCTCTCAAACTTGAGGTGCTTAAATTTAGTTGCACAGATATTGTTAAAAATTCCTACATTCAATCTAGTTTGTAACAATAAGAGATAAGATCTTAACAAATCTACATGTCAAATTCTCTAAAATGGCTGAAACCGGTTTAAGATCAATCTGGATGGATGTAGTATCAGACTTAACTGATTTAGCTTAAATTTGTTTATTTAACTTCTGCCCAGAACACCTCAACATTCAAGTTACCTCAGTCCCCCATCTCAGGATGCTTTGCACCTTCCCAGTAAACTCCTCCTCACAGTGTGGGTGGGCTAGCCTTGGCCTAACCTGTCTGCTCCAGCTGAGCATGGAGGTATGCTCTACTGCCAGCCACTCCCTGCTCAGCTTCTGAATTGGGCCTCCGCAGGCATGCAGCTGCATTTCCAGAATCAAAAGTGAATGTCTGTTAATTTGCTTATGAGTTCAATCTATGCATCTTAGACTAACCTGCAAAGACTGAATTGATTCATATTCAGGTTTTTTTTGCCTGTTTGTACTTAGCCTCAAGTTTCACAGCTCCTTTAAATCCCTAACATAACTAGATTAAGTCAGAACTTCAATATTAACCAAAAAACAACAACAACAAAATATTTTTCTGAAATTCAGATCATATTAATCCTTAATCTGGATAACTACAAAACTGCCACTGATCTGTACTTCAGAGAAGCCCCGAACTTGAGACTCTGAAAGCCAAGATTAACCCAGGACATTTATGAGCCAGCTATCTATCCTGCCAGGCACTGCATACCTGAACATCCTTCCCAGGTCCAAAGAAATTGTTCTGCATACACCTTCTATACACACAAAGTAGCTCAATAGAGCACTTTAGGTAATTATAGATTTCTCTTCAAGTTCATCACCTTTGGAGACACCCCACAGTTCTACTTTATTATCCTGCTTATAATGGCTCATTACTTGAAGAGTAATTACCATGTACGATTATTTGCTCTCAAGAAATTTAATTAATTCCTTATTAGTACCACAAACCTTTTAAAACAAGGCCTCTAACTTCACAAACAACATGACTATAGTGCTAGGATAAGTCAAGAACTTATCTATTTCTATTAAATGGAGTTAAAAAATAAAGCTAGGTCAAGTCACCAGATACAAAAATGCTATTCAGGCTGATCAGTGCTTCTTGCTTAAAAGTAAGAAGTTGTTCATTATGCCCAACCCCTGACTCAGGTCACAAACAATACTGTGGAGCCTGGAATTTGACAACTGCAAAATCTACCATAAACTTGGGGGGGGGGGGGCGGACACACAACAGGACAGAAAGGTCATCTTTACAGTAATGAAGAATGAAGTACAGGCAGCCCCTGCTATACACTGTTTCACTAAGCGTTACAATGAAATAGCGCTAATTTTAAATTGATACCCGATTCCACTTAATGAAACTCACAGGGTACTATAAACACTCACGATCGCCATCTTGCATCATTGAAAACTTTCAGTTTCGCTTAACACTGGTTTTGCTTAAGGCTCGGTTTTTCAGGAACCAATTAAGTGTGCTAATGCAGGGGTTGCCTGTAGCACTCCTAATTTCAAAAAAGGGAGAAAATTTCTTGGACTTTAGGTAACAATTCTATGAAACTGAACTCCTTATTTCCATTTAGACTACAAATTGCGTAAAACAGAAGTCAGTTCATGTTCAAATACCCAACACATCTGAAAGGCTATAAAAGTCCTTAAGGACAATAGTACTCTACAGTCCAGAAAGAAAATGAAGTCTCCTGTGTAGCTTACAAAGTAAGCATCTCTCTGCTTGTAAAGCAAGTCTCAGGAAGCAGGTTTTGTGAGATATATTTGTTAAGAACCAAAATTGAAAAAGGTGATGAATTATCACAATGGAGTTTGAAAAACATCCTGCAAAGTCATGAGAAGCAGGCAAGTAATGTGGCCAGCATGTTTGATTCCCCAGCCTGATGACCAGTACCAATTTACAGCTAGGTCAAATGGGGACAGTTGTCAGCACAAATTCAGAGTAGGCCTCAAACTGATGCCTCTGGTATCCTTGTTCTGTCCTAGAGGCCGACAGTGCTATAAGAGAAGAAACATATGAGACAAAAGAGGAGGAAGAAATTGAACTTAAATATTTTAACACCAAACGACCCTGATTAAGGAACAAACCTTCTCAATCAAACCCCAGGACATCATTCTCCCACTGTACTCAGCCTTGGCCACAGCTGAAGAACCGTGTCCAGTTTTGGGCTCCACAATTCAAAAAGGGTGTGGAGAAGCTTGAGAGAGTGCAGAGAGCCATGTGGAAAACAGACCTTATGATGAGAGACTGAGAGCTATGGGACTCTTCAGTTTGGAAAAGCACAGGCTCAGGGGCAATCTGGTGGCCACCCATAAGTTTATCAGGGATGCTCACCAGGATCTGGGGGGACATTTGTTCACCAAAGCACCCCAAGGGATGACAAGATTGAATGGTCACAAACTCCATCATGACCAATTCAGGCTAGACATAAGAAAGAACTTCCTTACTGTCCGAGCCACCAAGGTTTTAAATAGATTGCCCCCAGAGGTGGTGCAAGCACCCACTTTGAACACCTTCAAGACACATCTGGATGCTTATCTTGCTGGGATGCCATGATCCCTGCTGACATCCTGCCCCTGGGGCAGGGGGCTGGACTCGATGATCCTTCAGGGTCCCTTCCAGCCCGAATGTCTATAAAATCTATTAAATCTATCAATTTAAAGAAATATGTAAGCCCAACAGGGAGATACAAGCCTATGCAACTTCCTGTTAGGGGACAAAATCTTTAGTAGACCTCCGTTTACACTAACCCAGCTATGCTGCAAAAGTTCAAGGGGCAAACAGCAGCCGCTACTGTCAAGCCACAAATGCACGTGCACAACTAGGTGCTTCCAGCAGTTCTTTGGTAATCCACTCAGCAACTGGGACAGCAAAATGTAGACTGTGCCCTCTGAAGGCACCTTCTGTTGCAGGGACTGGGCAGTCAGAAGATTCATAAATTCATATATTGTAAGGGGCTGGAAAGGACCTAAAAAGATCATTGGGTCCAGCCCGCTTAACAAGGCAGGAAAGACAACTGGGGTCAGGTGATCCAGGAATGTCTGTGCACATCTTCCACTGGCTGCTGGACAGTGACAGAAGCCTTACTCATTGTAGTGATGTACGTGGTGCAAATCTGCTGGCAAAAAGGAGAGTCTGTCACCACTACAGAAGTGTATATGAAATGTACTCAAGGACTGCTGACAAATCTTGGTGGGGTAAACTAGGCCAGGAAAAATAGACTAGAAATTAGAAAAGTTATTATTAAATACCTGTATTACTGCAGTGCCTAGGAATCAGTCACTGTCACTGAACAAAGCACAGTCCCTGTCCTCATAAGCTTAAAGGCTGAGGAAAAGTTGAATGAATTTCTGTTTTCAAGTACAAGTCTAGACATGGATTAGTATGCCTACTCAGCACAACGTAGCTCAGATACTAGATACTGCTGTATTAACACACTGTTCTACTGGAGTAATACGCCCTGCTTCTGAAAAGTGCACGTCAGGCAGAGGGCACCAGAGAACTACATCAGTTACACTGTTTCTGAATGCCCAAGTTAGCTCCAGCATCTTTGTGTAGGACTATATCACTCAGTCTAGATATGCCTCACTTTTCACATAGGTGGACTTGAATGCTAAAACTTGGGAAAGCATAACAGTACACAAGAATAAGAAAGTACCTGCTGGAAGAGTGGACAAAAGTGTATATACACAGGTATTTCTGCAGCCACTAAATGAAAGGATGTGAAAAATGAAGAATGAAAAGACTGTCAAAAGCATCAGCTCAGCTCTTTGGGGGCCTATGAAGAACCCAGCCTCTTCTCTAATAAGGATCCCTAGATCCCCATTTGCTTCCTCCTCAGGAAGATGCAAGATACCTGAAATTTCAGTTTCTGCCAAGATTACATAAATAAGGGTTCCAGAGGCAACATCTTTTCCTCACGTGTCAGCCCTCTTCCAAGAGGCCTGGTAGCCATCTTAAAAAAAATCTTGCCCCAGAGACATGGAAAACTGGGTTTGGGAAGTACTGCTAGAACAATCAAGCCAGAAAAAGGAAGTCAGCTCCCTTCTGGTCTTCCTGGGCATTCTTAGAAAAAACTCTCTCTCTGCCTATATTTTGACATGTTGAAGGAAGACTACAAAGCAGACAAAGTGAAACAGTTCCCAAGGTGAAAAATACAGACTATTCCCCCAGGACTAGAAGGGAGCTGAATGCTTGGCAGTATTGTTTTTATCATTACACAATTTCACCTCACACTCACAGATCAATTGAAAAATATTTCCATTGGTAATAATCAAAATGCTTGAAAAGGGGACATAAGAAAAACAAAAAGAAAACAAAAACCTGGGATGGAGAATGCTGCATGCAACGCGCACACACTAGGGTAGGGGGAGCCCCAGCTGCACCACCCACACACTGCTCCTCTGGCAATGGCATAGGCAGCTGCTGTAGGAGCCCTTCAGACTATGGCCCTCAGCTATGGGGGGAAGGGAGGGAGGCCAGGCACTGCTGCAGGATCTCACCACAAAGGGGCAGGTCTGTTGGCTGCTCACTCTGCCCAGGTCCCAGGCAGGGATCAAGCACCAAACTCCCCCTCTGCCCAACCCAGCCCCTACATGCTCCAGACAGGGCACACAGGGGTACCCCAGGGCCCAGCCACTGCCCCTCACTGCCCAGAGGGGCAGGAAGCCATGGCTGTCAAGAGGCCGGTCTGCCACTCCACTGGTGCCCACCAGGCGGGGTTTATCCCGTAAGGGGCTCTGGGGTGCTGTTTCCTTCCCCAGGCAAGGTGCCTGCTGCCTCTCCTAGCATGGTGCAGGACTCAGGGAATTCAGCAGCATTTGAAAGTCAGGAGTCCTACAACAAACCTTTTGCCAGAGCAAGTGCCACCAGCATCCCCAGCCTGTAGCCCCTAGCCCAGCCCCTGCCCCCACACTGTGCTGTGAGAGTGAAGGTACCAGGTTTCTACAAATGTACTACCAAATGAACAGAATGATTCAAAGCAGGGTATACTTTATTGAATTATGGATATTTACTTTTTATATTTTGACATGCAACTTTAGAAAGCTTTTTAACAGCACACTATCATTGAATTGTCTGCCCCCCCATGCCCCTAATTTCATGCAATTCTGAAAATTTATAAATCAATAAAAGGTGCAATAAATACTTAAAAATAAACATCAATTTTAGCCATTGCAATAAAATTTTGCCAAGCCTAGCTATTACCCACTGCCTGCCAGTCAATCCTGAATTACACAGCAGCCTCCAATACCCATGTCCACTAGTTTTCTAATTCAGGTGAAGTTGTTCTTCATCCTGCAGTGGCATTCCAAAATGATCAAATACTAATTCTTAGAGCTGCTGATCTGAAAACTAACCCACAGTAGTTTTCTTTTCTCTTTAAAAAGAGTGGCTGTAGCTCTGACCCTGGTCAGGGCCAGAGCTGGAGTCAGAGCTGCAGCAGCCGCCTGCTCCCCAGCTTACACTCAAATGCAAGATGCAAGCTCCCCCCATGTTAAGCCTCACCTTAGAATTAAATTTAAAAGTCAGCCCCACACCCTCTATGTGCTCTCTCCCCATCCCTGATCTGCCACTTTGCTTTCTACTTTCTGCCCACTCTGCTGCACTCCACACAGTTTATGTTTCCTTAATTCAACTTAATCTCACCAACAGCTGTTTTCTGTTTGTTGGGAAACCTGTTGGGGATGGAATCTCTCAAATAGCCAAGAGACCATCTAAAAAACCCTAATATACCAATAACTTCAGTTAAAGTAGTTAAATAAGCATGCCGTATTTCACTGGTTTGCATGTTTGCCTTCTTTCTTCATTTGAACTATTTTGTACGAAATGATCTTAGGTCACTAACATTTAAAAAGTTACATCACATCAACAGTTTTCACCTCAAGTTAATGTATGTCTGTTACACTGAACAGCAAATTTCTAATATAGTGGCACTTTGACCATTAGCCAATCAGGATGAGGAGCTCTTGAAGCTATCTTTGGGTAAGAATAGCAGTTGCCCTGTAATGCCACCCAGCACTGTGATACAACTGTAAAAGTTCTACAGTAGTATGAAAAAAAGATCTTTTAACAGATTGGAGGCTTAAAGGTCTTTCATTACTGCCTTTTAATAGAGCATAAACATTGAAATCCTGAAGGACAGTAACATCAGTGGTTTCACATAAAAATTGGAGTGCAGTAGCAGTGTAATCACAAGTCCAAACATGGAGAGCAAATGTACACACAATTTATCAGGCACATAGAAGCCATTTTTATGTGAGGTCCATACCTATATAATAAGAAGTATGCCCCTGGGGCCTTTAGCTGACACAGTGGTTAATGCAGTAGCATTTCAGTTATACAGGCTCCATTTTTTTTTAATGCTTCAAAAAACAACTCCACTTAGTGTAAACTTGGGTAGAGATGAACCTATTTATGACATAATGCGTTCAGTCACACAACTACACAACTACAAAAGAACAAAATACTCAAATTCAAGTGGTAGAACGGTTGCCTTACAAAGGTGTACTTTTGTTCAAACATGCCCTAAATAACATCAAACAAAGCATTCCGGTTAGTCTACACAAAACACTGCAGTGCTATATAGAGAAACCCAAGAAGGCTCAAGTGGTGGTAGTAGCGTAGATGAGTACCTTACTAAGAATGATCCATACTTACGTCATTCACATGGGGTGGGGGGGGGGGGGGAAATCACAGAAAGTTGCCAAATTCCAGAGCCAAACACAAAGTTGAAAGCAATGGGTTTAATGTCTCCAGGTTCAGCCTTACAGATGAGTTTCGGTTAGGGCAATGGCATTTGGGTTATGATTCTTGGAAATAAGAGCAAGAATTGCATTTGTGTGGGGAAGCAACTGGGGTAACAGACTGGAAAATTTTTCAGGTCGTTCTTCAGACCTAAGTTTGTATAGAATGCATTACTAAATGAGACTACAAAGCCAAAATGACTTTCATTAGTTTTATTTGCTTTCTTTGAAATCCCTATTATAAAACAAACAAAGAGAATGTCCTAGGAGCAGAGGACCACAACTATCCTGGGAGTGGGAAGAAGGCATAAGCATGCTCAGGAGGCCTCAGGTGCCTCTACACTAATGCTCATAGTATGGGGTATAAGCAGGAGGAACAATGTCTCCTGACTGCAAGTAAGAACCCAGACTTAGCAGGGCTCACAGAAACCTGGTGGGAACCTACCTATGACTAGGTGGTGGGCATTCGGGGGTACACCCTATATAGAAGACACAGGACAGAGAGGAAAGGTATGGGGTTGCGCTCTATGTCGAAGACCACCTCACATCATCAAGGATTGCCTTCAGGTTAGAGGAGGGTCGGGCAGAGACACTACGGGTCAAACTACAAGGGGGGCATGGTGAAAGGGACCTTACAGTGGGTGTCTACTACAGACCACCCAACCAGGAAGAAGAGCTAGACTAGGACTTCTCCAGTCAGCTTATGGAGGCGGTTAGGTCAAGGGATATTATTGTCATGGGTGACCTAAAACTACCCAAACAGTTGCTGAGAGGAGCAGATAGCCAGGTCTGACCGCTCACATAGGTTCCTGGCTGTATTACAGGACCTTCACCTTATCCAGGAAGTGCACAGCCCCACTAGGGGTAATATCTTGCTGGACGTGGTCCTGGCCATGGGAAATGACCTGGTGAGGGGACTGCAGGTCTTTGACCACCTGGGCAATAGCAATCACCTGCTGGATTTCACTATCCAAGGCATGGTGTCTAGGGCTTACACTAAGGCTAAAGCCCTTGACTTCAGAAGACCCAACTTCAATGAGTTTATAAGGTTAGTGGGGAAGGCACTAAGGGCCCAGAAGGCAGAGGAGATGGGAGTCCACAAGGGATGGTCGTACCTTAAGGGGGCAATCCTCCAGGCCCAAAGGATAACAGTCCCTGAGAGAAGCAAGGGGTATAAGAGTGCTCAGAAACCCCAGCAATGCCTGAGGACTAAAAGGGTGGCGTACCACCAATGGAAGGGAGGAACTATCACCAAGGATGAGTAGTACTGCTCCTCGGCCCAGGAGTGTCGGAGGGCTATTAGGAAGGCCAAGGCAGAGATGGAACTCAGACTAGCATCCAAGATGAAGGACAACAAAAAAAATCCTTTTTCAAGTACATTGGGAGCAAGAAGAGGGCACCAGGCAATGTAGGGCCCCTGCAAGACACAAACGGTAATCTGGTGGCCACGCCAGACAAGAAA
>JAGPOW010003182.1:33717263-33744923 GCA_030014935.1 Caiman crocodilus
AGCTGATGGAGAACAGGTTTAGGTTAGAGATCAGAAGGCAATATTTTACAGTTAGGGTGGCCAAAATCTGGAACCAACTTCCCAGGGAAGTGGTCCTCACTCCTACCTTGGGCAAATTCAAAGGGAGGTTGGAAGATCACCTGTCCGGGATCTTGTGAACCCAGCATTCATTCCTGCCTGCCTGCGGCAGGGGGTTAGGCTAGACCATCTGTTCAGGTCCCTCCTGCCCCTAGCTACTATGAAACTATGAAGGCTAGTTATTAAGTCTCTTCCTTGACAGATTTACAATAAATCTAAGCTACTTTGTTAAATGAAGGGGCAAAATATTTAAGTTAGCCTATTCTACACATTACGAATTGCCAGTGACCAGAAAATTAGAAATAGAAAAGAAAATCTCTGAGAAATATGATAAACATGTTCTTCTCAGAAAGGAATATGGCTCACCACACAATTACAATGACCAAAGCAAATTTCAAACATAGATATGCTTAAAGAGTTTAGTGAGCTAAAGGAACTTACCATACAGATTCCATGAATTCTGGATACAGTGTTTTATAGTCATTCTCAAAATCAATCCAGCGTCCCAGTCTGGTAACATTAAACTGTTAAAATATGAACATACAACTTAAAACAATGATCACACTACATTTCCAATATCTATTACTTTAACAACTTGTTTAAAAGACACATGTTCTACCCCCATCAGTGTACCAGGCCCACAAAATATTTAAGCCTGACAATGGTTCAGGGTAAAGTACTTGATCTAGCATGGAGTACACAAAAGAAAGGTCATGAATTAAGGCCTTTCCTTAAATCCAAAACCATGCAGTATAAAAATATCCCCTTCATGCAACAAGACAGTGACAGGGTATGCTAGAGTACCTGCAGGAAGGAAGGAAGATGTATGCAACTTGAAGAGAAACCAGAGTCACAACTCTGCTCAACCCAGGGGATTCAGGATTAACCTCAAACTTCACTTTAGCAGCAGTAATGTGGTTGTCAAATCTTTTAAAGGTTTGGCTTTTCATATTTTTTGCTTTAGCAATCTGTTTGCTAAGATCTATTACAATGAGACTGACCATCACATGCATTCAAGCTGTTGGGTCTGATATATTTGTTTGGGTTTAAAAAAACAGAAGAAAAAGGCCCCCAAAAATCAATTCTCCAACAAATGTGGTCAATAAAAATGCAGAAAATTCCTACATTCCAATGGCAATATGAATAATCAGTTTTACTATTTGCCAGAAGACAGACAGACCACATGCAACTGATTATTATGTTCTCTACACAGATTTACTTAATTGACGTCCACTTTAGGTTTATTGACTATTGCTATAAACAGCATTAATACAAAACATTTTTTTTGCCATCTGAAAGATTAACTCTCTTAATCTTGTGGTCACCATGTGGGACCAACTTCCCAATGTCTTGGGACCAATGTCACAGGGCCAGCACCAGTGGGGCCCAGAGCGGGGCACAGACTGGCAGGGGTCTGTGGACAACAACTAACACAAACTAACACACTGCAATGCCAGCCGCTAAAAGTCTATGAGAATCAAAACTGAGGTGAGAGGCAGAAAGCAAAATGTTATCTAAAAGGATGCAATTCAGTTTATTAAAAAGGGGAACCAAAGTTACTCATTTTATTTGAGAAATAACAATCTAGGAAATAAAATCAATAATTTTCATCTTTGAAAAGATAAGCCCTGTTCTGCTCATTTAGCAATTCGCACAATTTAAATCGATGGCTTTTGCCCCAGATACAACATTAAAGAAAGCTTTGAAAGGCAGATAAGGTAGGATGCTAAAAGACACAATACAGGACAAGCAAAACCCGATTCATGCCTGCGCCTTCCTAGACAAGAATGCAGTAAGTTAGAAGATGGATAAAACATCCTCCAAAACAAGAAAAGGAGATCCAAGATTGAGCCAGGTGCTCTATGCAACAAAAGCACTATTCACAAAGCAGAGGAAATCACCAAAATGACTTCCTGATTACCTAAAACACTCCTCTCACCCAGACAGGACCGCATAGATTGTCACTGCCACCGCTACTACTACTAGCCTAATAGAAAATGAAGTTCTAACCTAAATATTCAAAACCTAACTTCCATGCTACAAGCAACTAATTCTTCCACTTATCTCCTGCAGCTCATTATAGAAACCACTACCTAAGAGATTTTTATTTCTGTGTGCATTATGTGCATCTTTCCTGTAAGTATGGACAATGCAAGATCCATGCAGTTGCAGGACTAGTACTGTAATTTTTTTTTCTTTTGCATTAGTGTTTGCCACAATTCCCTTGGGAGCTTTTTGTGACAGCTCTTTGGTTAACAATGAGTGCCCATGTAGCTCCTGATGCAGCCAGGATCGAGAGTTACCACTCAGACAAGTTACAGGACTGACTCTCAGGTACCCAAGAATAACTAAGATACTCTCCACACTCTGACCCTAAAACAGATATTGGAATTAGAAGGCTAGGGTCAGGGAGGCCAATGTTTTTAGCAGGCAGGTCACAAGATAAGAAATGCCCAGGGTGCCACTTCACTCCCATTCCCCTCCACAATATGCTGCTCTTTCTGATTCTCCCTGAGTGCCTCTATATGAGAAGTTTACCGCACAGTTGACTAATTAGCTGTGCAATAAATGTCTCAGCATCTACACATGCACCCCTATCAGGCTGGAGTAAACTAAACTAATTTGCTCTGCAACAGAACAGTACTTGCGAATACTACCAGCTGTACACTGCCCCTTGCCTGTACAGGGCTGGGGGGCACTGAGTGTGAGCGGACGGGGAGCCAGTGGGAGCACAGGGCTCTCACCGGTGTCCCGGGGCCAGTGCCGGTGGGGCCCAGAGCAAGAAGGCAAGAGCACAGGGTCCCAGCTGGCAGAGGCTCTATGGAGCCGAGCCAGCTCTCTCATCCCTGATGGTGCAGCCCAGCCCAGCTCCACAGACCCCTGCCAGTCTGTGCCCCGCTCTGGGCCCCACTGGTGCTGGCCCTGTGACACTGGTCCCAAGACATTGGGAAGTTGGTCCCACATGGTGACCACAAGGCAGGGCACGTGTCAAGGGGCAGAGCTACCCATGCAGCCCTCAACAGCCTGCTAAAACAGGGTAAGCGGCCCTCCGCTCAAAATAATTGCCTGCCCTGGGCTAGCCCCACACTGAAGCATCCTTGTTCCCCAGCCAGCCACTCTGCAGCATGTTGAACTGGGGAGCAGCCCCAGGTTGACCCCAAGGGCCTCCTACCAGCCAGGGCTGCTCTGACCCAGTTCCATGTGCTGCACATGAATAAACTCCAGAGCTGATTGCTCTGGAGTCAACTGCTCCTGGGTGCATGTTCAAACAGTGCACCTGGGAACAAGAAATTCTAGAGCAATAAGCTCCAGAGTTTATTCATGCACAGTAATAGTGCATGTAAAACATACCCCATCTTGTGCTCCATACCCAATCTGCTGCTCTGTTTTCTACTTCCTGCCTTGCCTGCTGCTGTGTACCCTGCTCTGCCATGCCACTCCCAGAGGCTGCCTATGTCAAATGCAGGTTATAGGCTGGCCACCCCTGGCCTAGGACATTAACAAATATTCACTTGGAGTGGTTTCAAAGATGACAGTTGAGGTAAACTGCTGCTCCAGACTGAGCAGCAGCTGTTACACTCCAATTGCAGGAGCTTGTATTGATAAACTAAGTACAGCTGGTACCTTATTCCAACTTTTCTACAGAAGACACAGGTTAAAACGGATGTATGCAGGAACTAAGAGCTACCACCACCCTAAGTATCTGTAGTAACAGCAAAAGCTTAGAGATAATTTTAAAAGTAATTCATATTGTCCATCTTGTGCTCCCTTTTTGTGCCCTGCAAAAAAAACCCCAAACTTAGTTACTGTTAAATGTCTCACATATATTAAATCAAATATATACATGGATACCAACATTCACTAATGTGAATATGTTATACTACATATATGTTGAACATACTAATGTTCTCTCAAAAATTTTAATTTCAATTAACTCATTAATCTTCAAAACTTAAAATCTGTTTGCTAAGATCTACTACAAAGAAATTAACGATAATACACATCCAAGATGTTGGGTCTGATATATTTTATTTGAGTTTAAAAACAGAAGAAAACACCCCAACAACCAATTGTCCTCCCCAAAAAAACCATCTTGTATATCTGAGGAATCTGACACATTTTAAAAATTCCATTAACCCATATATCACAATTTGGCGAGCCCTCTTGATCTTGAGGCTGCCTTTGATACTGAAAAGCACCATGAAAGAATAGGGGTGCACCAATAAAGATGTTCTTGGCCAATACTGATAGCTGATTATTAACCAGTCTGGTCAGCTGATACTGATCCAATAGCTGATTTACAGAAATGCAGCCTAGCAGCTTGGAGAGCAGTGCCCTGCTGCACGTAAATCCAAGGGTGGGGGGGTACAAAAATCAAGGCTTCCATGGTGAGGGAGAGAGTGCGGTAGGGGTAGGGGGCAGGGGCTGCCCAGCCCTGGCAGCAAATGGGACCCTGGGGCCAGGAGCAGGATGGAGCCACAGGTGGCTCATCCAGGGGATGCAGGAAGGTGGGCAGCTCCACACTATTGTGCACACCACAGGGGAGGCATATGCCCCCCCAGATTTATGCATGGAGCAGAGACATGCTGCCCATTACGGGCTCAGGGCCAAGGGCTGTGCCAGGCTCTTCTAGGTGGGGGAGGCTGGGCTGGGCTCGGAGCAGGTGGGAGCAGGGCAAGCTCAAATGCATGGGGTGGGAGGTGGCAGCAGTGCTGGGAGGGGTGGCTATAGGGGTGCTAAATGGGAGAGGAATGTTGGGGTGGCTACAGCCTCCCCAAGGCCCCCCCCCATGCCACCCCTGCTTGGGGCAATTCCACTCTGCTGCCTTTCCCTTGGGATCCCAGTGCTGTGGGGTAAGCTCGGGATGCATGGCTAGTGTAGGGCTCCTAAGGGAAAGGCAGCAGAGCAGCATGAGGTGGGGGGGTATGGCTTGTGAGAATATCCTGATTTAACACTGCATTATCATGACCAGGGATCTAGGTTTTCTGTTCCCCATTGGAAGAAAAAAACAAAAAAAACAAAAAAAAAAACCCATGGATTTTCCATTTTTTAAGATCAGAGAAAATGTGGATTTTCCCTTTTAACAGAGAAACCTGCAGATTTCCCCCTTTTGCAAAGAGTTCTACAAGCTGGCTGAGTTCCAGTCTGCAAGAGCTGTTTGCAAAAAGGGCAGGAAACCCCCAGCCCTGCCCGGAGGGGGGAGGGCTGGGCCTGATGTTCTCAGTCAGTCATGACTCTACTCAGCTCAGGGTCATTGTTTGCTCCTGGAGCTTGTGGTAATTTGCAGTTTAGGACCCCGTGCTATAATTCTATGCATTTGTCTCCATTTAAAGCTCAGATGCCAAGGTGTCCTATGTCCTTGTGAGGAGGGAGTTCCAACAGTTGAAGCATTTTGTCTCAGTCCTGTCATGTGCCAGAGAGTGTGGAAAGTTCTGTCAATGCTCCATTTTCTCGGCATAGGAAAAAAATTCCAGCAAAGTGAAATTTAATTAAACTTAGTAAGATGCAACTCTAGACATTCGGACAAAATACCTATAAACATACTACTTACCTCCCACTCTTTGGAGTATCTCATCACAATTCCCCTACACTGACTGTTATACTCTGCAATCCCCATTTTGGCCACATCCTCTGGTCCTTTGATGCCAAGTGCTTTGTCAATTTCATACTCCTAGAATGGAATTAAAAACAACAACAACAACAAAAAACCAAAAGCCTTACCGTGCCAGTACAAAATCTTACATCTTTTCCATCAAGTTTCAGCAATTATAGGTACAGAGCCCAATCACCTGACAAGTCTGGAAGTACAAACTACTCATGCAGAAACAACACAGCTATTTTGAAATACAGGTAAAACTCCCTATCCTATCTCACTGTGCTAGCAATAAAAACAAGAAAAAAAAAAAAGTGTATGAACTATAATTTGTACCCAAGCTCTCTAGTGAATTTAGGCACTGGCCTTTTAATTCTACGCCAGCAACTGCACAGAAAGTCCCCATCAAGATTTTAGGGGAGCCCCTTGAAGAAACACAACACTAAAGAGAAAGAAGGGTAATCAAAACAAACAAAAAGCCAATGCCTATCTAGAATCTAAGAATTGAGGCAGTAGAAATACATGCAGGATCATTTATTGTACATACCACAGGTAAACCATGGCAATCCCATCCAAATCTTCTGTCAACATGAAAGCCACTCTGGTGGGCAAATCTGGTTACTATGTCTTTAATGGTTCCAGCAAGAATGTGGCCATAATGTGGAAGCCCAGTAGCAAATGGAGGACCATCATAGAAGGTAAACCTATGAAACAAGAGGTTGTAGATATTATTAATTAAAAAAAACAAAACATGCAGTTCTTACAAATCAGAAGGATCAGAGCTCTTCATCACAGGTGTCAAACTCATCCAGCTCATGAGGGAAGAAGTGTGGTATGGAGCCACTCTGCAGTCCAGATAGGATCCATGGATCTCCCTGCCCTGCCCCTAGCAGAGGTCCCAGACCAGCTGGATCAGATATGTTGTATGCTGCATAGATATCAGAATAGGTACCACATGCAGGGCAGTCTGGCCAGTGCAGCAGCCATGCAGTATGCAGTGTTCTCTCTAGCTGAAATGTGGTACACACATGATCCATTCTGGCAGTTCTGGGATTGCACAGCATGTAGCACCTGCTCCAGCCACTCTGGGACCCACACTTCACGTAGCATCTGTGAGCAGCACATGCAATGCAGGTCCCCAAACCACTGAAGTAAGCGTTGCATGAATCACACATCCCAGAACAGGCACTATTTGGCACAATTCAGCTGGGGTGGCAACTATGTGCAACAGGATAGCTGTTCCAGCAGAACTGCACTGCTCAGCAGCCATTTCAGACACTCTGGGATCTGTGCTGCATGCGGTGTGGATCCCAGAGGGGCTAGAGCAGCCACTGGATCAGGTATGCTTGGGGTAGGGAAAGGAGAAGCAGTAATTTATGGCCCTGATCTGGCCTGTGGACTGGCCCCATGTCATGGGCATGTGCCACACCAAGCCAGGGGCAGAACCAGGGCTAGATGGTGGGGCTCCACAGGCAGAATGTTTGACACACCTGCTCTACATTCTGCTCCTACTTAGGAGTTTTAAGAAGCACCAGAGCTAAAACTGAAGCTAACTTTTTGCTTCTGACAGATTGTTTGGGAAAAAGAAAACACTGGCTACAGCCTTGAAACATGCCTCAACTGTACAGGTTCCCCCAGCTTTATGCGAGTTCTGTATGTGCAAATTCGCTGTTATCCAATGACCCCTTTTATATGAGAAAATTTGTTATATGCAAGTTAAATTCATTCTTATGCACTCCATGTGGTGGAAGCCCAGTCAGCTGCTTTGAAGGGTGCACTGTGTGAGTGATGAGCACAAAAATAGTCTGCTATATAGATCTCTGCTCTCAGCTTGTTGTCTGCAACATAGGTTGTGTAGCTGCCATCCCTATTATGGTAATGTTCACCACCACCCTGCACTTGTGTGTACTGTCTGCTATTGGTAAGTACCAAAATTATCTTGTAGAAGTGGTAGAAATGGGTGCGGGGGTCAGTACAGTCAAGGTCTTGGAACATATCTCTATGTGTTACATTGTAAAGTAGGTTCCCTTTATGTGAATTCAAGTTACGCACCATTTTCCAGGAACACATGTACAGCATAAAGTGAGGGAAACCTGTAAACCCCAGGATAAAGAATCAGTTGTGCTATGATATGCATGCATCCCTTCCTTTTTCAGCAGGAGTAATGGAATGGTAGCCATTGTTGATAGTGCTGCTGGCTACAACCTAGATTTGCAAAGCAGCCAAAGCTGTAGTATGACTAGGGAAGAAGTGGGGAGACCTACAGCTAAAATAGCTCAGTTAAATTTCATACACATTTAACATATCATTTAAACAACTTCTTACCTAGGTCTATTTTTTGACTGTTTCAAGCATTCCTGAAAACAATTAAGTTGGCTCCAGAACTTCAATATCTTCTCCTCCTCAGCTGGAAAGCAAATATTTTCTGCAACTTGCTGAACCATTCTTTCCCTGCCAGAACCAAAAATTATCATACATGAAAAGTTTTGAGTTTAAAAACACAGAGGATCAAGAACTTTGCAAAGACAGCTTCCAATGTACTTTATTTTAAAAAAAGGTCTCCTATAATGTACAGTCTTAAATTCTGTGCCAGAGCTCAAAAGCTTGTTTCAAAAGAGTTGCAAAGGTAAGCAATACATTTTAAGCATCTTATACACCACTATTACATGGGAAGACTAAGAAAAAAAAAAGTAAAATGATTCTGTTTCCTCTTGATTATACTTGTTAGTTGTTGACAATTCCCTGGTCAGCTTGGAACTAACTGCCCTTTCAGGTATATTTTGGGCTAACAACATCATTCTCAGTATATACTGTAAACTGATTATGTTAAATGGGTTTAAGGTTTCTGAGAGACCGAGTTCATTGGTCACTGACTTCTCTTTCATTTTACAGGTCCAGCTCCTCCTACACATTATAAAAATATTAACATACAGCCAGGTTGAATGTTCTCAGTAGTACCTAAAAATAAACTAGAATTTAGAACACTGATCTAGTAACAGGCATAAAACACCCATACCAGCATTCAAGAATTACAGAACAATTATTATTATTGCTATTAGTTAGTGTTCAGATTTATAGCCTTTACTGACATGTGAAAAGCAACATCCTGTCCGACACTGAAATTTAAAAAGACCCACTTGAAAAGTCATATCTTGTGTTGAAAATGGAATTCACAAATAATTCAAATAACTGTACTTATTTCCTATTCTCAAAAACTTCCCCCAAAGACAGATATGTAGTAGTAGTAGTAGTAGTAGTAGTAGTAGTAGTAGTAGTAGTAGATTCAATCATTACTGATAAAGACTACAAAAACTCATTGCTAGCTTGCTTACCAGGATTGAGTGTGGAAGAATTAATAAATTATCTACACAAAGTTTTAGCTAGCACTTATGAAATATATTATCCTACAAGACACAAATATGTAGGAGAGAAATCATGTTTGCTGTAGGGGAAGTGGAAACAGAAGAAGTAGAACAGCTTCTCTTTCTCCCTCTCTCTAGTCTTCCTTCACAATGCCAGCTACCAATTAGAGTTTTACCAAACCACCAAAAGTGGTGCAAATGTTACGCTTTTCTTAGTTTTACTCAGCTCTACAAAGTAGCAGCACACAAGCTCTACCCAGAAAGACCAGAAGGAGGAGGTAAATGAGGCCTTCTTTAAACTGCTGACAGAAGTTTCCAAATCACAGGACCTGGTTCTCATACGGGACTTTAATTATCAGGATATATGCTGGGAGGGAAATGCAAGTTGTCCAGCACTGGTCCGGACCTGTAGAGAGCAAACCAGGAAAGCCAAGGCTGCAACATAACTCCAGCTAGCAACAAATATCAAGGGCAATAACAAGTCCTTTTTTTAGATATGTGGGGAGCTGGAGGAAAAGCAAAGGCAATATTGGACCCCTGCTAAACAAGATGGGACAACTGCCCAGGAAAAAGCAAGCTTCTTAAATGGGTACTTTGAGTCAGTTTTCCACCAGTCCCATGGGACGCACATGCCCACTGCAGCACAGGGAGGCCTGGGTAAGGGAGATTCCTTACCCTCCATCAAAGCTGACCTCACGAAGCAACACCTTAAGAGGATGGACACCTTCAAGTCAGCCGGCCCTGACAGTTTAGACCCCAGGGTACTCAAGGAGCTGGCAAACACCATAGCTCTGCTCCTGGTACAGATCTTTGAGAGCACCTGGCGCTCCGGTGAAATGCCCAATGACTGGAAGAAGGCCAATGTCATACCTTAAAGAAAGGGAGGAAAGTGGATCCAGCAAACTACAGGTCCATCAGCCTGACCTCTATCCTGGGGAAGGCCTTGGAAAAGATTATCAAAGAGGCTATCCTTAACAGACTGGCTGATGGCAACATCCTGAGGGATACCCAGCACAGGTTTATTGAGGGTAGGTCTTGCTTGACCAATCTCATCTCCTTTTACAACCAGGTGACCTATCACCTGGACAAGGGGAAAGAGATTGGTGTCATACAGCTGAACTTAAAAAAAAACAAAAAAAAAAAACCCTTCCATCTGGTATCCCACAATCACCTCTTGGCAAAACTGGCAAACTGCGGCCTCGGCCTCACCACAATCCATTGGCTGGGGAAATGGCTCTGCAGCAGGACCCAGAGGGTGGCGGTTGACGGAAGTCAATCGCCATAGTGTGCTGTGACCAGTGGGGTCCCTCAAGGCTGTCCTAGGGCCCATAGTATTTAACATCTTCATCAATGATGTTGACGTGTGTCAGAAGCGAGCTGGCCAAGTTCACCAACGACACCAAACTCTGCAGTAAAGCATCCACACCCGAGGACAGGAGGGTGATGCAGGCTGACCTCAACAGGCTCAGGAAATGGACAGACAAGAACCTGATGGTGTTAACACTGAAAAATGCACGGTTCTACACCTTGGGAGGAAAAACCTGCAGCATCCTTATAGGCTTGGCAGTGCTACTCTGGTTAGCACTAGAGACTAAAGAGACTTGGGGCTCATGATTGATCACAAGATGAACATGAGCCTTCAATGCGATGCTGCAGCAAGTAAAGTGAGCAAAACGCTGGCTTGCATCCACAGGTGCTTCTCAAGCAAATCCTGGGACATCACTCTCCCGTTGTACTTGGCATTGGTGAGGCCACAGCTGGAGTACTGCATCCAGTTTTGGGCTCCACAATTCAAAAAGGATGTGGAGAAGCTTGAGAGAGTCCAGAGGAGAGCCACATGCATGATCAAAGGTCAGTAAAACAGACCTTATGATGAGAGACTGAGAGCCATGGGACTCTTCAGCCTGGAAAAGTACAGGCTCGGGGGTGATCTGGTGGCCACCTATAAGTTTATCAGGGGTGCTCACCAGGATCTGGGGGAACATGTGTTCACCAGAGTGACCCAAGGGATGACGAAGTTGAATGGTCACAAACTCCTCCATGACCGTTTCAGGCTGGACATAAGGAAGAACCTCCTTACTGTCTGAGCCCCCAAGGTCTGAAATAGCCTGCCATCAGAGGTGGTTCAAGCACCTACTTTGAACACTGTCAAGAGACATTTGGATGTTTATCTTGCTGGGATCCTATGACCCCTATTGACTTCCTGCCCCCGGCGCTGGACTCAATGATTTTCTGAGGTCCATTCCAGCCCTAGTGTCTGTAAATCTATGGAAATCTTGGAGTGTGCTGAGGATAACTTTTTGAAGATAGAATGGCTAACTTGCAGGGAAACACTTCAACTTGCTGCTCATAAACAGGGAGGAATTGGTGGAAAATATGAAGATGGAAGGTATCTTGGGTGACAGTGATCATTACATGATAAAGGGTTCAAGATCCTAAGGGGAAGAA
This sequence comes from Caiman crocodilus, assembly GCA_030014935.1. Lineage (NCBI taxonomy): Eukaryota > Metazoa > Chordata > Crocodylia > Alligatoridae > Caiman > Caiman crocodilus. The sequence goes on from JAGPOW010003182.1 coordinate 33,728,745, forward strand.
GGAAGGAGAGCACCAGAACACTACCACTGGATTTCAGAACTGACTCCAACAAACTGAAGGAACTGGTGGGCAGGATTCCCTGGAAGACAAGTCTGAGAGGAAAAGAATTCCCAAAGAGCTCACTGTATTTTAAGGAGACCCTCTTAAAAGGTGCAGAAACAAGCTACCTAATGAAGCAAAAGAATGATAAGTGCAACAGGAAGCCAGCCTGGCTAAACAGCGATCTCTTCAAGGGTTGATACTCAAAAAGGAATCCTATGAAAAAGTGGAAATTTGGTTGTACTAGATACATATACTAAAGAAAAATATAAAAGTATTACATGGGCTTCCAGGAAATATTAGGAAAACTACGGCACAATTTGAGATGCAGCTGTCAAGGGACATAAAAGGCAACTGAAAAGGATTTTAAGTATGTGAAAAGAAAGAGGAAGATGAAAAGAAATCCTAAGTCCCTTACAGAATGCAGAAAACAATCTAGTTACAATTGATGAAAGGAAGGCTGAAGCATTTAATGCCTTTTTTACTTCAGTCTTCACTAACAAGGGCAGCTACCAAATGAAAAAATGCAGTTGGCAAAAGAGACAGGGAAGGAGACAAGCAGCCCAGAGTAAAAGAATAGATTAGGGATTACATACAGGACCTAGATGCTTTCAAATCAACAGGGCTAGATGGGATGCACCTGAGGGTATTGAAGGAATTAGGCAAAATAATTTCAGATCCAGTAGGCATCTTCTTCGAGAACTTGTGGAGGTTGTATGGGATCACACACAACTAGAAAATGTCAACTATAGTGCTCATTTAAGGGAAGGAGGAGGATCCAGGGAAATATCACAGACAAGTCAGCCCAACCTCCATACCTGGAAAGGTCCTCAAGCTATCTATTGTGAAGCACATGGAGAAAAACAAAGGGATTAGGAACAGCTAGCATGGATGCATCAAGAGCAAGTCAAGCCTGCCCAATCTGATTTTCTTCAATGATAAGGTGACAGGTTATATGAATGAGGGAACAGCACCAGATCTGATATATTTAGACTTTAGTATGGCTTGTGAAAGTCTCCCATGATATTCTCAATAGCAAGCTAAGGAGATACAGACTAGAGGAAAGCACTGTATATAGTGGATATTCAACTGGTTAGATCATCCTGCTCAAAGAGTAGAAGTCAATGGCTCAATGTTTAGTTGGGAGAAAGTACAAAAGTAGGGTTCCCCAGGGGTCTCTCCTAGATGCTGTATTGTTTAATATTTTAATTAATAATTTGGCTGATGGGACTGAACACAACCTTAGCAAATCTACTGAGATTAATGACATAATTAAGCCATTAAGCATTATCATCACATACAAACCCATCCCCTGGTATTCAGTTCACCTGGGAAATTACTAGGAGATAACAGAACCTTAACAAAGCAAAACCTCTGTGTATTCTAAGAATAAGTCCATCTGTTAAGACTTTAGTTTTATAAATAATAATACTCTGCACTTTTACCACAAATTTCCACCACAGGAACATGTTACTAATATTAATTAGCTACATGCTACCTCAATTTGACTCAGGATTTTGATCATAATTCCAAAAGGCCCACACAGCTAATTAGTGGCCAATTTGGGACTATAACCCAACTATGGTAACTGCCCTAACTTCAGATTCTTTCTAAACGCACTACTTTCTCCTTGTTAGGAGCAAAAAAAAGAAGTACCAGGGATCTTCACTTCCTTCTCCCAAAGTTCACAACTCCCTTTAACTTAAGGAAAGAAGGGAGTGAATACAGTAAATATTTTTAAAGTTTTGTGCAAAAGGTACTAAAGTGTAACTATGACCGGGCTACGGAGGCTGCCGAGATGTAACAGACTCCATGCACAAATCACAGTATTACTTTTGGCCCATTTCTACTAACTGGAGAACTGTACCCATGCAACAGCATCCAGTAACCACAAGGCACAAGCTCACATACACAGCACACCAAAGTTTACTATTTCAGTTCTCTGCCCCCACCCCAAAAAGCCAAAAGCTACACAGTTCCTGGATGAGCAGTGATATAGTTACTGATAATTATGGATTTGCTTCCCAAAGACAGAATTTAGGAATGTTTGAGTTACGGTAAGGGTCAGTAGCCATGTGCATCAACTTCACGCAAGTAAAACATTAAAATAGCAAAGTGAGGCTGAAAAGAAGGTGTCAAGCTCTAATGCTTGCTGAAAACTGAATGAGCTGGGAGCAGAAACAAATTTTACTGTGTTAAATATAGTTGTTTTAATGACAGAGAGAGAAAGGCTAGAATAGTACCTTTCATAATATTAAAGCAGTAGAAATCATAATCTGACTTAATCAATCTTAGTCTCCAAGTAACAACCACCTAGAAGGTAATAATGCCCCCCTGAATAGGCTGTGTAATAGTCAAGAGGCTGCACCTAAGCATGGAAGATTCATTATACAAAGAACACACTATGCAACAATTTGTTGAAAAAGTCATTCCCATGCTACATGACAGAGACACAAAATAGAAGAAACGATTCTAGACCCAAACATAAAACCGGGAGAGCCTTAACTAGAACCAATGATGAAAGGTATCCAGTAGGAGTGCACCAATAGCAATTTTGGGGGCCAATACCAATAGCCGATATTTAAGGAGGCATGTCGGCCGATACTGATCTGACAGTCAATACAGCTGCCTCCGGGTGGTAAATCTGGTGTGGTGAAAGGGGAGAGGAGAGGGAAGGGGCATGGAGGGGGCAGATCAATGCCCTCACAGTGAGGGTAGAAGCAGGGGCAGGCGCTACCCAGTGAGGAGAGGAGTGGGGAGGAGGTGACTCCTGCTGCTGCTTGCACCTGGAAGGGGGGTGGGGATGAGGGGCAAGGCCTGTACCCTGCCCTCCCCCCCCATATCTGTATGGGGCCAGGGGGAGCTGGAGCCAGAACTGTGTCGGGCTCTTCTTGACAGAGCTCCTGGTAGCACTGCGAGGGGCTACAGCCAACCCAAATGTCTCTGCAGCTATGTTCTCAGACCTGGTACTGTCAGGCACAGTCCAGCTCTATGTCCGACCTCCACTCACACACTGGAAAGAGCTGAGACCGTGCCGGGCAGCTGGCAGCAGCAGCAGCGCTGGGAGCAGAGCTGCAATGAAATGTGGGGTGGCTGCAGCCCCCTCCCAGTGCCCGCTCCAAGCCCACACCCACCAAGAAGAGCCCTGCGCAGTACCGAAAGAGCTTCAGAGCAGGCACTGTCGACTCTGGAAGGGGCTATAGCCACCCCAAGCTTCACCACAGCCCCATTCCTAGCACTGCCACTAGCCACCCAGAGCAGCCTCGGCTCTTCCCAGCACGTGGGTGGAGGCAGGACGTGGAGCTGGGCTGTGCTTGGTGGTGCAGGGCTGGAAGTGGAGCTGCAGCAAAATTTGGGGTGACTGCAGCCCCTCCCACCGCCCACTCCAATTTCAGCCCCTGCCAAGAAGAACCACACGGCACCAGTTCCAGCCCGCCCCGCACAGGTCCAAAGGGCGCACTCCCCCCCACCCGCCCTCCCAGGGTGCAAGCAGTGGTGGGAGCCACACCTCTGTCCCACCCTCCCCAGCAGTGCCTGCCCCCTCCCTCACCGCAGGGGGGGGTTGATCTGCCCCCCCACACCCATTCTTTCCCCACCTCCCCTTCTGACTAACTAGCTGGAGGCAGCTCTCCATGCTGCCGGCTCTGCTCTGTGCTGCGCTGCAGCTGTGTGCAGCACAGGCATTTATTGGCCAAATTATGGGCCCCATCGGGCAGATACCCAACACAGCAAATTTTTTTTACATTGGCACCGATCCAATACCGAACTGATGCATCTATTCACCTCTAGTATCTGGCTCTTGACTTTATATTTAACAGCCAAAACTAGGGAACGCGTGAAATCAAATCTGCTGCACAGACATCTCCAAAGAGATAGATCTAGGATACCTATACACTTTTTGGAAATTAAACTGACTTAATAAATAAGGTGCTCTTTTCAAGAGGTTGTTTCTATCTGCAAAAAAAATTCCTGAAATATACAGAATAGCATTGTTTTAAAATTGCTGCAGAACTAAGGAATCACAACAGAAGAAAAGAATCTGCTCAGCCCTCCCGCTGCTTCTATCACTAACTGACCAAAGCCCAATGTCCTCAATCTCAAAATCCACAAATAAAACAGCTTATGAAATATATTCTGAAGTAACTAAAATGCTATACAGAAAAACAACACAAAAAATGTGCACTATTTGATGAGCCTAGTCATATCAACTTTGCTGGCAGAAATAATTTATTTTATTTTTTTCTTTTTGATGAGAGAAACGCTTGTAGGAAGATTAATCTTGATGGAATTCAAACATTTCTGGGGAGACAATATTTCCATATGGAATGTCAGACTCAAACAAGTGCTGTTTAAAAGTTAAAACGAAAGAAAGATGGGAAGAGACAGGGAGAAACATGCTACTGATACAAATATACACCTATACCTTCTACACTTCAATTATAGAATTATCTAGTAAAAAGAAGTAAATAAAAAGTGGATGAGCTACTGGGGAACAAACTTGAAGCACTCACTTTTTCTTTTTTTAAACAAACAACATTCACTGGGGATAGTGTTCAGTCTGCACAGGTGATGCTACTGCAATCACACATAAGCTGGGACCTTTTTGCCTAAAAAAGGAAAAACAGTTACAATGAACATCCAAACAAGGACTCTACTAAATGCTATTTAGAATGAGACTTTACCAATATGTTTTCATGTTATAGATTATTAAATCATCAGTTCAGATGCACAATAAATTTACAGTTGTTGGAAATTATTAAGATTCATCTGTAAAAGAAAGGATCACAAAACGACACTTTACCTATTTTGTGGGTTAAAATGGTTCTTACATTTTTGTTTTATATGTCACAGCTTTCACCCAAGAATTTTAAAAATGATGGAAAAATAAAATATCACACTCAGTGGTAAAATAAAAATATACATAAAATATTCATATATGAAACAATCCCAAAGGGCTGATCCAATGCCTGTGGCTACCTTCAGTGGACTTGTGATCAGGCCCCATATCCCTTCAAATGTCATGCAAGTCTTGATGCTGCTGTAAATCTTCTCCCAAATGCTGTTCTGGGCCTTATCTTAAACAAACCCCAAGCCTAAAATTCCCTCCAGCACCCTATTAATGTACTTATAAGTTGATCCTTTTAAAAATAAGATTTTTTCCAGTGCATTCCATCTTCCACTGTTTGTAGGCAATAAACTGAGGCAGGGAGCACATTCTCCAGATCTATCCACAGCAGGGGTGGGCAATTATTTGGGCCCAAGGGTAAGACAGGGAGTTTTGATGAGGTGTCACAAGCCAGATCACCAAAACTCCCTATGGGGCTTTGGGTGGGTGGGAAGCCATGTTCAGGAGTGGAGACAGGTGGGATCTGCTCCCTGCAAGCCATGTCTTGTGAAAGGGGGTAGTATATGGGGGAGTGGGGGGATGCATGGGGGATGGGGAAGGAAGGAGGGAACAAGGGAAACTGCCTAAGAGTCAGCGAGAGGGGAGTGGAGGGTGAAGGAGGTAGGAGCACATACAACAGAGCTCCTCCTGTCAGTGACTACCCTCACAGTGCTCCACAGGAACTGAGCCTGCCTGGGGCAGCCCATGCCATGCTCCTGCCCACACCCGCTGGCCCCAGCCAGCACATAGCTTCTGGCAGGGCAGATCCCTGTGCCACTGCATCCAGCCAGGTTCACATTGTCACTGGGAGGTGGTGAGCAAAGCAGGGCCTGGCCGACTTCAAGCCACACTGGGAACAGCCCAACCAGAAGCTGCACGCTGGGTGGGCTCAGTGTGCAGTTTCCCGTGGAGCTGTTCCCAGTGCAGCTTCAAGCAGCCAGGTGCTGCTGTGCTCCACTTGCCTCCAACAACTGCTTCTCCTCCTCCCCCTGCTGGGCCACTCTAGTCAAGCTGGGGACAGGGAAAGGAAGGGTGCAGGGGGTGGACACTTCAGCCCCAGGGCTCCTACCCAAGGTAAAGGGAGTATCTGGATGGCTGCACCCATGCTGGGAACAGCCCCACTGGAAACTGTGTGCTGGCAAGGGCCTGAGGTGCCCTGGAAGGAGCAGGTGGGCCTCAGGCCCATGTAGAGCACCGTGAGGGCAGCTGCAGGCTAGATCCAATCAGTTGGTGAGCCATATTCAGCCCATCAACACACTTAAAAATTGCAAAACAGCTGTGTTTGGCAGGCAACGTGCAAGCAGGGCACAATTTAACTACATAATTATGCAGGACAATTTTCTTCAACAAAAAATAAATAAATAATTGCCTCGAGATTCTTGACCTCCACAGAGAAAACCTGACTTTGAATATCTATGCTAGAGGTTCACATAGCATATAAAACTACAACAGTTTATTTACATCAACAATTCTCCTTGAGGTAACCCAAGATCTTCCTACAGATACCAAGGAATGCTACACAATTCACTGGTTAGACACATAAACACGATTTACAAGATAAATCCATAAATTTCCAGTAGGACTCCATAGTCTTAAAAGCATTCAGACTTGCATGTTTTCCGAGTCTGTTTCAACAAAAGAGGGCTCTGTTACTTTTTACTCATTTTCTGACTGCAGAAAAATGAGCCAGCATTTTCTAGTTGGTCTTTTGAATACAACAAGTGATGCCTTGAGACTAAAAAGGCTGAGAACCACTGATCTACAAAGGAGTCAATCAGACAGATTGTCCAAGATCTGAACCTGACATACATGCAGAGAACCATCTCTTGCAGCTGAGTTATTCTGTTCTCCTTTTCCATAACTCATTGCACAGCTGCTAAAAAGGGATTCATTGCAGGAAGCTTTCCGAGCCTGGATTTTCCCACCACAATGATCTATAGCAAGAGTACTCAACCTCTGGCCCAAGGGCCAGATGAAGCCTGCAGAGCCATGGCACCTGGCCCTCGGGACTGTCCATGGGTTGGGAAATTTGGGGATGGCGGAGCAATGACACTACCACAGCCCTCCTCTGCTTCCAAATTCCTAAGCCCCTACACAGTAGGCCAGAGGTGGAATAGGCCACAACCCCTCCCTCCTTCCCCACCCCCCAGCAATGGAACAAGGCCAAGCTGCCATCCCTCAGGCAGCCAGATTGGGTTTGGCTGCCCCCTGTCTCCTTCACAAGCCAGATGGGGCCACCATGCACCTGCTTGAGGTGCTGAATAAGGACCACCAGTTGGATCTGGCCCACAGATGGACCAGGCGTGCCCATCCAGCCTGCTGGGGAAAAAGATTAGCGGTGCTCAGCCTACACCTATTCCACATGAAAATTCAACCTATATAGGTTGTGTCCACTGTTTGAGAACTGGAAAATGTATTTTCTCCATCAGAGCAGCTTTGCTGATGGCAGCAAGAGCATTAGCTGTATTTTAGAACACAAGACTTCTTACCTTACTTAAAACAGGTGTTAGAAATACGAGAACCGTATCTATACTACAGTTTCTGCTAATAAAACACACAGTTAAGCTACTTATGGAGAAAATGATGCATCTCAATTTTCCATGGCAAGTTATGGAAAACTGTATTTTAGGCAAAGAAATTAGATTTAAACGGACAAATTGAATTGAGTTTATTTTTATCCCTGCAGGAAATCAGTGAAGATGAAAAGCAAGCAGAAACAAAGTCCATAGCTCTTCCAAAAGTATTAACTGTACCAGTACCAATTAAAGGAATATTAGGAGAAAGTCACCTATTAAATAAACAGCAGGAGGAAAAAAAAAAATCAACTATTAAAAAGCTGCACAAGGGTGCCTGGCAAGGGGTGGGCACAGGAAGTTGCACGCATTACACAACCATCACTGCACCATTTCCACTATATTTCCAGCTTGAGCAGAAAGTCTCCGAGGCAGGCACCTACCACCTCCCGCAGCCCCTTTTCCCACCGCAGAGCTCGCGAGGCGGGAGCGCTGCCCCAGGAGCGGTGGCAAACCCAGTACTTTCGAGCCAAGCATGTTTCAGCCGCCTTACACAGCCGCTTCCCTGGCTACATCGGTGCCATCCCGGGCGCAGCAGCTGCCCCTTGCCCGCCTGGCAAAGTCGCGAGTGCGAACCTCGGCCCGGACGAGCGCCCAGCCCCGCGAAAGCGCCCCGCTGCCCAGGCCCCCACCAGCACAATCGCGCAGGGAACAGGGCAGGATCCGCGTTGCCGACGCCCCCGCCCGCACGTGGCTGCCGCGGGGCCTGCCACAAGGGGCCCGCAGCGCCGGGCTCCTGCCACGCCACGCCCGGCCCGGCCCCTGCAGTTGCTCAGGAGCTGCGCGCCCGCCCCGCTGCGCACAGGCGACCCCGAACCGGCGGTACCCCCCTGCCCCGAATCACGGGACAAACCTCAGCTCAGCTCAGCGCGAGCGCGGGCCGAGTAGGCAAACGAAGCCCACCCGGGATTTCCCTTCCCTTCCCTGCCCCGCCCAGCCCAATCCAGCAGAGCCCAGCCCAGCCCAGCCGGACCAAATGATGTAACCAGCAGAGGAAAGCATGACAGGAAGTAGCGGGGCTACGGCTGCATCCTGCAGCCAATCAGCGTGCCTCGTACACAGACTTCAAAAAGACGACGCACCATTGGAGAAGCTGGTTGGCTGGTTACTATGGCTTCTGGTAACGTTTGGGAAGTGGGGCGGGGCTGAGAGCAAGGTACTTCCGAGCGGTAAGCTATACAGCTCAGCCAGTTTCTTTCCTCCTGATTGGCCAGGGGCGGGGCTTGGCTTGGTTTGGCTGCGCCTCTGGGCTACTGACCGGGGCCAGGAGAGGGGTGCTCGGCCCCGCTGGTGGGGCCTTGCGGGAAAAAGGGTTCATTCCCGAGGGAAACGGGACCCGGGCGGTAGCCGGTCTTTGCGGTACAAGGCGGATGTCACTGCCTGTTGCGCTGATGGAAACTTCTTGCCGACCCCGGCATGCGCGTGCGAAAGCCAGTGTGCCAGCCGTCTCGGGATGGCATAGTTATCGTGTCACTGGTTGCACTGAAGATCCGCACCGGGCTACGGACAGCACTTTGCAATGGCTGTCACATCTAAAACGGCCTTACTCCTCCATGCCTTTATGTATAGGTTGTTGATAACTTGTGCTGTTGCTGTACTCCATGCCAATAGATAAAATGAGTCTTCCACACGCTCTGCCTTCTCCCTAAAACTGACAACTGACCGCAGACAGTAACAACTGAAATACTAAATTGCATTTCAGTAGGTTTATAATATTGATGGTGCTGATTATTACAGCATCTGCTGCAAGTGGCATTATCTATTGATGTTTTCATTTACATTACAAAGAACTATTTGGGTAAAACCTGTTCATTACTTGTACAATTTATGACTATAAATAGAAACACTCAAAACTCATTTGCAGCAGAGATTATACATAGCGTTTTAAACTAGGAGCATCAAATGTTAACCACTTTATCAAAGCAAACAGCTGCTCTATCCAGCGTGTAATGTTACTGGTGGGTGAGGAAATTCAGGGGTGGAGCTAACAGGTGAAGCTATCACAATCCAGGCAACTGTCAGTGCCAGGAGCACAGGCTATGTTGACACTGCCCCACTCACCCTACAAGCGCTCGTCCAACCACCACTTGCATCATCTCTTCAACAGCAGGTGGCCATTTGGTATGCTGTGAGCAGTCCCACCACAGTTGTCACCACTGCCCTTCCAGAGTCACTAGCTGTCATCATTGGCTATTCCTTGATACCAGGATGATGTCTGCAGGCAGGGGGAGCGATTACAGGTGAGGATTAAAAGGTGATTGAGGAGTCCAAACCATGCTCTGCAAGTTTTTCCACAGATATGGCAAGTGCTGCCTTGGGTGCAGGGTACAGCTGTTGGCTAGGATGTGCACTTTCCTTCCTCCTCTGCTGTTTCTCAGCTTCCCGAACAACATGGTTCTCTTTGAAGTGGGTTGTAGCTTGATATATGGTATAGTGCCATTGAGACCTGTTACAAGCCAGCACTTCCCAGTTTGTAGGGTTGATACCACCCTTCTTAAGATATGCTTTCATGGTGTTCTTGTAGCACTTTCTCTGTCCTCCACAAGTCTACTTACCATGACTAAGTTGACAGAAGAAGAATCGCTTTTAGAGATGTGTCAGCCATCCGCACACAATGGCCAGCCCAGCAGAGTTGATGTTTCATGATCTTTGCCTCAATGCTGCTTATGTTAGCTAAAGAAAGAATGCTGACATTGGTGCAGTGGTCTTCCCATGTAATAAGAAGAATCTTCCTGAGGCAAAGCTAATGGAACTGTTCCAGGCATTTAAGATGGTTTTTGATATGTCACCCACATCTCACACTTGTAGAAGAGCATAGGGATAACCACTGCACTGTAGACCAAGATCTTATTTTCTATCTGCAGATCTTGGTCAGCAAAGACAGCAAAGCAGCTTTCCAGAGAATATGCTGGCACAGCAAATTCTATGTTTGATTTCTACATCAAGACTGACTGACTGGGAGAGGCAACTGCCAAGGTATGGGAAATGCTCAACGTTTTCCAGGGGTTCTCCACTGGTAGTTTGTTGAAGGAGGGGAGCAGCTTGTTCTGGGGCAGGCTGATGGAGCACCTTGGAATTCCCAATGTGAAAAAGGAAAGAAACACACACATTGTGTGTGCAGAGATGCACTTGGGGGGGAACTACGTTTCAAATTGTATATCTCAAAAGCATTTTTAGAAGTTTTGCCTTGAATCAAGTCATATACGGAAATAAAACTTTAATTCAGAAAGTGATTTTAAAACAATGTTCCTTTGCTCAAGCTGTCTTCTCCAACTACTGAATAAAAGGGGTAGGTAACCTGTTTCCAGTACTTCACCTCACTCCTAATGAGAGAGTTTTTCCTAATATCCAACCTAAACCTCCCTTGCAGCAACTTGAGACCATTGGTCCTTATTGTGTTATCTCTCACAACTCAAAACAGTTTACCTACATCTTCTTTGGAACAACCCATCAGGTAATTGAAGGCTGCTACCAAATCTCCCCTCAGTCTTCTCTTCTGCAGAATAAAAAAACCCAGTTCCCTCAGCCTCTCCTCAGAAGTCATGTGCCCCAGCCCCCTCACCATTTTCATTGTCCTCCGCTAGACTCTCTCCAACTTGTCCTCATCCTTTCTACAGCAGGGGCCCAAAACAGAACACAGTACTCCAGATGTGGCCTCACCAGTGCAGAACAGAATGGAATAATTACTTCCCTCGATCTGCAGGCAACACCCCTACTAATGCAGCACAGTATGCCATTAGCCTTCTTGGCAACAAGGGCACATTGCTGACTCGTATCCAGTTTATCGCCCACTGTAACCTCCAAGTCCTTTTCTACAGTTAGTCCCCAGGCTGTAGTGGTGGATGGAATTCTTCTGTCCGAAGTGCAGGATTTTGCACTTTTCCTTGTTGAACATTGTACCTTACAACATTTTAAAAATAATTTTTTAGCAAATATTTCTCAAGACATTTTCCCAAATCAATAGTGTGGGATCCAAGTGACATCAAACAAAAGTATAAATACTTCTTCACTGATATGTTGAGATAATCTTATAGGAATTTCTATGAACAGTTTCAAATATATACAGTTCTGTATTCAAGTTAAAAGAAACCAACTTGCATACGAATTTCCACATAACAAAGGAAAATGGGAAATTTAATACTGAATGTTCTTAATAGCAGCTAAAACACCATTGTGAAACTTGGGAATGCTTCCTGCCACCTGTAGAAATTGTTAAGAATAGATATGATAATGTTCTTAATGCAGAAGAGTTACATATTCCAGGAAAACTCTGTATACCAATGCTGGGTTTTGGTTGTAGCCATGTTGGTCTAAGGACATAGGCAGGCAAGGTTCTTTGAGTAGATTGTGATATCTTTTATTAGACCAACTGAGCAGCTGGAAAAAGTTCTTAGTAAGCTTTCAGGCGCAGTCACCCTTCTTCAGGCACAGGAATCTCTGCTCTTCTGAGACTCCAAGAAATGAAAGAAACTAGAAGATGTCATCCTGCCACACTTTTAGCTTCTCTTATTTCTTGGCGTCTCAGAACAGCAGAGACTCCCTGTGCCTGAAGAAGGGTGACTGCATCTGAAAGCTTGCTAAGAACTTTTTTCCAGCTGCTCAGTTGGTCTAATAAAAGATCACATCTACTGTATACAATACCTTGCTTGTATACAGATAGACACTGAGCATGGCTACATGAGACACTGTACTGTGCAGTAGAGCAAATTGCTGCATAGTAAGCATCCCACTTACACGTGCAAAATTACACATACACACCCTACTGATGCAGCCCTGTACTCCCCAGTCCAGCGATACAGCCAGCAGCCATGTGGTGCTGCAGTAGGGCAGAGGCAGGAAGGGAGTGATGGCTGGGGGTGGGTGGGGCCAGGCTGTAATTTGTTCTCTGGGACCAGGGGTGGGCAGGGATGGGTGTAATTTGCTCTACTCAGCAGTAAATTTGTTACCTGCAAATGCAAGTAGCAAATTAATTGCCAAGTAATTACTGCACAGTAAGGCAAATGTAGGCAGCCAACCAGGAGCAAATTTGCTGGATCCAGTATTCCAGGTGAGGCCTCCCAAGTACTAAGTAGAATAGAAGAATCACTTTCCATGATATGCAGGTGATATTCCTGATAATACAACTTAGTATACTATTGGTCTTTTTTTGCAACCCAGCTACAATGTTGGCTCATATTTGGCTTATAGCCCACTATATAAAACCCAAGTCCTTTTTTGCAATACTGCAGCCTAGCCCATCATCCCTAAATTCATCTTTGTGCATTTGACTATTCCATCTTTAGTGAAGGATTTTGCACTTGTCCTTATTGTATTTAATTCAGTTGATTTTGGTCCATCTGTCCAGTTTAACATGGTCATTCTAAATCATAATCCTACTCTCCAAAGTGTCTGCAACTCTACACACCTTTGTATTATCCACAAGGTTATTAAGTGTACACACAATCCCTTCTTCTAAGTCATTAATAAAGATGTTAAATAGTACTAAGCCTAAAACAGGCCTCTGGGGAACCCCACTCGATACTTCCTCCCAGTCAGACACTGACCCCCTGATGACTACTATTTGAGCATAATGATCCAACCAGTTAGATAACCACATTATAGTACTTTCATTTAGAGCAGGACTCAGCAACCTGCAGCCCACAGAGACTTGATCTAGTTCATGAAGGTTTGATCCAGTCCATGTTTTAAGAATGGTCAGCTGATCCCCCATTTCTACTAGATCAGGGCAGGCAAAATACGACTCACAAGCTGAATCTAGCCTACCAGGCCATTCTATTTGGCCCATGGGGCACTTAAAAAATTTAGAAAATTAATATTTATCTGCTCCCAGCAGCCTGTCAAAGCTGACAAGAGCCAGGGGCAGTAGGACCCAGGGGGAGCCTCAGTAGGACTGAACAGCCCAGCCCCGCCCACCCCAACCATTTCACTCCCTTTCTGTCCCCACCATGCTCCAGCACCACCTGGCTACTGGCTGCATCACCAGACCAGGGAGCATGCAGCCGTGCTGGTAGGTAGGGATGTGTGTGTGTGTGTGTGTGTGCGCGCGCGTGCGTGCAAGCACGTGCACACGTGTGCAGGTAGGGACAGTGTGGCAGGCAGGGACAATATGTGTGTGGGGGAGCAGACAGGGACAGAGTGTATGTGTGTGTGTGTGCGCATGCACACGCAGGCAGGGGCAGAGTGTGTGTGTTCATAGGCTGAGTCCCACACTCACACCCCACCATACACATGTACCCACACCATCTTGCACTGTCATATACACAGACCCCCCCACATCCCCTCACACACCCCAGGAACTCGGTCCCCTACAAACACCATACCCACCCACGCCCTACATATCCACACACACCTCCACGTGCTCTCTCAACCTCCATACCCATAGCCCCCCACAAACCTATACCCATTCCCTCACAACATAGAAGAGTAAGACTTCATTTTAAGCTATTGTGCCATCACGTCTGTATACACTACACAAACACAGGTAAATGAGGACAAAAATATTTTTTTAAATCAAATTAATGAATGCTGTAGATGTTTGCATTTTAGAATATAATTCTGTATTTTTCTGGTTCCAGGATGGCAAAACCCCTTGCTGAAAGGAATACTTCTGGGGGCAAGGAGAGGGACTTCTGGCGGCAAAGGTCAGAGGTTAGGGGACAGGCCTTCCAGTCACAAGATAGTGACTAGGGGCGGGGCATCTGTCAAGGGACGGGGCTACCAATGCAGCTCTCAACAGCTGGCCAAAACTCAGTAGCAGCCCTCTGCCTGAAATAATTGCCCACCCCTGGACTAGATCCATCCCACCTTATACTTACAGACAGCTGATACCCAGCCTTTAAGTAAAACCCACTGCAGTTCCAGCAGTTCTCATTCTGTGCAAAGAGACTGCTTTCTTCTCTCCCCTTCACCACCCCCACCTTCTACACACACAGCCTAGGCTCACAGTCACCACCATATTAACCACTCCAAATCCTTGCTCCCCATAGTTGCCAGCAATGGTAAGCAAAGTCTAGCATGGATGGGCAGAACAGCAGTCATTGGCACAAGGGAGCAGTGCAGGAAGAGGTAAGCAAGCAATAAACCCATAGGGACAAAGAGGAAAATCCAGGTAATGGGGAAAAAATCCATAGTTTCTTAATCCAGTCTGCAGATTACTTCTTGTTCTTCAATTTCCCATTCATTTTTAAAGTTTTAAAGTTTTGCTGTCTCTGAGTAGCAAAACTACTCTGAGTGGTTGACCTAGTTTTGACCTAGTTTTGCTACTATGAGGTCAACCAGCAATGGAATGTCCAGGGAGGTTAAAGTTTTTGCCACAGATACCACATTTCCCCAAAGAACCTTGTTCACCTGTGCCACAGGCTTGTGCATCTTCCTGGAACTGATGTCAGATTGGTGTTCGTTGTTTGCCTCTCCGTGTACTTCTCCCCTCCCTTCCCTGTCTTTTGCATTCAGATCACTTTCTCCATTTGACACATGCTCTACACGTGTCTTTTTAACACATCTGATTAAATGAGTTTGGGGGTTGCAAAAGTTTACACTGTACATCTTTGATTTAGTTACTCTATAAAGGTGTAAATCTACCCTGCCATCTGCCATTAAAGAAAATACGATTTTGTCAGGTCTTTTTCTGAAATGTTTTTAAAACAAACAACTATTGGTTAAAACGTGTATTCTGAAGCTATAATAACGTGAGTTGTTTTTAAACTCTGCATATATTGTGTGTTTCTAGTCAGCTTTATCCTTATCTTATGCTGGGAGGAGCAGTCAGCCAGGTTGGACCATTCCAGGAGGTTCCTGGCCGAGATACAGGACCTCCACTTAACCCAGGAGGTGCACAGTCTCACCAGAGGACATGCCCTGTTAGACCTGGTCCTGGCCACAGGCAATGATCTGGTAAGGGGGCTCCAGGTCCTTGACCACCTGGGTGGTAGCAATCATCACTTGCTGGAATTCACCATGCAGCGGAGGGTGTCAAGGGCCTGCAGCAAGGCGGTAGCCCTAGACTTCAAGAGAGCCAACTTTAACAAGTTGAAGATATTGGTGGGAGAGGCACTGGGGTTCTCAAGGGCAGGGGAACTCAGTGCCCAAGATGAGTGATTGTTCCTTAAGGAGACGATACTCAGGGCACAAGGGGTGACGATCCCAACAAGAAGCAAGGGGGGCAAGAGTGCCAAAAATCCCCCCTGGCTCACCAAGGATGTCCGGGAATGCCTGGTTGCCAAAAAGGCGGAATACACCCGGTGGAAGGGAGTGCTATCTCTAAAAAGGAGTATACTTCCACTGCTCGGGCCTGTAGGGGGGCTGTTAGGAAAGCTATGGCAAACATAGAGCTAGGACTAGTGTCCAAGATCAAAGATAATAAAAAGTCCTTTTTCAAATATATAGGGAGGATGAAGAAGCCACTGAGAAACGTGGGGCCCCTGCAAGATATGCTGGGCAATCTGGTGGTTGCGCCAGAGGAGAAGGCAGACCTCTTTAAGAAATTCTTCACCTCCATTTTCTTGTGCAGGAACTGGGACTTCCCCACTGTGATTCAAGACGGACTCAAGGGGAATGCCTCCAGACCTAAGTTTGAGAAGGACTGGGTTAGAGTGCTTCTGGAGGGGCTGGACGTGTTCAAATCAGCAGGTCCAGATGCTCTCCACCCCAGGGTGTTGAGGGAGCTAGCAGGGGTTATTGCAG
>JAGPOW010003182.1:33745023-33757827 GCA_030014935.1 Caiman crocodilus
TTGAAACGGACATAGAGAGTTTAAGCCTGACGTTGTTGTAGTTTTTGATTCCTTTTCTGTTTTAATCTTTGCTTTCTCCCCTCCTGATTCTTTTCTTAGCTTAAGACGTAATTTTTCCATGGCAAAAGCTTTAATTATACTAACTCTAGAATAAATTATACATTTAACAAATCAATACTAACGATATTGATCGGGGTTTTGTGTACTTTGATTAATCCTTGTAATAAAAACTTAGTATAGAATCCTTTCGTCTCGAGTCCCTGAATTTGGATCGCCAGAACCTGGCCCTAGCAAGCTGTAACAAGGTGTCGCCGTGGATGTAGTCTTTCTGGACTTCAGCAAGGCCTTTGACACTGTCTCCCACCCCAATCTCATTAAAAAACTAGATGACTGTGGCATTGATGCCTACACAGTCAGATGGATTGTGAATTGGCTGAAGGGTTGTACTCAGAGGGTGGTGGTGGATGGGTCATATTCGACCTAGGGGGAAGTGGGCGGCAAAGTCCCCTGGGGCTTGGTCCTTGGGCCTGCATTGTTCAATTTCTTTATCAGCGATTTGGATGACAGGGTGAAAAGCAACGTGTTTAAATTTGCTGATGATACCAAAATATGGGGAGAGGTGGGCATGCTAGTAGGGAGGGAAAGACTGCAGAAAGACCTGGATAGGTTGCAGGGGTGGGCTAACAAAAACAGGATGCGTTTCAATATTGACAAGTGCAGGGTGCTGCACTTGGGCAGTAGTAACCAGCAGTACACTTATAAGATGGGAAACTCCCCTCTTGAGATCATGGAGGCAGAAAGGGATCTTGGAGTCATTACTGACTTCAAGATGAACATGGGCCAACAATTCAAGGTTACGGTCGGCAGGGCTAACCGGACCTTATTGTGCATCCACAGGTGCATCTCAAGTAGGGCCAAGGAGGCGATCCTCCCCCTCTACGCAACACTGGTCAGGCCACAGCTGGAATACTGTATCCAGTTCTGGGCACCCCACTTCAAGAGGGATGTGGACAACATTAAGAGGGTCCAGAGAAGGGTCACCTGCATGATCCAGGGACTGCAGGGCAGACACTACAACGAGAGGTTACGGGACCTGAACCTGTTCAGCCTTGACAACAGAATGCTGACTGACCGTCTATAAACTCACTAGGGGGGACCAGAAGGCTTTGGGGGAGACCTTGTTTCCCCTAGCGCTCCCCGGGATAACAAGGAATAACGGCCACAAGTTGTTGGACAGTAGGTTTAGATTAGACATCTGTAAGAACTACTTCACATTTAGGGTGGCTAGGATCTGAAACCAACTTCCAAGGGGCTGGAAGGGGAGGGGGAAGGAACCCTGGCTCCTACCCTGGGGGTCTTTAAGAAGAGGCTTGATGCCTACCTGGCTGGGGTCATTTGAGCCATTTTCCTCCTGCCCAGGCAGGGGGTCGGACTTAAAGATCTACAAGGTCGCTTTCTACCCTACTTCTATGATATGATTCTATGATCATGAACATGAAGTCTTTGGGTTCTTCAACAATGGACAAATATTCTGGGTAGGAGGACTACTAGCAAGAGACATGATCCATCTAACCAGAACCAGAAAGAGAATCTTTTAGAGATGTACCAATATATCAACCCGATATCAGATTGCCACCAACATACTGAAAATTGACTGTATCAGAAATCATCCTGATTTGGCTGATAATGTGGATATATGGCTCATGCATGCACGCAGCCGCAAGGCAGCACATAGGCAGCAAGGAACACAACCCAGCAGCTTGGAGAGCTGCATGCAGCTGGTAACTCTGTGGTGGTGGACAGGGAGCAGGGAGGGAAAGGGCATAGGAGGGCAGATCAAAGCCCACACGGTGAGAGAGGGAGTGGGGTTGGGGTAGACACTACCTTGCTGGGGCATGGCAGGACATGGGACAGAGCCGTGGCTTGTCTGGAGTGCATGGGAGGGGGTGGCTCCCACTGCTGCATGCACCCCAGGAAGGCACAGAGGGGTTGTGTGCCCCCAGATCTGTGTGGGGTGGCTGCCACTGTGGACTGCAGCTGGGGCCACGGCTGCATTGGGCTCTTCCCAGTGGGGGGGCTGGGCTGTGCTATGCTTGGGGCAGGCAGTGGTGGTGGCGGTGGCACTGGAAGGGGAGGGATGGGGGGGCTATGGCAAATTTTGGGGTGGTTGCAGCCCCCCCCATAGCCCCTCTCCCAGGACCACCACCACCCACTCAGAGTGCAGCCTGGCCCAGCCCCCACCAGGAAGAGCCTGGCACAGCCTGGGCCCCAGCCCCAACCCACAGTGGCAGCCTGCCCCATGCAGATCTGGGGGGCACACCCCCCATGCCCTCCTAGGGTGTGTGCAGTGGTGGGAGCTGCCCCACCCTCCCCACACCCCACATATGAGCTGCAGTTCCATTCCCTGCCCTAGCTAGGTAGTGTCTGCCCCAGCCCCACTCCCTATCTCACCACAGGGGCCTTGATTTGCCCCCTATGCCTATTCCCTCCTCCCTCCCCTTCCACCATGACAAACTTAACATTTGCATGCAGCTCTCCATGCTGTATTCGCAATCAGATCACTATTGGCCGATATGCCTCCTTAAAAATCAGCTATTGGTATTGGCCCCAAAAATCTCTATCACTTCACCCTTAGAATCTTTGGATGTCTTCTGGCCAACCTAGTAAGGCAGGCTTTGGGGGGACCTAACCCCCGCAAAAAAAACCAAGTATGTTGAAACCTAAAATGTCTTTGATGTATGTATACAAATGTGAGAAGTATGGGGAACAAATAAAATGAGGTAAAGTCACAGCCTATAAAAGGAACTACAATCTGATTTGTATCTACTACTAATCTGAGGATTAGTTAATTAGGACTAGAGGCAATTTTAATTAGGACTACAGACATCCACATGTATATAGTGACAGCTGTAGCCCACGTTAAACATAGAAAAACATGGCATCTATAAATGGCCATGGAGTTCTGGTGGGACAGCTCTTACACCCAGAATGTCAACACTGAGAGCTACATTCTGTTTCAGAAGGACAGAGTTGGAAGAAAAGGTCCCCTTGTATGTCAGAAACATATACACTTGTTCCCTGGTTCAGGTGAAAGAAGATAGTAGATAAGAATGTAGTTGGGTGAAGATAAAAGCTGAAAGATGCATCACTGATATATTGATGAGGATTTATTAAAGGCCACCAAGTCAGGAAAAAGAGGTAGATGAGGCACTCTTCAGGAAGGTGACAATATTATCCAAAAATTATGAGATGGTACTGATAGAAGACTTCCATTTTCCAGACATCTGCTAAAAGAACACTATAAGCAAACATAACATCAAGCCAGATCCTAACTTCCGTAGAAGACAACTACAGGATCATCATTCTTGGATCTTGTCCTGACCAACAGGGAAGAATTGGTGAAACATAAGAAAGTGATGGGAAACTTGGGGAGAATCAATCATGATATGATAGAATTCAAAATTCTGAGATGGGGAAAGGATGATGTCAAGAGAATTAAGACTGTTTCAAAAAGGCAGATTTCAACTAACTCAAGGAATTTATAGGCATGGTGCCATGGTAAGGATCAAGGCAACCAGAAGCTGGAAGCTTCTAAAGGGCACAGTATTTGGAAGCCTAACAAGAGACTGTTCTGACAAGATGGAAGCACTAGAAGAATGATAAGAAAGCAATGTAGCTGCACAAAGAGTTACTAGGATGCCTCAAATGAAAACATATGGGCACTGGAAAAATAGGCAGATCATCAAGAAAATAACAGAATATACCAGATAATAACAAGAACCTGCACAGACAAAATTAGGAAGGCAAAAGTAAAAAATGAACTGCACCTGGCAAGGGAGATTAAAAATAACAAGAAGAGGTTCTATCAGTATGTTGGCCAGAAAAGAAAGACCAGCGAAGCTGTGAGTCCACTGTTAAATAGCCAGAATCAACTCTTAACAGAAGATGCAAAGGGCAGTGGAGCTACACCAACAGCTACTTTGCCTCAGTCTCCACAAAAAAAATTAAGCTGCAACCAGATACTTAAAAAGGATTATTTGGATAAGAAACGAGACATGCTAAGGATGAGATAACAAAAGAAACAGAGAGCTTTTGATGGATCTGAATAAATTAGTCAGCAGGACCTCACAAACTTCATCCCAGGATATTGAAGAAAGTGGCAGAGGGACAGAGGAGATCTCAGAACCCTTCTTTAGCAATAATATTTATGAAGTCATAAGACAAGTGAGGTACCTGCTTAGGTGGATGAAAGAAATGTTGTAGACAGAGGGCACCTTTACACATACATATGCTGAGGGATGGGTTTACTCCAGAGTAATTTACTTTGAAATAAACCCACCCTGGGCAGGCATCTACACATGCTGGATTTTGGAAGCAGATTTACTGCTCCTGGTAGCAGGTTTGCTTCCACCCCTCCACTCCTGCACTGCCCCCTGCAGCTGCCAGGGGGCGCTGGAGGTTCCAGCTGCACCACCCTGTGGCCAGCAGCCATCTATCTTTAAAAGACAGCTCTGCTCCCTGGCCACCTGCATTCCTGGCCCGGAACAGCCTTCAAAATGTTGTACCAGCATGTGGCAGCTCTGTCATCAGAGCCTCTGCCCACTGCACCATAGCTGCTCTACCCCCAGGCTCCAGGAGGAATATCCAACATCCCTGGCTCCTGCTGGCCACCCTCATTGCCCTGCTTCACCATCACAATGACCCCAGGACAGTCTTGGCCCTGGGGGCCCCTCCACATGATGTGGACACCTGCCCAGGCTCACCACAGCATCCCAGGACCCCTGCCACTGCCCTGCAGCTGCCCAGACCCTGTGCTACTGCCCGGACCCCAGCAGATACACCTACACACACCTGAACACTACCACCAATGCCATCTATGGAGCCCCACTGCCTGTGGGCCCATCTGGCCAACCAGGACTGGTGGCTGCACATAGGCCACCTGAACAGCTGGCCCTGGACCCCAGCCCCAGCATGCACCCCCAGCACCAAGCTCATGGTGGACAGTTCTCAGCAAAGCACTTTATTCCCTTTCTCAAACACAGATCCCTCCTTCCCCCACACCAGAGTCTTTCCCCTGTGCCCCCCTCCCCACAGAGCCCCTCCAACACTCACTATACCCACCAATAAAGCACCCTCTTCCCCATGAAGTCCCTGTCCAGTACCGCGTGTGCCCTCCCAGGGTTGGGGGTGGTGGTACCTACGGGACAGCCTGGGGTCAGGCGCCCAGTATCCCAGGCTCTGGCCACACCCCCATGGGTAAGGCCAACAGGCAAGGGTCCACTTTCAGTCAGGGGTGATGGCAGCTGCTGTTGTTGGCATGGCCAAATCTACCTCCTGCAGCCAGCGGGCCAGGCCAGGAGGGCCCATGTCTGGGACTGGGCCCCTTGTAAGCAGCTCCTGTTCTGGGCCAGTATGGAACTGAGATGAGTGGTGGGGCTGGACCCAGAGTGGGGCTGGCTGGCAGGGGCCCAGGGCAGGGGCAGGGGTTACGGCAGGGGCTCCCAGCTGGTGTAGGTGCCTCTGTACCTCAGCCCAGGTTCACTGGGGGGGCTTGCTGCTGGGTGGTGGGCTGCTGCCAGGGGGCAGGCAGGGTTGCTACCAGTGGCTGGGCAGTGGGCAGCATGGTGACCACCAGGGCCAGGATGATGTACAGCACCTGGCAGTCCTCCTCCTTGGCCTCCACTGCCCAGGCCACCCAAGCACCCTGATGCTCCTGGGCCTCCTGGTGCCTCTCCTTGAAGGCCAGGAGCATGTCCCTGAACTCCTGGTCTGCCTGGTCCCTCTACTGGGCCCTTTCTTCCTCATATGCATCCTTCTCCCACTCATAGATGATGTACTCCATCCACCAGGCCTACAAGACTGCCAGCCACTCCTCAGCCACTGTGACCAGCCAGTCCAGCATCCAGGTCTGGTCCTGGGTCCTATGCTGCCAGAGCTGACACATATGTAGGGCCCCAGCCAAGACTGGCAGTGACCCTGAAGGCTCATCTCAGTTTCCAACTGGTGCCTCTCCCCGTCATGTAGCTGCAGGTCCTACAGAGCCAGAAGAAAAAGGCTGTTTGTGAGAGTTTGCAACATTTCAGAGATAACTTGCTCAATACCCAGGGACTGTGTGCCCGGCCTCAGATTGGGGGTCATATGTGCAAAGGTGCCCACAAAGTACAGTAAGTTGGCCGGGCAGGCCCTGGCGGTAGCCCCTGGCCTAACCTCTATCCCCACTCACTCCACAGAGGCAGGTGGACCACTGGGTGCTCGTCCCAGGCAGCCTGCCTCCATCCCCTTCCCAGGCCAGGCCAGGTGTGGTTCCAGGCGGCACCTACTGCTGTGGCTCCAGAGCCACTTCCCACTTCTCATCCTGCTGGCCAACCTGTATCCTGTGCTGCCACCAATCCCACAGCATCAGGGCTGGGGAAGGGAGGTGGGTATGGGGAGGTGACTTGGACACAGAGCTGGTGGTGTCCCTGCCCTTCCCCCCAGGAGGCCCATCTGAGAGGTGCTGTGGCCCCCCCGCCCATGCAGCTCTGTAGTCCAAGGATGCCCCTACTGAGAGTGTCCCAAGCATGCCAAGAGCTGTTTTCATGGACCAAGGGATGCCCAACCCACCCCATCCTTGTGGGGACCGAGAAACGCTGGCGGAGTGGGGCCGCTGATGGAGTGTGGAATTAGAGCACTAGACTTGCGGGTTGTTGGAAGCAGAAAAAACTTTACTTACAGTCCTTAGGCTGTAGGCACGTTCCTTGAAGTTACAAAACTCAAATAGGAACTCAGGCACACAGAAGCTCACACTCACGCAGGGTATGGGGCGTCGGGTGAATCTGGCAGGGAGTCATTGTCGGTTGATCAGGCCCCCTTCGTGGCTCAGAAACGCACGTAGAGATCTCTCCTCATGCGTGTCCGAGCTCTCCTCTGGTTTGGGTGGGCATCGCCCAAGCCTCTTATTCAGTCCGCTAGCCAATCACCGAATGACACGTATGAATAATTTAATGTGAACCAATCACAAGCATGCACTCACTGGTGCAGCTGCAAGGTTTTGGCGGGCTCTGACCGTGCACCGAAACCTTTCCCACGCTACAGGGGTAACTCCCTGCTTCCGTGCTCACAATGTGCTCAACACAAGCTGTGCCAAGGCATCTCTTAACCGTTATGCACAGACAATCCTGATGCTGTTGATTGCCACAGTGCCCCAGGTGCTTCAACAGTGTGGAGGGCAAACCCACTCTGCCCCACAACCATTGCTGCCACCTAGAGGGCTACCTATGGTTGCGCTACATGTCCCTGCCCCAACAGTTGAGAACATCGCTGCCAGCATCGACATATTCTTCTGCACGTGAGGCCCATGCCCACTGCCTAGCTGAGAGGGCAAAGGGCGTTCAATAAAGTCTGCATGCTTTGGGGTGGGGAAGGAACTGGGGCTAGGGAAACATGGCCAGGCTGGGTGGGAGGGGAAGGCAAGGGGGGTGGGAGGGGAAGGCAAGGGTGGGGGCAGGAGGCAGGGGCAGGGGTAGGCAGGGCCTTCCCCCCAGTGTAAGACTTACCAGGTGGGTGTGGCAGGCATGCTTAGCAGCCCAAGTCCATCCTCACTAGCAGCAAGAACATGTGGCTCCCAGCGGTGTCCTGGGCACAGGGGCACAACTTAAGAGGGAACAGGATAGCAGTTTTGAAGGGCTGCCATAAAGAAGAAAAACACCTTTTAGGTTTAGATTGGATATTAGGAAAAAACTTCACTGTTAGAACAGTGAGGCAGTGGAATCAACTGCCTCATAAAGTTGTGGAATCATCTTCACTGGAGGTGTTCAAGAAGAGATTGGATAAACATTGGTCAGGGACACCGTGGCTAGGGACAGACATTACACATAAACCGGTTTAAGTGATTACAAACTGGTTTAAACTGTAACAGAACAAATGTTCAGTGCACATAAACCAGCCTGAAAATGACTGAAACTGGTTTGAGATAAACCTGGTGGAAAGTAGTATCAGACTTAACTGATTTGGGTCAAACCAGTTTATGCAATGTCTGTCCCAGACTCTTTGCTGGTTTAAGTTGAATCAGACTCCCCCAGCATCCCAGCATGCTCTCTGGGCTGGACAGGGCTCTTGACTCCACAGCAGGGCTGGCCCCTCCCCTCTGCTCCCTGGCTGCAGCTCTGACAGAGACTGCAGGTGACTGCCTAGCTTCTGCTCCCTCCCTCCACTCTAAGCAGGAATTCCTCTGTCCCCTCTGCCTTACACAGCTTTATCTAGCAGACCACATGCTGGCTACAGTACGTGCTGTGGCAGACAGGACAAAGGCAGAATCAACAGGTAGCTGGTAAGGTCCTTCTGTTGTTTTCTTACGGGAGGCAGCATAAACACTGAGTTAGGGTAATAAATACTCTGTTATCAATTCCTTGCTGGGCTTGTCAGGAGAGGGGGAACCCCTCCCTAATCAGAGCATCCTGCTGAGGCTTGGCCATAACCCCTTCAGCTCAGTACTGTGGAAGGGATAGGAAGGCTGCTCTACCGCACCCCAGCTTCTAGCCTGAGCCACTGCAGACATGTGCCTGCATTTTCTCAGTCAAGAGGGGATGTCCGTGCGATTACAAACTGGTTTAGCCTAGCCAGGTTAGACTAACCTGCAAAGATTGAATCAAGTCAGGCTCAAGATTTTTGAAGATCTGTCCCTAGTCCATAAGTGTAACTATAACTATGTTCTACTATGGGTGTTTCCTATGCTCCTGTGCTTTTCTGATTGCCACAAAAGGGGCCAGGAAATAATTTTTTTCTGCCTCTGCTGCTATGTATCAGAGGGTTTTGTCCACCTTCCTCAGAATCCTTGGGAGTTGGCTGCAGCCAAAGATGAGGATTTTGACCAGGGCATGCTAGTACTCCTGTCAGGGATTGAACCTGGAGATTTCTGGCTCCAGGATCTTGCCCCACAAGTCAAGGTTGGACTAACTGCCATATTTTGGGTAAGGATGGCATTTTATCCCATGGTCAGATTGATACAGATTGTGGGGCCTTCCTCTGCAGCAGGCAATATAATCTTCTTCTGTGGATCTCTAATATTTAAAAAATGTTGCCACAGCAAAATATTGCCCACCATGGTCACCTGCTTTACTTGTGGTGTTATGCCTTGCGGTTGTGTCCAGGTTTTCTGTGTAGTTTTGCTAATAAGTTAAACAATGGATTTATTTAGGATGGTTTCACCAGGGGATTACCCTACCTCTGGCAGACGGTTGGACTAGATCAGTGTTTCTCAACCTGTAAGTCACAAACCAAAAGTTGGTAGCAAGAATGAATATATGAAAGAGTTGTGAACAAACTGTAAAAATGGATCGCATTTTGCATACAGTTTTGAAAAAATAGATGCTGGTTGTGTTTCAACATACGTTAACGCTGTGCATACTAATAAACAGGATCCAGGCTTTCCGTTTGCTGTAGCAACTCACAGATTTTGTTCTTGCAGGCTGACACAGTTCCGGCCTGCAAGGGGCTGCGGAGAGTGTGAGGAGGGCGATCAGGTAGGGGGTGCCATGTGCATGTGCGTGCACACACTATTTTTTTTTTTTTAATAATTTGTAACAAGACCAAATTAACCAAAACTAATTCCAAATCCTAGAGTCCAGAACTGTAAGTGGGCCCTACTACTGGCAAACATCCTCCACCCACACCTGGGGTTTTAGATGTGTCCAAATCCTTTGGCGGGCATCCTACTTGCAGGCCCAAGCCCAGAGGCTGGGAGTTCAGATGCCTCTGGGTTTTGCTTGCCCTTAACTGTAAGGCCCTCAAAGCAATCAAGGGAGGAGGCTGCACATGGCAGCCAGGTAGCATGGAAAGCAGCTCCCGCAGCTCTCTTCAAGTAAGCTTATGGAGTGGGGCTGGGGGCACAGATGACACATCGGAGAGTTGGGGTAGAGCACAAGCAATACATCAGGGGCATCGCGGAGGTGGGGGGGAATTTGTGCACCCATGGCAGGCACAGGGATGTAGCCTGGCTGGACTGGCATGGGAAGGAAATGCCTCTGTGGCCCAGTGGACAGGACCCAGCACAGGAGGAGTAATGGATGGATGGGGGTGGGGCAGCACTCTGCGTCATCTCCTCCCACCGTCAGCTACTTGCATGCCAGGCCACAACTCTAGCCCACTTCCATAACCCACCTAGATTTCATAGATTTCACAGACATTATAGGCTGGAAAGGACCTTGCAAGATCATCAAGTCCAGCCCCCCCCGCCATAGGCAGGAAGTCTTCTGGGGTCAAATGATCCCAGCAAGATATGCATCCAAACACCTTTTAAATGAGTCCAGAGTAGGTCCTTGCACCAGCTCTTGGTGAGTCTGTTCCAGACCCTGGACACCTGGACTGTAAAGGAGTTTTTCCTTATGTCCAGTCTAAATCAACCTTCCAGAAGTTTGTGGCCATTAGACCTTGCTATCCTTTGGGGATCACTGGTGAACTGTTTTCCCAGATCTTGGTGCACCCCCCCCTTATATACTTACAAGCTGCCACTAAGGCCCCCTGAGTCTTCTCTTCTTTAGAATGAAGAGCCCTATGTCCCTCAGCCTCTCCTTGTAAGGCTTGCCCTCTTGGCCTTTGATCATGGAGGTAGCTCTCCTTTGTACTCTCTCATGCTTATCCACAACCTTCCTGAAGTGAGGGACACAAAACTGGATGCAGTAATCTAGCTGCAGCCTCACTAAGGCCGAGTAGAGCAGGAAAATTACATTCCTGGTTTTGCTTGAGATGCATTCCTGGATGTATGCCAGAGTTTGGTATGCTTTGCTGACTACAACATTACATTGGTGGTTCATGTTCATCTTGTGGTCAATCAAGACACCCAAGTTTCTTTTGGTCGTAGTGCTAGCAAGTGTAGCAGTGCCGAGCCAATAAGTATAATGCTGGTTCTTGCCCCCAAGGTGGAGCATCCAGCACTTCTCTGCATTAAATGTCATCAGGTTTTGGTCTGCCCACCTTGAGAGCCTGTCCAAGTCAGCCTGTATCTCCAGCCTATTCTCCAGTGTGACTGCATTCCCCTGTAGTTTAGTGTCATCCGTGAACTTTGCCAGTCCATATCTGATGCCCGAATCCAGAGCATTAATGAAGATGTGGAAGAGTATTGGCCTGAGCCCTGAAGGACACCACTGGTCACCTTGCCCCAAGTTGACTTGCTCCCATCAACTAATATTCTTTGGGTCTGACCTCGAAGCCAGTTCCCCAGCCATTGGACTGTGAGATGGTCAAGGCCACAGTTCTCCAACTTAGCTATGAGGACATCATGGGAGACCAAGTCAAAGGCCTTCTTGAAATCCAGACATATGACATCAACCTCATCCCCCTTGCCAGGCAATGTGTCACCTGGCCATAGGAGAAGACAAAGTTGGTCAGGCAGGACCTTCCAGCAACAAAGTCATGTTGGCTGGCACTCAGTTGCCTTCCATTAGCCTGCTGCTGATGGAAACTGTCACAGGGCACTCCGGTTGCCCTGTGCCTGCATGGAAGAAGAACTGCCAAAGGGGGAGCCCTTGCAGTTATTAGGCAGCACAGCTGCAAGTTGCCAGGGCAAACAAAGAAGGTCAGCTGACAAAAGGGGGCAGGGCTTGGCTCCTATAAAGCCCAGAGCCAGAGTCAAGCTGACAGTCCTCTATTAGTGGGTCAGGAGCTGAGAGCGAGAGCGAGAGCGAGAGCGAGAGCATGTGAGTGTAGCTCACAAGAGCTCCGGAGGCTGGAGCAATGATGTTGTGGCCTAGCCAAGAGGCTTTCGTTGTAGTGGCCGGGTGCCTTATGTTTATGTTATAGCCGGAGGCTTGTGTTTGTGTTCTGTTGTTATTATAACCAGTGGTTTGGGCAAGGCTGTAGGGGTGGAGGAGGCCTCAGGGGCGACCCACAGTAGTGTGGGGCCCTAGCGCCCAGGAAGGGGCACGATTCGGTGCTTGTGGGGGTGCAGCGTTCACAGGTGCCAGTGAGGGCACAGCAGCACGGGGGTGCGTAGACCCCAGCCCGAGAGGTGGCACTTGATAAGGAAGCCCCAGAGGGGGGCATTTGATAAGGAGCCCAAGTTGGGCATAGCAGAGCTAGCCCAGAGAGAGGGCAGCACTGAGAAGGGGGTCCAAGTTGGACTCGGTGAGCCCCAGGAGGGAGGCAGCATTGAGGAGCCCTGGAAAGGGGGCCATTTTATTGTGTAGCCCAAGTTCGGGCACTGGGAGTCCCTGAAAGGGGGCCGCATTTCTCTGGAGGCCCAAGCTGGGCATAGTCAGTCCCGAGGAGGGGGCTATTTTACTGAGAAGCCCAAGTGTGGGCATTGGGAGTCCCTAAAAGGGGGCCGCATTTCTTTGGAGGCCCAAGTTGGGCATAGTCAGCCCCAGGAGCGGGGCAGTGCTGAGGCCCTAGATGGGGGGCAGCGTATTGAGAAGCCCAAGAGGGGCACTATTGGAGAGGCCCAGGAGGGGCAACGATTGAGGAGCCCAAGAGGGGCATTATTTGAGAAGCCCGTGAGGGGCAACACTGGGAGGCCCAAGAGGGGTATAGCCAGCCCCAGGAAGGGAGCCATTTTGTTAAGGAGCCCAAGGTTGGGCATTGGGAGTCCCCAACAGGGGGCCGCAGTCATTAGGGAGCCCAAGTTGGGCACAGTCAGCTCCAGGAAGGGGGGAAACATTGAGAAGCCCCAGAGGGGGCATGACAAGCACCCGAAGGAGGGGTGCCAAATATTGGGAGAGGCAAGCCCCAAGGAGGGGGCAGGAGAATTGAGGAGCCCAAGTAGGGCGAGGATTAGGAGGCCCGGTGGGGGCACAGCAAGCCCCAGGGAGGGGGCAGGAGATGTAAGGAGTC
>JAGPOW010003182.1:33757927-33787057 GCA_030014935.1 Caiman crocodilus
AGGAGAATTGAGGAGCCCAAGTAGGGCGAGGATTAGGAGGCCCGGTGGGGGCACAGCAAGCCCCAGGGAGGGGGCAGGAGATGTAAGGAGTCCAAGGGGGACACAGTGAATCCCAGGAAGGGGGGCAGCACTTGAGACGGCCCAGAGAGAACGACAGAGGGGCAGCGAGATCCACGAGGCTTGAGATGCAGTATTGGGGAGGAAAGAGCTGCAGACAGCGCCCCCCTAGTGAAGGGGGCAGTACAAGAAGAAGGGCAGCCTCCCGCTAATGAACCAATCAACATCAAAGATGTGGCAGGCGAGTAGGCGGGCGGTTGCCAAGAGACAGGTGCACCGTCACAGAAACCTTAATAATTTTCACCAGGATCTTTCCAGGGATGGATGTCAAACTGATTGGTCTGTAATTCCCTGGCTCTTCCCTCCTTCCTTTCTTGAAGATTGGGATCACATTGGCTCTTCTCCAGTCCTCCAGTATCTCTCCCAAGCGCCACGAATTCTCAAATATCTTCGCCACAGGGCATGCTATGATGTCGGCCAGCTACAGCAAGACTCTCAGGTGCATTCCATCCAGGCCCACAGACTTGTGCATGCCAAGCCTCTCGCAGCATTCCCTTACTGGATCTATGTCAATTGTGGACCCATCTCCTGCCCCCTGGATGTTTTACATCCTATCTGACAGGATAACTCCTTGGGAGAGGTGGAAGACCAACGCAAAGTTTAGGAGACTGGCCTTTTCCTGAGCGTCAGACATCAGCTGCCCCATTTGATTTAGCAGGGGTCTAATGTTGCCTTTGTTTTTCCTCTGACTTCCCACGTAGCTGAAAGACTTCTTGTTGTCCTTGATTCCTGTGGCTAGCCTGAGTTCCGTTTCTGCCTTGGCTTTTCTGGTAAGCTCTCTACAGGTGCAGGTTAGTGCTGTGTAGTCCTCCTTGGTAATGACTCCTCTTTTCCATGTGGCGTAGGCTTCTCTTTTTAGTTTCAGGACGTCCAAAGGCTCTCTATTGAGTCAAAGGGGCTCCCCAGCCCAATAACTGCATTTCCTGTGGGACGGAATGGACTTTCCTTGCACTCTTAAGGGACGAGTCCTCATGGACTCCACTTTCTAAGGGGCCATGGTCTCTTAGTGCCTGGCTGACGAGTCTCCTGAGTTTCTGAAAGTCAGCCTTCCCAAAGTTGGGGATTTTTGTTTTGCTGAGACATTTGAGGCAGCTACTGCCACTGCTGTTCCCCTCAGGCCACAGCTCTACCCCAGAGTGGAAGTGGGATGGTGGGCAATGCGGGCAGCCTGAGGGGAGCAGCAGCAGTGGCAGCACTTGGGCCACAGCAGCAGGGTATAGTTGTCGCCCAGTGTGTGAGCGGCCAGCAGCAGGAGGAGGAAAAGGCAGTGTGCCCCATCTTTCCCTTCCCCCTTGTCCACTACTTCTCTCACTGCTGGTGGCATGGCTGACACTGGGGTCTTGGTGGTGGTGGCAGCTGTGATGTATCTCACCACCCAGCTCTACTCCCCCATGCTGGGACCCAGCCACCGGGCTGAAGCAGCTCCTGCCCATGTTGGGCTGGCCAGACTGCAGCCCCATGCCCACCCTGGTCACACAAAGCTAGTGGGAAGCATGTGCCCCCCCATGAACCACATATCCACCCCCTGCCCCACACAGTGGGGAGCTGTGGCCTAGGGGTGGGAGGCAGCGGGCTGGCAGTGAGGGACACCAGCTGAGCTGGAGGGTAGGGAACTGTGGGTTGGGAAGGAGGGGCACCGGCAGGGCCAGGGGGCTGTTTTCTGCTTGAAGTATTTACTGTGTCAGGACTGGCCATCAATGTTTACAAATGGGTCCTGGTACAAAAAGGTTTAAGAACAACCGGACAAAATGCCCTGTGCAGGTCCCTTCCATTCCTCCTTTCCTATGATTTTGCTTAGTTAATTCAATTTCCTTCCCCTATAGCTTCTGTTTCCTTCTCCCATCGTCACTTGCCATCTTTCTGCCCCTCCTCCTAGACCCTGTATATTTTGGACTCCGTATTTCCACACCACAAACAATACATGCATTTCACAATCCCACTGTCCTCATTCTGTAATTCAGTAATGAATGCAACTGAAGTTGCTGCTTGAGTGCACTCACAGGAGTTGTGTTCATCCTAAACAATGATCTTAAAAGTCACAAACATTAAAGAAGAAAGCGCTTCCTGAGAGATGCAACTATAAATGCAGAACTGGTTAGCAAGCTTTAAACTTTGAAATTTAAAGCAAATCTTGAAATGCTACCCAACCAGACATAGCCATCCAGTCCAGGATGACCAATAGCCTGGGGATGGAAGCACTAGCTTGCTCTGGGAGAGAATGACAAAGGACTTGCAACCTGGAACTGAAAGTCTTCAGCCTTTTTCAGTCAGTGTACCCCGGGCGGCCAGATGCGGAGCAGGGGTGGCATGCATCCACGTGTGAACACTCCATCTCTGCCCAATGTCCTGTTCCCAGTAGGATCTTCTCAAGTAACCGCCCCCCCAAGTTCTGGCTGTTTAGAGCACTCAGTAGGCCTTGGGCATATCTGTATTTGCAGACTGAAGAAAAAATAGGACAACTGGAGTCAGTACTTTGCCACAAGAAGTCTCCTAGCCCTAATGAAAGGCTGATTATTTACTTCCCCTCCCCCCAGTACCCCCTGTTTCCAGGCCTGCTACTAAATAAGGGCCAAGACCAGATGCAAGCTCAAGGCCCCGGCCTACGGAACCGGTGGACGCCAGCCACGGCACCCCGCCTGCCCCGCCCTCCTCAGCCTTCGGGCGAAGGGGGGCGGGGCTGAGCAGCAGACCAGCGGGCCGAGCCGCCGCGGCACAGCCACCGTGCCCTACGACAAGCCCGCGGCACCTGGCGGCTCCCTCGGCCAGCGCGCACAAGGCGCCGGAGGGCGCAGGCGGGGCAGAGGGCTTTGTCCTGCCAGCGAAGGCAGCGAACGTGGCGCGCAGCCGCCGCCCCGCTCACAAGCCGTGGTTGCTGCGCCCCGCAGCTCCCACCGCTGCCTCAACCCCACGCTGCGGCTTCGCCCGGGCGCCGTGCAGGCCGAGGCCGCGCTACGCTGTCGGAGAAGCAGACCGACCCGCCCTGCGCTCTGCGCCGCCCCTCCAACTCTGAAAGGCAAGACACGCCCCCACCAGTGCCGCAGTGAAACGCAGCAGGTATCGCGCTGCGCCTAGAGCGCGAGACCGCACCCCAGCTGACCCGCTCACTGCAGGGCGAGGAACGCCCCCCCCCAGCCGCACCTCCTGCTTGACGCTAGCTCTTGTTTGTGTTTCCACAGACAGTTACGCACTTTACGTATCTTCCATACCTAAGCAGGCGCTGGTAGAATTTAGGAGCATAGGAGAGGTCTGTGAATATGAGCTGGACACCATTACTCGCTGGGTGGTTTGGACGGAGCCAACGCTTGCACACACGGGAACATACGCACACACAGCCCGGAAAAAACCGTGGGGGGGAAACACGGAAAGGAGCAATCTGTGCCGCAGCCACTTTCGTCTCTCCAAGGCCAGTAGCCTTCTGGCTGCGCGGCGAAATGGAGAGCTCTAGAAGGAAAGTCACGCTAGAGTGACAATATCTGCATTCCCCCCCCCTGCCGCCATGGCATCTGGTGGACTGCTCCGGGCTCTATAAGTAGGGTGGGGGCGCAATAGACAGCCACTAGGCTGCAGCGCGGGCGGGGCAGGGTAGGTCGGGGCGGAGCGGGGCTCGGTTGGGCGGGCGCGTGGGTTTCTCGCTGCTGTGCGAGGGTCGCTGGCAGCTGCCTCCGACGCGGTTTCTCAGCTCCTCTTCCTATCCCTCGCTCGGCTACGCGCCCACGTTAGCAGCCAGGCGCTGTTTTCGAGGGGCCTGAGGCTAGTAGCCATCTGTCAAGGAAGGAGGCGAGATCACCTCTCCAGGGCAGCAGCCTGAAGTTGGCCAAGCTGCCCCTCAGCCTCCAGCGGAGCAGCCAGGCTATGCACTGTAGAAGGGGTCTGGTCAAGAAAAAAACAGCGCGGATAGTGAAAAGGTAGAAGCAGCAGTAAGGCCCCTCTGCTGGGGGATCCCGCAGGGCTTTAATAACCAGAAGTCAACAAACCAGCCCAGGCAGACACGCACCAAGACGACGGCGACTTGAATTTGTGCCTCCCGGGTCTCGTGGCAGCTGCCCAGGGTTCCGCGGAGCATGTGAGAGGCGGGCTGCTATGTTGAGACAAGAAGAGCTGGTCATGTGCGCCAAAGGCGCCCGGAGTGCCCCCTGGGAGCCCGCCCAGGCGGGGAAGGAGGACGAGGTGCCAGGAGAAAGCTACGAGCCGCGGCGGCAGCTGAAGGAGGCAGCGGCCAGGAGAGGCTGCGGCAGGTCCCGGTGGCATCACGGCCGGCGCGGCAGGAACCCCGGCTTCTGCAGGACGCAGGTGGGCCGCGGGGCGCCCGGCTACTACGCGCCACCGCCGCCCTACCCGCACTGCTACCGACCCGCCCGCGCCAGGGTCCTGTTGTCCCTGCGCCCCGTAAACATGATGGGCAAGCGGGCGCCGGGCATGCGGGCCCCGCGCAACACCAACCAGTTCCTGATGCGGGAGAAGTACCGGCTCATGCACCTGCGCTCGGACTCGGTGGGCACTGAGAGCGGCGGCTCGGACTGCGAAATGGACCCGCTGGACATGGACTCCTACCTGGGGGTGCTGGAGAACGCGCGCGGCGCCCTCATGGACTGCGCCGTCAGCTCGCCTGGGTCGCGCTCGCCACCTGCCCCGCTGCGGGCCGGGGCCGGGGCCGGGGCCGGGCCGGCGGGCGCGCCCCAGGAGGACAGCCTGCAGTACTTCCCCTCTGAGGACGATGTGATCGAGAGCGAGCTCTTCATGGAGCGGGACTTCGACGAGTTCTGCAGCAGAATCGCCTGACGGGGTGGCGGGACCCCCCAGCCCGGGTTCCTCCGTACCCAAGGGGACGGGGGGCATTATGTTGGTATTTATTTCAGCCCCGCCCGCCTGCGTTTTTGTCAGGCGGGGTCGGGGGGTTTTATACTGTTGTAAATAAAGGGACGCTTATTGCGGCGCCCGGGTCCCGCGTGGAGGGGGCTGTGCTGGGGGGCGGCACCGGGGGAGGGTAAGGGCGAAGGGGGAGAGACGCCTGGGGTGGCGCTGGGTTCCGCTCCCGGCGGGGGTGGACGGCTGTCCGGGGCCTGCGCGGGAGGAGCGAGGCTACAGCGGGGACGCAGCTGGCGCTCAGCGGCCGCCCCGGCGGGGCAGGAATGAGGCCCTCGCTTTTTGCCGCGGGCCGCAGCGCAGCAGTAACAGAGGCGAGAGAAGGGGCCGGGACTGCGAGTCTGGCCGCAGCGCTGGGCGGGCCTCACTCGGCGCAGCCTGAGCCCGCGGCCTTCACGTCGCCGAGATGCGCAGTAGCGCCGGGGCCCGCCGGGAGGGCCACAGTCACCAACGCCGCGCTCGGGAGGACGGGGGCCCAAGCTGCGCTGAAGCCTCTGCTGGCTCCGGTCGTGCTCGAAGCCGGCTGCGAGGAAAACGCGGAAGAGCGGCTGCTCGGGCGGGGCGGGTGAACAGGCCCAAGCGGTGCCGCAGCTGAAGGGTGGCAGAGCCTCGGGGGCGGCGCGGTGGGCGCCACAGCAGGCAGGAAATGGACGACTCTGAAGGTCTTCAGGGCCCCCTTCCTTGGGCGGAGGGTGGGCACAGCCAGGCAGCGCGCTGGTCCGTGCCCGCCGTGCCTTTTCTCGGCTGGCTCCGCACACCCGCGCTAGACGCTAGGACGCTGCTTGAAAGGCGTCTGCCAACAAGCGCTCCAGGGCTTTTCAGCGGCCAGGACCTGGCAGCCTTTACTTCTCAGTTGTGGACCCAGACCTCCGAGAGCGGGGGAGTCTCCAAACACTTGAATTATGTTGAAAACGCGTTTTGAAAGTATAACAACAAAAGCTCAGGCTTGCAGCCTGCTGCTTCAGTTTCTGTATTAGAAATAGTGGTTAACCACTGGCTCTATCCCAGTACATCCTTCCTGTGCAACAGGCAGATTTGAAACTAATCTGTTAATATTTATAAACACCATGCCTTGAATTTGGAGAAAAACAGAGGAGGTTGCCATAATGACAATCATGCTAAGTACAAGAAACTTTTTCAAATTATTTACCTGAGTACTAATACCTAAGGTGAGGTATTTATTTCATAGCAAAAGGCTGTTTACTTTTGCTTCTCTCACAAGGCAGAGTTATAAACTATTAGGTTGCTTTTGTGGGGTAAATGAGGCAGGAACTGCATCTCTGTACAGTCAGCCTCTTGACTAAGAGTAGGCAAAATACAGCCCACAAGCTGAATCCGGCCAGGCACCACAACCAGCCAGGCAGGGGGAAACTAGGGCCAGGCAGCTCCTGCCCCAGCACATGGGGCTTCACCTCCCAGCTACCTTCCACCCACTGGGCACACCCACAGGAGCTGCTCATTGCACCGGATGGGTAGAGCACGTAGAAGGCAGCCTGAAGCTAGAGCCTGGTGCACTGGAGCAGGAGTCATCTGGCTGCAGCACCCCCACCCGCCATGTGGTGTCTAGCACACATCCCCATAGCCACTGCTGCTTCTGGGCACTACCTGCTGCCCTGAGCAAAGCAGCAGAGGAAGGAGGAGCTGCTGGAGGCAAGGGAGAAGGAGTGGGGGGAAGCTAAGTAGTACCCAGGCAGCTATAACAGCAGCCATGCCAAGAAGCTGTACATGGTGGCTAGGGCTGGGGCTGGAGTAGAACTATTTGGTGGGCATGGGGAGGGACAATAGGCTGCCATGGGTAGAGCTCGGCCCCATGCAGAGCACTGCAGAGGCAGCCACAGGCCAGATGAGGGGACAAACTGTACCACACTGCCTGGGCAAGCTCTGTTGCATGCACCCTCTTTCATTCCTCCCATCCCAGCTGGTTCCTGGGGCCTAGCACACAGGCTGCCCTCCACACACAAGTGCACACCCACACACTATGCCTACCCCTACCCATCCCCACAAACAATATGCAAGAGTAAGAAAGACTGTCTTTTGAAAGACTTTTATTTGTGTGGCCCTCAACAACTTCCCAAAACTCATCAAGTAACCCTCCAGCTGAAATAATTGCACACTGCTCCTCTTGACCCAAAGCATAGCTCATCTTTGCAACAATGAGAAATTTCTGTTCAGAAGTTCCCTATATTTTACTAACTAATCCAGATCTGCTGCAGCATGTTAAGTGAATCATTTGAACCGCCCAGCATACTGTTTTTTTTCCAACTTGTTGTTCGACTAGACTATGCTTAGAACTCAGCTAGCAATATCAAGGTAAAGATTTTCTCTATTTTATAGTGTACAGCAATCAGTTAATAGAATTTACATTTCATATTGTAATTTTTATCTGTTTGAAACAAAGGATGTCTGAACTGTGGCAAGTACAGATCCAAGAGAGGGAGAGGCTTCAGCAGGACCAAGTACAGCATGGCAATGTTCAAATTTGACCAGCATAAATTCAGAGGGCCAGAACATCAGAGCCTATACCAGACCAGGACTAGCAAACAGGAAATAACACCTTTGGTTGGCGTTAGGTGGCATGTAGGAGAGGCGGAGCCCCAAGCAGAAAGACAGGAAGATTGAAGGAAGGTACCAGGAAAGGTGGGACATACCATCTTCCTCCCAATTAAAATAATTTATTCCAGCAAGACATGTCAGGAAAGACCCCCTGGGGGACATTCCAGAATCTAACTCTTTAGCAAGCTGTCTCTTTCTCAAAACCAAAAAAGCCCATACAAACAAGACACACTAGTAAATGGCACAGGAGGCTACTAGGTATCAATTAAACAAGTTTTATTGATATATTTACAATTTTAAAGTAATTTGGAAGCCCACTATTCACTATAATAAAATAAATTCTAAATCCCTATAAATTTTGTCATTTGATTTTGGGTTTATCTTGGAAACTCAGAGCTTCCTTGGCCTCCTTCACTCACCAGGCCCCTCCTTCACATGCCACATCCCCCTGGGCCTTGCTGGTGCCCCTCACTCCCCACCCACAGCCCCCCCACCCCTCCATTCCTGCTGGAGGGAGACCCCAGCTGCTAGAGCTACATGGCCAGGGACCCAGGTCTGCAGTCCCATCCCACACAGCTGCGCCCAAACCCTGGCTGCCATCTGTGGGAGGTGGCAGCTGCTGTGGCAGAGTGGAACATGGAACCTGTCTCTCCCTGCCCCATGGGCGGCATGGCCAGAGCAGAGCCCAGGGGGGAGTGAGGGCAGGCTTCCCGCTGCAGACTTGGCACTCCCCCCGGGGCCTCCACAACACAGTGGACAGAACCTGGCAGAGTAGGGCAGAACAGAGAAGCTTGTTGTCACTGCTGAGAGCTCCACACTGCCATGGCGAGGTGCCCCCTGCCCACAAGGAACTTCCCCATCCTGCTCTTCCCTGCCTCACTAGGCCTCTGCCTGCTGGGTTGTGGAGACCCTGAGGGAGGGCAGCAGGACAGGAAGACCAAGCGCACAGTGGGCAGTCTGTCCCTGCCTATGCCCCTTCCCCCACCCTGCTTACAGATCTGGGGGGCACATGCACTCCTATGCCCCTTTCAGGAGCATGCACAGCAGTGGGGAGCTAGCCCCACCGCCCCCACATCTTCTGCTTGAACTACCCACAGCTCCATCGCACTCCCCGCCAAGGACCTGAGGCTGCACATTCCTCCCCAAGCTCCACACATCATCCCAGCTGGGCAGCATCCCCAGCCCTAGACCTGCCCAACACCTTTCCTCCCTCCCTCCCTATAGGGGCCTCAATCCCCCTCCCTCCCATGCCAGACTTACCTGTAGGAGCTGCACTCTAGACTGTCTGGCAGCCATGTGCATGTGTGAGTGTGCACATGTACATGGCACCCCATGCCATAACCACCCTTCTCTCGCTCCCCTCAGCCTCTTGCAGGAGAGAACTCTGCCAGCCTGCAAAAGTACTACTCTCTGCAAAAGTAGAAAATCCATGTGTTTCTCAAATAAGTATATAAGGGGGCATGCATCAGGATCTGGGAGAACAGTTGTTCACCAGGGCCCTGACAAGGGGTAACAAAGTCTAACAGCCACAAACTTCTGGAATGCCGATTTAGACTAGACATAAGGAAAAACTTCTTTACTGTCCAAGTGTCCAGGATCTGGAACAGACCTCCCAACAGGTGGTGCAAGCACCTACTCTGGACTCATTCAAAATGCGTTTGGATGTTTCTCTTGCTGGGTCTATTGCAGACCACTTAGGTGCCCTGCTCCTAAGTGTAGAAAAAAAAAGAAAAAAAACTGCTAGGGAAAGAGCCCTAGTAGCAAATGAGGAGCCTAGCTGCTGGTTGCCAGGACAACCAGAGGGAGCTAGGGGCCCACACCTGCTAGAGGTCAGCTGACCAGAAGGGGCAAGGCCTGGTCCCTAGGTCTGAGGCCAAGAGGGCAGTTCCCTGCCACCAGCCCAGGGGGATGGATCTCTCCCTGAGCAAGCAGGGAGGAGAGGCCTGAGCCCTGAGACTGGTAAAGGATAGAGCACCCCGGGGCTGGCTGGCTGGCTGGAATAGTGTTATAGCCAGGCAGCTAGACTTCATGTTATAGCTCAGAGGCTTGTGTTTTGCTTGCTGTTTTTTACCGGTGGCTTGGGAGAGGCTATTATGGGAAGGAGGAGGTCTCTTAGGGGACCCTAGCACCAAAGAGGGTGCAGCATTGGGGGTGCACCGGCCCCGAGCACCAGAGAGGGCACAGTATTGGGGTGTACCGGCCCCGAGTGCCAGTGAGGGCGCAGAGGGAGTCAAAGGGGCCGTGGAGTGGACAAGGCAGCCAAATTAGAACAAGGGCCAGACCAAACAACATCGGTTCCATCTGTGAGGCTTGGGGTGTGGTAAAGGGGTGGTTGGAGCCATGCAAAGCTCATAGGGCTAGGGTGCCTCAAAACACTTGTTGTACCATCTGTCTTGGAGCAGGACCCACTAAGGGTCCGGGAATGCATTCCCCTCTCATTGTGCAAGAGAACAAATGTGCATAACTCAGAGGGGGAAAGTGTTTTCAAAGGCTGTATAAAGAGTATACCACACGTGACTTGCATAATCACTAACAGAACTATAGTGTACACACAGAGTTGTTGGGGGGAAGGAACTAGAAAAACTGGCGTGGCCCTCTGCCAAAACAGAATCGGTACAAGGATACCCTAACAGTGTCCCTAAAGAGTTTTAGCATTGACCCAGAGTCATAGGAGCAAATCACTCATGACTGTCCATCCTGGAGGTCCCAAATCTAGAACAGAGCATTGGCCTTTGCAAAGCAATGCACAGCAGAAGCAATGAAGACATGCACAGCTAGGAAAACAAAACAAGTTACCAAATGGGGAATCACGTTGAAGTGGCTGAAGAATCCAGTCTGTACCAGGCAAAGAATAAAGGTAAACAGAAAAGACAAGATCTGCAACATCTCAAAGCTGGAGACTCTAGACACAGCCCACACCAGCGATAATGGAAACATGTTGTAAAACAGAGTGATTGAAAAGCAACATCTAAAGACAATGATGCATGGGCCTAACTACTTGTCAGGATGGAAAAATATTGAGATTTCAAACAACGGAGACACAAAATCATGAAAGACAGACCAGTTACCCAACACCAACTTGATAACCCCTATAAAGGAGAGAGACTTAGCAAACTTCACTGAAACACAGACGCATCTGTCTCTCCTGTTCCTGATCTCATACTAACTAGGCTAGCCACCTAGTGTACAGTACTAAGCAACAGATTTTGGTAACTATAACATCTGCAGAGTAATTGTAAGTGTGATTCTGTGTGTATGAATGAGCACCCCTTTGAATTCAAATTAAAAATTTTGAATATTTTATTCAATAAACATGGCATATCGCCCTCATAAGGTCTCATTCATCATTTGAGCTAATTAGTAATTTGTGCAACATTTAATTGGTGGAGAATGCCAGAGGGGATAGATATATATGCAAACCTTCTGAACTTTATCACATTCCTTTTCAGAACCAAAACTAGAAGTCCAGGGGCAGGATGCTGCCTGTCACACTGTCACTAACTGCCCTGCTCCCAAAGAGGGGAAAACTGCTAGGGAGGAAGCCCTAGCAGGAAATAACCCAGCTGTGGGTTGCCAGGGCAACCAGGGAAGGTCAGCTGACCAGAAGGGGCAGGGCCTGGTTCCCTTATAAACCCTAGGGGCTAAGGCCAGAGGTAGTTCCCTGCCAGCTGCCAGAGCAGAAGGAGCTCTCTGCCCTGGGAGGGAGGGGAAACCTGATACAGGAGCTGCATCCAACATTGCTGAGAGTAAAAGGGTCACTGGTAGGACCGAATGTTGTTAGGGCTGGATGGCATCTGTTTGTTATAGCCGAAGGGCTTGCGTTTATGTTGTTGTTTGTGACCAGTAGTTTGGAAGAGGCTATTAGGGGTTGGAGGGGGCCTCATAGGGAACTCATAGAGGAGTGTGAGGTCCCCAGTGCCAGTGAGGGCACAGCATTTGGGGTGCATAGACCCCAGCCCTAGAGAAGGGCAGTTGAGAATCCCCAAAGAGGAGGCAGCCTTATTGAGAAGCCCTGTGTGGGCATGTTGAGCCCAGAGAGGGTGGCTTGACAGAGAAGGCCCCAAGAGGGGGCAGCAGTATTAAGGTGTGCCCTTAAAAGGGGCAAAAGCCCCAGAGAAGGGGGCAGTTACTGAGAAGCCCCAGTGCAGGCATGGTGAGCCCTGGAGAGGGGGCGGCACTACTGGGAAGCCCCAGAGAGGGGGCAGTTGCTGAGAAGCCCCAGAGGAGAGGGCATTATTGGGGAGCCTCAGAGAGGGAGCAGTGTAACTGAGGAGACTCAGAGAGGACAAAAAGGAACCAGGTCATAATTAAAATGAGACATAACATCTATTCCATCGGCAAGGTGTAGACTGCGGTGTAGGGGAGGAAACGGAGCCGCAGATAGCTCCCCCTGGTAGCGGGGCAGTACAAGGGCAGCCTTCCACTAATTAATACCAATTAACAACAAGGCATGGCAGGAGAGTAGGCAGGCAGTTGTCCCAGGAACAGGTGTGTCACGTTTAGGTCGGCCCAGATCGTGTACCTGTCACACACACCCAACACCCAGGATATGCAGTGTCCCAGGTGATATTTAGGTAATATGTCCCACCAACCTTGTGTATGTGTGTAGGGGTGGGGGCAAAAGTCTGGTTTTTCAACTGTGTGCCAACCCCCCACCTTTTCTTTCTTTTCTGCCCTCCTCACAGAAAACTGTCATGGGCAAAACTTGCCAGAGGCAGCAACCAGCCCACAGCCCAGTGACAAGGAGAGTAGAGTGAAGATAGTGAAGAGGAGTAGAGTGAAAATGTCTTCAGGGGTGTTTTAAATATATATATTTTGTCTATATTTTACATTGTTAAGTTTATATAATTGTTGTTAAAGCTGCAGTGTTTCCAGTAAAGTTTTTTTTTTTTTTTATGTTTGCTTTATATATGTGTCATGTTTTCTTTGGGATGGGTGGTGGTTGGGTTGGATTTTGGAGACAATGCCCACCTCAGCATGGGGATGCTGTGTGCGGGGAGGGGTGGGGGATGCTTTATAGAGTCATGGACTTACTGGAAAGAGCTGCAAAGAGTTGCAGGGTGGATTGTTATCAGAGGGAAGGAGGTCAAATGCTTTTTAAGTGCTGGTTAGGGTGCAGTGCATCCAGCATTTCTTGTAAGAAAAAAGACTAAACAACCCCATCCACCCCCAGCAGCAAGCAGGCAATATGCAAAACTTCTCTATGTATGGACCTCCCAGGGCCCTTAGCCTTTAGCAAGTCACTAAAGTCTTAAAAAAAATCTTTAATGCATTATAATGCTTTTCATATGCATGGTTGCTAAGGGGAATGGGGGTTGGGTTATGTGGTGGACCACCTTTGGGATGCTTGCCACATGGCAGGGGCTGCAGTAGGCTGGGACAAAGTCAACAGAGAAGACAAGCAAGTGAAGCCCCAAAATGTCATTCTAAGGGAGGAGGTGTGTGGCAAAGCACCTTTGGGGATGCTCACCACTTGAGGGCTTTTACACACTCTGAAGGGAGCCTGTTTTGGAGGAGCAGCAGTGGAAACTTCCCCAGGAACTATTTTAAGTGGGAAGGTGTGTGGCAGGGCACTGTTGGTGTCTGCCACTTTAAGAGTGGAGCCAAGCAGCCAGCAGGTGCTTGATTTCAGTGGCCATTTTAGATCTCAGGCTGCCTATATAAACAGGGCAGTACACTGCTGGCAGGGCAGGCAGTAACATTGTCTGGCTGCAAGGCTCCATGCAGCATACCAGGAGGCAAGGGCAGGAGCTGTAGGGGATGGTTTGGAGGCTCCTGGTCCTGGGCATGCCCTAAAACTGCACCTTGCTGGGAGTGGGTGGCCTGGTGGGGCTCTCAGTGGTATGGGAGCCCTCAGGAAATGCCAGGCCAGTTACCACCCTGTTGAAAACCAGGTAGGGGTGCCTTAACCCTAGCTCTCACCTTCGGGTAAGTTACATAACAGACAGTGGGGCCAGGTGTAGCTGCAGCTGCCTAAATGGTGGGTCAACAATGGTTGTAAATGGTTGTAGCCCTGTCGGGTGCAAGATCCTGAGCAGCAAGAGTGGGGGCTAGGCATGGCTATGACCACCTGAGCCCTGTGGGATGTAGGACCCCAAGGAAAGGTAGTTGGGGCCAGGCATGGCTACATCCACCTGAGCCCATTGGGGAGGGAAGCCCCATAGCCCCAATGAAGGCAGCAGTGTGGAGCCCCAAGTGAAGGGGGCAGTCTCATGTGAGGGGAGTAGGCCAAGGTATGTCTCTGGATGCCTGACACTGTAGTTTGGGCCAGAGGCTGAGTAAAGGGGCTCAGTCAGAGGGGGGGGCGAGTCCTGACCCCAGTAAGTCCTCCACCCAAATGTAGGTCAAAAGTAAGAACTAGAGTAGAGCTCAATGACCTGCTGCTCCAGGTGAGAAGTGAGAGTCCCCAGGAGACCCTGGAGGACCCAGGAGACCCTGGAGTTGTGGTGTGAATTAAGAACACCCCAGTGAGGCCCTGGAAAGGGGGCAAAGATGAGCCCCAGCAGGAGGGAGAAGAACCAGAGGGCTGGGAGCCCAGTGTGTATAGAGCTGCCCTGGAAGAGGCCAGGGTAAGCTTAGAACCAGTCAGGTAATTGGCTGGCCACTACCCTATAGATAGGCTAGAAGTGTTATGCAGCAGATGGCTATCCCCTGACATACTATTGAGGTGCCTGGAGGGGATGCCAACCAATCTGAAATATGAGCCCTGATCAGCTTTGTGTCCAGCCTGTGAAGCTACTGCACTCCCACCCCTGGCCGGCTGCAAACCACTCCCCTGCTCCCAAGTCCATGTCCTGAAATCAAGCAGGAGCAAATACAAATTTTTCATTCCTCATCTGTCTCAGGCCAGCTGGGCACTGTGAGTGTATCAATTTAGTTGCAAGCTGACTGGGAGCTGCAACTGTATCAGCCACTGGACTGTTTGGTTTGGGATCAAGGAGGCAGGGTTGGGAGTGAAGCATGGGCAAATTTATTATAGCTTACACACACAACAGCTAACAGAAAGATACAATGCAATGAGCAGATAATGCAATATTAAAGAGCTAATAATAAATAAAAACAATAGACAATAATAACAGACAAATGGATTAATCTGTCACAAGCCAACTGGGCCCTGTGAGGGTATCAGCCACTGGACTGTTCAAAACAACAGTTAGACAGACATGGGTTGGCAACTTATCAATAGTGTCTCAATGCCAGGTACACACCGAGTGAGTCCAGCGAAGTCAGGCATCCCCAACTGATGCTGTCAGAGGGATTACTAGGGAAAGTCCCTTGATCAGGATCCAATCCTCACTCACACCGAGAGTTTGGAGTCCAGACTGTTCTGTTCCCTCCTTCCTGCTGGTCACCTGACGCATGCACTTTTTATACCTAGTCTTACGCTAATCTGTTAGCTTTAGAGCCACTCACAATCTTGCCCTATAGCTGTTACCGTATAGGACTGAAAGGTGTTAAAAATTATCATAGAAGGTTACTAGCCAGACTCAAGTTTATCCAATAAGCAAATTATAATGCAGCATTTTCAGGATTGAAATTAACATTACTCTGCCTAAATCCAACCCCTTTTAGGTTTCTCTGAATATGCTTTCTTGGGATGTGTTTTTCTGGAATGTGTGGGAGTGCCAGGTGGTTGGATCCAGTTTTTACCATCAAGGCTGAACTCTGAGCAAAAACGATTAGGTCAGCTAATCTTACAGCTATAGCTTTACCTTTGGGACCCAGTCAGTTCCACAAACAGTTAGTTTTATCATTTTGTTTAAACTTATGACAGGCAAGTTACATTTGCGAGTTACAAACTTACAAGCTTTATATTAGGCAAAAATTCCAAATACCTCCAAGCAGCACATATTTATTGCTTATTAATTTCTTCGGTTTTGGCCGTCACACTCATCTTTATTTTTTTTCCAATAAATTGAATTGCAATCAATTTGACTGAAATCACAATAAAGCTAAAACAGTATAAACATTTCTTTTTTACTCAACAATGCCATTGGTAGTCAACTGGTGAATACATTTTTTACAGTACAGCCATTGCCAGCAAATGCAATATAATAGAATAAAACACCAATTAACAATATGCTCCCGCGATCCCTTGAGTAATCCCTTGATATGTTATGGATGGATGGAGGGCTGCATGGTGGGAGGGTGAAAGGAAGAGAGGCAGGCAACCAGCCTGGTTACTGTCCATGTCCTAGCAGTGTGTAATTTTTGATCTGGCATGCATGTCCAATGGGGGTGGGGGAAGGTGAGGGAGCGGAGTGCTTTTCAGAGAGATGATGACTGTGCAGCTTTCATGGAGTCATGGAGTTACTGAAAAGTTGAAGGGTAGACTGTTATCAGATGGAGGGAGG
Source organism: Caiman crocodilus (assembly GCA_030014935.1). Lineage (NCBI taxonomy): Eukaryota > Metazoa > Chordata > Crocodylia > Alligatoridae > Caiman > Caiman crocodilus. Next base: position 33,773,815 of record JAGPOW010003182.1, read on the forward strand.
TTGAATGCTTGGCCAGTGCTAGTGTGTAGTCAGCATTTCTTGCAAGAAAGAAGACTAAACAAACCCACCCACAAAGCTTAGTTATGGAGGGAAGAGCCCCCTCTGGTGGGGCCCCCAGGCATGGTCCCCTAGGGGCTCCCTCAGGTGGGGATGTATGGCCTGACTCAGCTTGCTGACTGAGTTGGGGCATGTTACTCTCTGTTGCATTGTAACTTTGGAATCTTTGCTGACCACAAAGCTTAGGTAGGAAAGGTGTGGCAGGAGAGGGAGGGTGGACAACTTTCTACTTTCTGTTATCCTTATTTATTTAAACTATGTTCTGTTATTTAAACTAGTTTCTGTTATCCTTATTTAACATCTTTCTTCCTTCCTCAAGTCAGAGAAGAAACTCAAGGAGACAGAGTGGTGGGTGGGTATCAAAAGACATGTATGCCAATCCAAATTTGCTGGGACATGGCCAGTAACCAAGAGGGGGGTGAGAAGACTATGAAATGGACCTGCAGAATTTGTGCAAAATGATCTGATGCTAAGGCCAAAGCCAGTGAAGAAAGCTCAGCTTCCTTTGTGGCCAGCAAGAATGGGAAAGTTACTAGGGTGCAACAAAGAGGTGTAAGGGAGAAGTGAGTGAGTGAGTTGAAGAATCCACAGCCCTGGGCCTACTACCTGGACCCCAGAGGCCTTTGCCAGCAACCAAGAAAAAAGCCTCTACAATTTAGAAAAGAAACTCAAGCCTCAGCTTCTTTAGAGGAAGGCCCCACCTGTACCTCAAGCTCTCTGCAGCAATGAATGAAATGTGCTTGCAGAACTTGTCCATCTTGTGCTGATGCAGGACATGGCCAGTAACCACGAGGAGGGCAAGAAGATTATATGAAATGGGCCTGCAGAACTTACGCAAATTGAGTTGATGCTTGAGTCAAAGCCAGTGAAGAAGCCTCATCTTCTGCCACTGCAGTGGTCATAGCTCAGGAGCATAGCTTCCTTTGTGGCCAGCAATGATTCAAAAGTAACAAGGGTACACCAGAGAGGTGCAGAGGTCGGCAAGTGGAACAAAGAGCCCACAGGCTTGGGCCTACTACTCATACCCTGGGAGGGAATTTGCCAGAGGTCTTGGCCAGCAACCAAGAAGAAAGCCTCTGCATTTTTGGCCAGCAACAATCCTCTAATTACAACTCGATAATATGCTCATTAGTAAACAGTGCCAGCAACCAGGAGGAGGGCTAGAATAATATGAAATGAATCTGCAGAACTTGTGCAACTCTTACCATACTCAAGGTGATGCTTGGGCCAAAGCCTGTGAAGAAAGTCTCCACAATTCAAGTAGTACACAGAAGAGAAGCCTCAGCAGTACTCGTGGCCACTAACCAAGAGGAGGAAGTAATACAAATTCAGTAAGGGTAGTATGTAAAGCAGAAGTGTGTATATATATATATCTTCTCCATGGGAACAGAGGGACCTAGGGAGGAGCTTGAACCAGGAGGCGGGCATTTCCTCCCCCCAACTGCCTTGGGGAAAGAGGCAGGGAGGGCGCATAATCACTTGCCTTACGCTCAGTATTTGCTTTCTCATCATAAGGAATCAAACTGTAATTATAAGTCTAAGTCTCTATAACACAAATCTATACCATACTTTGGCTATATATATATATATACACACACACACATATATATACATATATATATGTACACACACACACATATATATATATGGGAGCACTACCACTCCATTCTGCTCACCCCTCCTCCCCCTGCTACTGTCAAAACCATCACAGAAGGTGGCTTATTCAGGGTGTGCATAGAAGTGAGGGAAGCAGCACTCTGGGCTTGATCCCTTGACCCCAGAGACCCATGGTACACCACTGGTGCAGGGCCTTGGGCAAATAACATCCCCCACATGCAGAGATGATCCTGCATGCTGCAGTGGTGAGGGAGAGGAGTTGGTGAGCGTTCAGATGCAAGGCTGGCAACAACACTGAGGAGTCACCCCATCTACTCCACTCATCTGTGCAGGGCCCCCAAACCGCTGAGCTCAGAGTGGTCGCTTGTATTCATGCCCCCCTAGGAACTACCCTGCCACCTTCAGGGCCCAGACAAGTGTCAGGTGTCACTTACCAAAGGGGGCATGTAGCACATCACCATATACTCTTTCCAGTCGCACGTCACAGAGCTCCAGGCAGCAAATAGCACTCGAAGCTTCGCTGCACCCCAGCCTGCAGTCTTCTTGAACCCTGGATTCACATTGCTGTGCCCCCCCAGGGGAAAATCTCAAGACTGGGATGAGTCCTTTTCTGCCTCAGCTGTGCTGCTGTTCCTCGCCTGCCTCAAACCTCCTTCATCAATACAGTGAATTCTCACCCCAACCTCTGCTCCCCCAATTTATAGTACTTGAGCAGGGCAACTCCCCACCTCACCCCACCTGCAGCCTTGTTTTGGTGTGGAAAAAACCCAAGATACTCTGTCACCAGGCTGGAAAAGCAAGGCGGAAAAGTTTGCAAAGTCCATGAGTTTGTGTGCAAATGAATCAGGTCTTAAATTCTGTGCCTCATCCCACCCACAGCCTCGCTTTGATGTTCCAAAACAAAGGAGACAGTGCCTGGCACCTGGCTGGAAAAGACTGTGAAAAGAATCTTGAAAAAGCTCATCTTCAAAGTTTCCGTCTAGCAAAAATGGAAGGAAGATTTGTGAAGGGTGAGCCAAAGAGGTATAAGCTCCTGTGGGCGACTTTGCAAAGTAGCTGGTGGCTTGCAAAAAAGCAAGCCAGGTTGCTGGGGGGGTGACACGCCACTTCCCTTTTCCCAACAAAGTGAGGTGAAATCAGAAGCAGTAAGTAAGTATGGCCTCAAAAATGATTTTGCAGAGTGGACGCTGCCTTTGCAAAATGCTGGTCGGCAGGCCAGCACTTATGTGTTGCAATCCACCCAGGCAGCCCCCCTGTTTACCTGTGCAAGAGAGATTGCCAACCCATCCCCACCAGCACCATGCAGCGACAGGAAAAATGAACAGAGAAATGAACCCAAACAATGCACGAAATCCACCTTTGCAACCAAGCAGTGTAAAGGTGGATATGGAGGCAGACACAGGAAGCTAGGAAGCCATGAGGCTTTAATGTTTGCAACACACTAGTTATTTGTGTTTCTTTGCCTTCACTCCACCGTGACCCTGAACCACCCCCATCTTCCTGAAATGCAGTGGCACCCTCCTGGCCCTGCTGCCAGTCATATGGCCCTCCTGTGACCCCACTGAGTTAGGGGGAACAGGCTCGGCTGTAATCTCCGCTTGTCTTGCACAAGGCAAGACAAGCAGACCAGCTTTTCCCTTTTGGGCATGGTACCCATTTATTTAGGTACTTCTGCACATTCTGAAAGGCATCACTGAAAGTGTCCCATGACCTCCAAAATTCAACACAGGACCCATCGACCATGTCTTTCAAATTCTGCATGGTGTCTTGCACTTCCTTGAGGTTAGCATCATCCTTATGCAGCAACTCTCAGAGTTCATGCCGCCAGGCATCTGCATGTTCTACTCTGGCCACTGAGGAGTCTGCCAAAACCTTGAGTGAGGTTTCACGGGACTGTCTCTGCTTGCTGAGATAATCTCTGCAGCGCTCTGCTGTAGTGTAAGTGGGGCACTGTTCTGGACGGCCATAAGTTGAAGTGGCTGATAAACAAAGAAAAAAGCAATGGTTGCCTTTCCCCCAAGAGGAGGAAATTACATACCCCCATCCCCACCATGCAGTGCACAAAATGCCAGCAGGCACAGAAACAGACCCCACAACTGTGGGGCACCACTCGTACTACCCAAAACTTACAAGTACTTGCTTCAGAAACAGGTCTGTGGCTGCCACTGCACGTGCTAGCTGAAAAAAATTAATTAAAGCATATAAAATTAATTAAAGCATATAGCTAGTTTGGTGTGTTACATTACAAGCTATCAAACTTATGATGCACAGCCACTGAAAGAATATGGTGACCCACCTATAGCAACACATGAATTTCACCCACCAAACTGAACCAGCATGAAACTGGGTGCTGCCTGACAGTGGCAAGAGGCACATTATAAGACTTACCAGATCCAGCATGTTCTTGGGTCTCAGTAACAGTAAATGATGTATCAGCCACATGGGTTTCTTCCTGACCCTCCACCTGCTCCACTTCATCATCATTGTTAGTCTTTGGAACAGAGGGGCTAAGCGGCACTAAGTGTATGGTGACTAACCGTTCTTCCTGCCACTCATGGTCATCAGGGAGCAGTCTCTGTACAGCTGAGACATGCTCCTGGTTTCACTCTCAGGAGGGGCTGCTGCCCTACACCAATGCTGAAAGTCTCCATATCTGGGTTGTCACCTGCATCCTCGGAGACAATAATGGACAGTTTGTCATTGAAGGGGGCAATTGTGTGACCTGCCTCAGAATGAGAGTTCACATCTTTGGCTCTGTGAAATACTGATCTCAGGGACTTGATCTTGCACCAGGCCTCAGTCCAGTCACAATTGTGCCCTTGCGCCTTCATGCCTTTTACAATCTTGACATAAACAGGCTTATTTTTCCTACTTTCCAGCCTGTTTATGATCTTTGGCTCTGACCAAATGTTGATTAAGTCCTCCAGTTTTTCCCAAGCCCAGTTCGGTCCATAGACATGGGAGGTATCAGCCTCCTGGGCTATTGGTCCATACTGCTGGTCTTGGCTTTCCGAGACATGGCGAAGCAGATCATGGTCAACAACACACGTGATATCTGAAAGGTGGGGTGGCAAATTCTTTTTGGCGGGCATGCACCTTTATACTCAGGCTGTGCTTGCATGAGGGTCTGGGAAAATTCCAAGGATTATGAAGTCATTACCTGTAAGTGTCAAAACACCCAAAGGTGATGAAGCATCCAGTTAACAACAAAAAAAGATGGTGATGGGGTAAATCAGGTCATTGTACGTTGGGATGACTGCTCAATGGCCTAGAATGTTGCAAAAGATCAATACCTACCTGACTGCTTGTGCAAAATAGTTTTATTACAGAAACACAGCCTGTTTTCCCTAATGTGGCAAAAGTTTTGAGCAGCCTACATTACCAGGAGAGAAGTGGGCAAAATATTTTTTTGTTTGCAAGCTTGATTACATTAGAACACCAGTGGCTGCTAAGCTTAGGATGAAAGGATATGCAAAAGCTTCAATGCCCCAGGGTGCCAGGGTGAAGTGTTGAAAAAGCAGTTACACCATGATCCAGACCACACAACACCCTACAGTCCCTGCCCTCCACTTGATGCAGATGGGTGAGAGGCCACTGCTGACAGAGAGGGGCAAAATGGAAAATGAGGATAAAATACATGTGATGGGCTAGCTGGTAGTGATTTAGCTCAGGGGTTTTGAAAGGATAAAAGATGATTGGAGGACTTGGAAGGTGAGTCTCTGGTGAGGAAAAGGAATCCCATGTCCCCTGATTGGCCCCTTGGGTCACCTGGAGGGGGATAAACGGGGCTAAACAGGGCAGTGCAGCTGGCTCAGGAGAGACCAGTGAGGGACCACAAGGAAAGAGTTTCAAAGAGCTGACAAGAGCTGGGCCAGTGGGGTAGGAGCAGTTGCCCCAGAAGAACCTGAAGGAGTAGCACCTGCAGGTAGCAGTTAGACCCTCAGCAGCACGGTGTGCAGGCAGCAGGAGAGGCTCCCTGCTGGGCTCCAGGATCCCCTATGAGAGGCTGTGGCCAGCAGGAGAGCCTCCCCAGCTCCAGCAAGGATCTGAGCAGTGACCTAAGAGGTTCCCAGCTCTGCTTCCCTCTCCTCCAATAAGAGGCCAGGCAGCATGACATAAGGCTGGCGCTCGGGGAAAGTCAAGGCCCCTAGCAGCTTGGAGTAGCACCGGCATTGGTGGCTGTGTGGTAGAGTTTTTGCCTACCACATAGGAAAGCTGAGTTCAGTATACTAGCTGGGGTGACTTAGAGTGAGTGAAATGACAGGGGGAAATTCTTGTTGCAATGGAAAGGGGTCATTGGGTTTTCCCTCCCTCTCCCAACCCTTCTAGGTACCTATGTACCCTATATTCCTTGTTATTTGATGTTTTGTATTTAATGACTTTTATATTTCACCAACCAGTATTGTTTGTTCTGCTGTTTGTCTTATGTTTTGTTAACCCTATCTTTTGTCAACTGGATGAATATGTCTATGATTGTAAGTGTCTAACCTTTATGAATCCTGCCCCCTCAGTGTGTTGTAGTTGTAGTGTCCCCTGTACTCCCTGGTTTATACTGGTTATGTTCCCAGTGCTGTTCTCTCATTAAAAGGTATATGGTTTATTCCCCATTAGTGATCTGGCCCTGCTGTATAGGGGGAGAAAAGTCCCTTCCCCTCCCACAGTGCTTGTGCACCTGCTCTGATCCCTTCAATTGGAGAGGGAGTGCTCTTGGAGTACTGCCTGGGTTATATACGTGACAGTGTAGAACAATGCAGTGAAGAGTCCTCTGACATGGAGAATATAGAGGACATGGGTAAGCAGGAGAAGGAGGAGGAGAAGGAGGTGGCAGCACTGTTTCTGCAAGTGCTGTTTACCTGGGGATTACTGCTGCAATGCTTGAGAGGGATAGGAACTGTGCTACAGTGTTCACTGGCAAGTTGTGTTCCTGGTTTAACAGCATTAATGACAATAAAAAGAAGAAGATACAGGTACCCAAGGACTTAGAATACACAGAAGAAAGCAAGTCATAGATAGCTTTAATGAGAAGGGGTTCCTGAACTGCTTGAGGCTTTAGACAGCACTCACATCCTAATGCTGTGCCCTGCAGGGAGGGGGAGGGGGAGGGCTTTCACAAACAGGAAAGGATGCGCCTCCATGATCCTGCAAGCCAAGATGGGCCAGCAGTGCACATGATGCCTGCATGTTCAGAAACTCCCCTCTGTCTGACCTCATGGAGAAAGGACACAGCATACCCAGTGTGGAGGAGACAGTGATCCATAGTGTCGCTATTCCCCAATGTATATTAGTGGACATTGCCTACCCCCTAAAGCCCTGGCTCATGAAGACTTGCGGAGGGAACATCACCAACCCACAGAAGCTGTTTTTTAGTACCACCTGAGCAGTTGCAGGATAGCCGTGGAACATGTCAGTTGCTGGACTGAAAGGACAATGGAGGGCGCTTACGTACCAGCTTGAGATGGAGCAAGAAAATATCATGGCCTCTGTAGCGGCATGTAGCGGCAGCCTGCGTGCTGCCCAATATCTGTGAGAGCCAGGGAGAGGTTTTCAATGAGTCGTGGGAAGAAGAAGCATGACAAGCAGTAGCCAGACAACAGAGATGTGTCTGGGCAGCAGCAGGAGCACAGGGACCAAGGAGATATCCTTCAGGAGAGGCTGGTCGGGAGGCCCCTGTGCATGATTGTCTGGCAGGACATATTCCTGACAACAACACCTAGGAGTGCTTTGTTCTTTCTCTTGGTTATGTTAAAATAAATTCATTTACATTTTAAATCTGTGTCTTTCTACAGGGGCATGCAGTGTTACAGACAGGGGTGGAAGGGAGGATGGTCAGGAGAAGGGGGAGGAAATCTGGACTGGGACAAGGGTTTGCTGCTTCCAAACTGTGAGTGGTTTGGGAGGGGGGGCATTATGCACGATCACTGACATCTGAATGAACCACTCCCCACCCCCATGTGGGTGAGAAGGTTAACTACTATAGCCCTTGGCAGGCTAGGAAGGTGGGGGAACCAAGCTGAACAGCAACCCACATTTTCAAAAACATTTGTGATGGGCTAGCTGGCAGCAACTTAGCCCAGGGGTTTTGAAGGACAAAAGATGATTGGAGGACTTGGGATTCCCTTTCCTCACCAATCAGGCCCCGGAGACTCACCTTCTATGTCCCCTGATTGGCCAGCAGGGTGGGAGCAGTTGCCCCAGAAGAACCTGAAGGAGTGAGACCTGCAGGCAGGAGTTGGACCCTCAGCAGCACGCTGTGTGGCCAGCTGGAGAGGCTCCTTGCTGGGCTCCCAGATTCCCCCATGAGAGGCTGTGGCCAGCAGGAGAGCCTCCCCAGCTCCAGCAATGATCTGAGCAGCAATCAGAGAGGTTCCCAGCTCTGCTTCCCTCTCCAATAAAAGGCCAGGCAGCGTGACATGAGGCCAGGGGTCTGGGAAAATTAAGACCCCTAGCAGCTTGGCACAATACTGACGGGGGGGGGGTGCGTGCATGTGTAGCATTTTTACCTACCACTTGGGAGATCTGAGTTCAAGTCCCAGGTCAGGTAAGTGAAGGAACAGGGAGTTCTTGTTGCAGTGGAAAGAGGTCATTGTGGTTTCCCTTTCTCCCCCTCCAGGTACCTAGGTCCTATATTCCTTGTTATTTGACATTTTGTATTTTGTGCCTTTTATATTTCACCAACCAGTATTGTTTGTTATGCTGTTTGTGTTTTATATTTTGTTAACCCTGTCTTTTGTTAACTGGATGAATATGTCTATGATTGTAAGTGTCTAACCTTTGTTGAATCCTGCTCCCTCAGGGCGTAGTAGTGTCCCCTATACCCCTTGGTTTATGCCTGTTATGTTGCCAGTACTGTTCTCTCATTAAAAGGTATATGTTTAAGTCCCCATTGGTGGTCTGGCTCTGCTCTATAGGGGGAGAAGAGTCCCTAAACCTCCCACAGCACTTGTGCAACTGCTGTGATCCCTTCAATTGGAGAGGGGGTACCTCTTGAAACACTGCCTGGGTTACACACTCCAAAAATATTTATAAAACAATTCACAATACACCTCCAAAAGCCATATGTGGCACTACAAAAACAGATTGACCATGTACTTGGGCAGGGAATGGGAGAGTTCCAATGGCAGCCCCCACTGGAAACTGTATGTAGATCAATGAGCTTGGGAATACTGGGAAATGTAGTCTAAAATAACCCAAAAAAACACAGGGGGAAAAAAGCCAGAAGAGCTCTCCACCACCACCAGCATTGACAGCAATCTCCAATCAACTGGGTGGCAACAAACACCCACCTACTACCCTAAACCCTTAATATTTTATGATATTGTAGCAGTCATCATAGCAGCTATAGTAAATAAAAGAAAAAACATATATATTTGTAACATGGTGGAATGGGAAAGGAAAGGAACAGGAGGGGAGGATTCAAGTGGCTTAAACTATAAGATTGTTGGATGTCAACACCCTTGTTACAATTTTGACCACATTGTTATTTTAAACATGAGTTTTTCCTTTAAAGGGACAATTTCTCCCTCAAAATTCTTACTTAAACTTTATCTACATTTTTATTGCTGGGACACTGTAAAATCTTTAAGATATTTGGATTAAACAATACTATTGTTCTCATGAATATTAATTCCAAACTATACCAGCACTTTTGTACCAAGGAAATAACCAAAAACTATATTAGCCAAATTCAATACTAAAAATTAATGTACCCATCCTGCTATAGCTGCTGGAATTTCAGGGTGCTTTGCTACACCATGAGCTCCAATAGTTGTTACTGCATTCAAAGCTTGGAGGTTTATTGTCAGTTTTCAGGTTTTTCCTTTGCCTTCTGAACAGACCAAATCCACATACTAAACATTTGTACTATCACTACCTGACTGAAACTATGTACTATGAATTATAATCTTATTTTAGCTTTTAGTAAATATTTACGCTGCCTTTGTTGGTTAGGGTTTGGTTCCTCAATCAAGACGTATACCTATATCTTACCACATGTTAACTCTTTCTGCCTGTGCCTTAAGAAATGCCTTTATCTACTTATCTTGATTAACCATATCCATTGCACCAGCCTTAATCCCTGACACTGAGTTTCCACAAACACCCTTTCTTTTTTTCTTAACAAGCTGTTAACACTTTCCTTTCTAGGATTCCTGGTAGCAAAAATATTTCTCACCCCCCTGTTACCAGTAAGAGTGTACAAACTTACACTTCCAACAGAATAACTCTACCTTGCACCTACATTATATTCCCCACCATCTTCAATCACTGGGACAGGTGGAAAGAATGAATTGCACTATTAAGGAAGCACTACAAAAAGTAGTAAACCATACTGGTAAAGACTAGCCTGAAAAATGACCCTTTATTCTAGCTGCAATTCATAGTAGTGAGAGGCTGTGGACTAACATCCAGCTGTGGCGACCATGGGAGTTTCCCAGTAATCCACAGTGCTGGTTTTCCACACCACCTGTCTATCTCATCTGCCATGCCTTCCTGTTAACTAATTATAATTGTAATTAGGCAGGAGGATGCCCATTGAATGCCCTGTTCTCCTGGGCCTATGTATGCAGCTATAACCACCCTGTACTGCATCCCAAGCCTCCCAGTTGTTGCTCACAGCTGTGCTAAGCTCCAGCCTAAGGCTGGTCCCAACTCATCACAGCATTGAGTCACTTCCACTCTGCTAGGGTCTCCCTCTCACAGAGGCCTCTCACTCTCTACCAGCTCTCACCCAGTCTCTTTCATCCCACTCTTCCTGGGCCTCACTTATATCGCCCCTTCTCTCCCAGGGATCACATTCACCCTGCCCTCACCTGGAGGGTCCACAGGCTTGCTACTCTTCAGTCCCCAGCCAGCAAGCACACAGTCTTTTGGGCATCTCCAGCTACCCTCATCTGAGCAAGTGCCGAGTGGTTCACAAAATGCTGTGCTGACTCTGCCCCAGTCTCATAGCTGGGTAACTCCCCCAGTTGCCATCAAGGCACTGATGGCTTACACCCCATTCTCCTTGCGGCTCCTCCTCTGCCACCTCCCCATCGGCCTCTGGCCCACCTGCAGCCTCAGGCACCTGAAAGTTTACCTGGACCTGACTCCAGTTCCCATGCTAGCAGGGCCTCCACTCAAGCCATGAGTGATGTATGCCCCCAGAGGCTGGGGGGGAGCATGGCACTGCTGGTGGCAGCAGGAGTGTGGCAGTGGTAAGTGGGGAGCTCCTGCAGATGCCACCAGTGCTGTCAGTGGTGGGGGGTTGCCACCAGTGCTGTTGATAGCTAGCTGCTCATAGATGCCAACGGTGGTGTCAGTGGCAAGGGTGAGTGAAGAGTGGCAACTACCCGCAGGTGCTGCCTTTTCATAGGGGGTGCACCGCCACACTCAGGGGGTGCACTTGCACCCACATGCACCCCCTGTGCATCACCAATGACTCAAGCCCCTGCCCTCAGGACCACAGCTCATGCCCCTCACTCACAGGGCTTCACAAACTGCCACTCTCTGCTTTGCCCCATGCTCTGGGGTTGAACAACCCCCACAGACTCAGATGCTGCTCGTCAATATGTCTGGCCCACAACTCACACCTCTCACCAGGGCCTCAACTGCTTGCCTTACGGGGTCTTCCACACTTTTAGGGCCAGGTGCTTCTTGAAGCTTACCTGGCCTTCACTGCTGCCCTTTGGGATCTTACACCCTCAGTGGGCTCAGGTGTCCCCTATAGATGTCCCTGACCCCACTACTCTTTCTCTGAAGTTATCATGTAACCAACCAGGAGGTAGGGGCAGGGGTTAAGGTGCTCCAACCCACCTTTTACCAGGATGGTCCTCAAACCTGGCATTTGCTGGCCCTGCCCCACCACTGGCAGGACCACCAGGCCAACCTGTCCTGGCAGGGTGAAATTTTAGGTAATGCCCAGGACCAGGAGACTTCTAGCTATCCCCATAAACTCCTGCACTTACCTCCTAGTTCTTGGAGCAGCAGCTTCTCCAGGAGATGTTGCTTCCTCAGTGTCTGTCAGCAAACTGTTGCCCCCAATCCTGCTGGCCTAAGTTTTAAAATGGCCGCTCAGCAAAACTGGGCTGCACCTGCCGACTGCCTCACCCAGTCTTAAAGTGGCAGAACACTATGAGTGCTCTGACACTGACTTTATCAGATTCTCTTTGGACATTCTATGAAACTAATGCCTGATCCTAAATACCCCATTGGACATTCCAATTCACATCCTACAGTAACTCAAAGTGATTACTTTCAATGGTTAAAACAATTGCAAGAAGATAAGAACACCTTACAATATAGAATTAATCAGGCTATGGAACAAATGAACCTGAAAATGCAAAAGCAAAAGGCCGTCCAATCAACTTTATGGGAGACTGATGATAAGTCTAAGTAATATATTTAAAATTGGGTATAAAGAAACATACTTTGAATTCCAAGTGGATTGGACCGGTGTCTATCGTTAACCATCTTAGTCTAGTGGTATATGAACTATAATTGGGGGAAGCATTAAAATTGGTACATTTATCTCAGTTAAAGTTATTCAATGGTATATGAAATTTAATGTTTTAAATTTGTTTGAAAGCCACAGGATGCCCAATGACGCCAATGGACTAAAAGACCAATGGCTGTTAGATACCAATAAAGTGTTAATCTACATTTGTTACTATGTCTTTTTATTTTTGTGTGTTTATTTGTCATGGATTGAACATGACTGACTGTAAGTAGAAACATTATAACTGTATATGTTTATAATAAATATTTAGATAAGATTATTTGATTTGTATTTCTAAGATTAGTTATAATGCTTACATATAACACCTTCCAAGCAAAGGGGTGTCAGTTACCTAAGGGACTAGTCCAGGGATCCTGGTATTACCTGCAATGGCATATATGAGAAAACCACACATACCACAACTCCACGGTGCAGAAAGTGATCCACTGTAATTGAAACAGTGGTTTCCTGCTTTTACTATGGTGAGTGCAAGATAAAAATTATATAAAACAACAAAAATACATTATAAAAAAAAAGGAGGCGGTATATGTGTAACAGGATTTGATGAAATTTCTTGGCAGGGAAGAAACATTTCATGTCCTCCTGTGCAACAATGTATATGTAATGTAACTATGATTCAAACCCACTCATTATCATACTTGTTCCTAATTTATGAACATAAAAAAAAATATTGTGAATGCATATGATGTCTTGGAATATAAATTTTCTTTAGGAGTCAAGTGAACAACCTTATGTGACCTATTACAGAAAAATGAGCAAATCAATCATTTAACTGTCATCACACAAAAAGAAACACAAACACATAGCTTAGCTATTTTAAATCAAGGGTCAGAAATTCTAAAAATAGCAGAGCAAGTATCATAGTATCTAGGGTCAGAAGGGGCCTAGAGCAGGCCATCTAGTCTGATCCCCCGCCAATGGCAGGAATGAGTGCTGGGGTCACAGGACCCCAGCCAAATACCTATGTAATCTACTCTGAAAGACGCCCAAGGTAGGAGCAAGAACAACTTCCCTAGGAAGCCGGTTCCACATCCTAGCCACCCTAACTGTGAAGTAGTGCCTCCTAATGTCCAACCT
>JAGPOW010003182.1:33787157-33823282 GCA_030014935.1 Caiman crocodilus
GGGGTGCCACTACGCTAAAGGCATCAGTTATCTGCGGCACAGGTTTTCAGCCAGACATGAAGGGGACAGGTTGTGGCAGTGGCCATATGCAGAAAAGGGGGTGGGAGCTGGGGGAAAGTGGCTAGAGCCACCTGCCTGGTGGTGCAGGGCTCTGGGCTCTGACCCCAGGTGGGGCAGGAGGGGACGTGTGAATCGCTCCCAGGGTGGGCGGGTCCCAGCTACACCCCAGTGGCTCTGGCTGTGGCCCTGCCCTGGGTGCTGAGAGCTGCAAGCCCTGCCAGGGGGCAGGCAGGAGAGCCTGGCCCTGCTCCCTGCAGCAGGCGCTTCACCCGACCACTCCACACGGGTCCATAGGGTAGGAGCCACTGGTTGGAGTTGGCGCTGCCCCTCCCCCCACCCCATGTCCGGCTGCACGCCACTCCCCATGGTCCCTGGGCTGTACTGTGATGTTGGCTGCTCTTAGGGCTTCTCCAGCAGCAGTTGGGGTAAGTGGAGACAAGCAAAGTTTTGGGCTGCAGGCAGCTGGCATCGGTCGCTGCAGCAGGGGCTGGGATGAGTGGGGCCAAGTTGCATTGCACCCTGTGCCCCCCAGGGTTCCGCTTATTGCCACTCACCCTAGTCCCTGCTGCAGTGGTTCCAGGAGCAGCCAATGCCATCTGCCTGTACTATGGCATGGCACAGCCTGGGAGCTGGGGCGAGTTAGGGACAAGCGGAGCCCCGACTTAAACCATTTTTTTTCTTTTTTTCCTTTTATCCTGATTTCAGCCTGGTTTTTATGTTTGGAAAATAAACCCTGAAAAATTCCTGTTTTGTTGTTGTTTTTTTTAAATAAAAACTAAATTAATAAAAACTGTGTAATAATAACTAAACACTAGTTATAGTTTATACTGGTGGCTTGGGTTTGGGAGTAGCAGGGCTTGGGTTTGGGAAGTCCCAATAGTGCCTGAGTGCACAAAAGTGTCCGGAGCCCACTTAGGGCTGAGGAGACCCAGGACAGAGTCGGCTTATGCCTTATTTGCACGGCAGCCTAGGGTAGGACTGCAGTCAAGCACAACTCAAGCCAAGCCGATCTACTAACCAAGGCTCCCCTGGGGATCACAAGAAATAATGGCCATAAGCTAGCAGAGAGCAGATTTAGACTGGACATTAGGAGGAACTTCTTCACAGTTAGTGGCCAAAATCTGGAATGGGCTCCCAAAGGGGGTGGTGCTTTCCCCTACCCTGGGGTCTTCAAGAGGAGGTTAGATGGGCATCTGGCTGAGGTCATCTGAACCCAACACTCTTTCCTGCATATGCAGGGGGTTGGACTTGATGATCTATTGAGATCTCTTCCAACCCTAACATCTATGAATCTATGATATGTCTCAGCCTTGGTGTAATGATGAGGGAGATATTTTCCCTTTGCAGAATGCAGCACAGATCTGGAAGGTAGCGCTTTCTTCCTGAATTTCAAGGGTAATTGGAGAGAAGTAGTTTTGAGTCACAGTGTTATTCATTCAATTTAATGTTTGCTTTGTTTGGTAGAATTACTGAACCTGAATAATCATTATTCTTTAATGGTCTTTCATTCTTCCTGCTGTAGTTTTACTTAAACTTTCAGACTTAAATGCTAACCAAGCTATTTTGCAAAATAGGGACTAATTATGATAACCAGTCCATGGGCAACGTATTGTCAGCAGAAAACTTCAAATGAGTGTAATATTACCCATCTTAAATAGTTTCCTCAGTAAGCTTTGGCAGCTTTCTTATTCATTTCCTTCTTCCAAACAGTCCTTGCCCTGTGAAGGAACCTTAGTCTTTCAGTATCTAAACTCTAATATGTACCATTACTTTTTCATATGTTTAGAATAATTCTTTCTCTCATAATATTTTCTGTTGCACTCTTCTATTAGTGTTAAATCTGTCTTATTTATTATGATGACACCTCTGTTCATATATGCATGATTACTTGCCATATGTGTAAAGATAAGATGCATGTCTTTAAAATGGTATGAGCATGCAGACTTGGGTAAAATTAATTCAGGAACCATAGTAGAAGAACTGTGATTAGTCGTGAGCTTCCAACATATGTTTGTTTGCTTGCTTGCTTGCTTGTTTTTAAGTAAAGATCAATATTGTGATCGCATAATTTAATTCCCATCTTAAACTGTTATGGTCAGGTGAATTATAGTATAGCTGTGCTCTGAAAGAAGAGTTTTTTTAAAAAAAACAAATTTTGCTAATAATTGCATTTCTAGGATGCATCCTGACAATCCCAAACATAGTTGTTTCAGTATTCTCCTATGTCTCATTTTTAAGAAATGAACCTTAATGTTTTTCTGCTTTTTTTTTATTTGACAGAACTTCTTAGACAATAAAAAAATATATATAAAGTAACAATAAAAAACAAAACCACTATAGTAATTTCATTCCATGTCTTAATGAACTTCCATTACATGCAGTTAAGTACTGTATGTAAAGATACATAATATTATTCTAATAACATACTTAGAAAATGGCTTGATACTTATAACTATGAAAATATCTGTTTATAATGCCAGTGAATTAGTTTGACAGAAAAGAACTTTTGTAAACAAAACAACCTTCCTCCCCCCTCAAAACCTACGTTACTGACATCATGCAGCAATAGATTAAAATTTAAAAGAGAGAGTTTTCTGAGAAGATTTTGTGTATTTTGGTTCAGACTGGAGGGTATAAAGTTTTTTAATACTCTTTAGAGAAAGTAAAGATTTAAGTTTGACAGGTTAGGAAATCAGTAATTTTAATGTTAAAGGCATAAAATAGAATTGTGAATGCTATGTAGACTCTAGTGTTGCTCCACTTTTGATGAAAAAATCCTGAAACATTTTCTAGTCATGTCCTTTTACTTTGATCAATACCTTAGAAGTTCAAAGATAAGGTTGGAGATGTCTTTCAGAGAATATTAATAACTTATCCTGGTTGGACCGTCTTAGAGGTATTTCTGGTTTTGTTTGTTTATTTTTTGTTTTATTATGACATGAATAGGTACTTGAATGACGTGTTTCCCTTATTTAATTCCAATATGCATAATTATAAAAGGCATGAGCAAATTTTATTACCTAACTTATCAGCACTCTTTTTAGTTCCAGGATAATAGATTTCTTGATAATTTCTTTAAAATTATTAAAATGCTTATTAAATGTGTTGTGCACCAAGTATAATATTACCCGTCTTAAATAGTTCTCTCAGTAAACTTTGGCAGCTTTCTTACTCATTTCCTTCTTCCAAACAGTCCTTGCCCTGTGAATGAACCTTAGTCTTTCAGTACCTAAACTCTAATATGTACCATTACTTTTTCGTATGTTTAGAATAATTCTTTCTCTCATAATATTTTCTGTCGCACTCTTCTAACATGACTTTTCTGTGCTGTTTCTCTCATGCATTCATGGAACCATTCACTCATGTAATGCTCAACCTTTTTTATTTTTGTTGCACCTTCCAACTGTGTATTGGAGCAGGAGTGAGATGGGTAAAGATTGTGGGTTTTTTTGTTTTGTTTTGTTTTTAATCCTATATTTCTCTGCAGCTATTCAGATAAATCCACCCTGAAGAACTTCAAGCCATAGTATAAAAGCAATTCTGATTGTTCTTTCAAGGGTTCTCACATGGAAAAGAAGGATTAGGGAAATATGGATTACTTGTAGCCACCATGTTCAATGATACGTTATTAGTCCTTAGAATGTGTATATAGACATGATGGGAAAAGTTTGTTTGTCCTGGTAAAATGGTATTTAGATTGCAAAATATTAATGCTGGCTACTGAGTAGTGAAGATCACAAATTTATGATGATTTGCTATTAATGTACCAGAAATATCTTCCTCTATGACAAGTATAATGTTCTTTTTTTTTAAACAGCTTTTATAACAAAAGCATTTAGAAAAAGCATACGTTTTGGGGACATTTTACTAAATGTGAAGAATGTAGACCTATTAAGAGAATTAGTTTGCTTTTTGTAGATGTATAAAGAGTATTTCTGAAGGTGGGAGAGGCAGTAAAAGGTCCAGAGGCATGATATCGGAAATGGTGAAAACACGACCCAAGGTATAGTTTATTTCTGTTTCTTTGCTAATAGACTTTGGGAAAGGATGAAACAGTGAGTGAATATAGTACTGTTAGCACCCATCTGAAAATAAAAGGATACCTTATGCTAAAAATAAATATTCCTTTGTACATACTTTAGGAATCTTTGGCAGTATCACAAGGGTACAGATACCATCCTCCTATAATGACTTTCCTTAGTATCACACTGGAGCGCTTTGCTATAAGTTCACATACGTAAATTTTAACATGTTGCTTATGGTGTGCATTTGTGTGCTGGGGTGGTCCACCCTGAAGAGTGAGATGTTAGATTATTTCATGTGGGGAATGTGGCTGATGAGAATGAAATGATAGTGAATGGAGACTGTCCCCCAAATCACCAGTTTAGTTTTTTGTTTGTGTTAAATATTTTATAAGATTATTTAGAATAGTAATGGTTGGGTAGCCATGAGAAATGTTAGTTTTTGGCAAATGTCCTAAATAGATGGCCATCCTATCATGTTTCTTCATGCTAATGGTAATGTAAAAGTAGCTGTAGTGTTCCAGAAATTCTGTGTGAGGCAATGATTTCTTAGGTTGGTAATCTTTTATTGGACCAACTGTGGTGTTTAGATAGACTTAGACAAACTTTCAAATAAAAGACATTCTTCCTCAGGTCTCTGATTACAGGGAGCCATAGTGACTATGCCGTGACTAGTTAGTTCCCTGTGATCAGAGAACTGAGGAAGAATGTCTTGCATTTGAAAGCTCATTTAATACTATTCCAGCTACATAGTTGGTCTAATAAAAGACATCACTCTAAGAAATCCTTGCCTCTCCATACTAAGACTTTCTTTGAAATGTGTAGCAGCCACACTTGGTTTTTGTTCTTTCTTAGAACTTTCTGCTTTAAGAGCTGTAATGATTTTGTTAACTAAATTGAAACATATTTGATTTCTGTTAGACAAACTGTTTTTGTTATATGTTTTATTGGACTAACTATATTTGTGAGAGAGGTTTGACACTTTTGGAGATGCTTTCTCCCTCGGGCACAAAAATGTTGCTATAAATTCATTTTATACAGGCGATGAACTGCATGTAAAAACTGTATTAATTTAAGGATTGATGGTTGTGCTAGATCTTATAAGTCACATCTTGGTGGCAGTTTATATAGTTACCTCTAATTTTAAAGCAAGCAATGAGCAATAACCCCAAAATGTCTTTGGTTGACTTCTCTAGAAGTTAAGATATATAAATAAATAGATATGGTAAACAGGTAGGTCCATTTTTTTAATGAAACTGCTAAGCATTATAGTTTAAAAATTATAACAGTACTGTAACCTTGTAGAATTAGTTTTCTTAGGTTATAAAAGGAAAAATTAAAAAATAGCACTGACTTTTTTTATACCTACTTCTGCCCATGCTCTGCAAAAATGTCACATGTATAGTCAGAAGGGGTGAGGAGGTGTCTTGTACATATCCTTTTATTTGTTGGGGTTAATACTTTAGTTAAATTGATTTATACTATTGCCGTCCCCTAGTAGCAATGAAGTTCATCTACATTAGGGATTTTCACCAGTGCAGCAACATGGATGGCATAAATTCATAATATGCCAAGGTAGACTTGTAACATTTAAAATAATCAGATCTGCTTTGGGAGCTCTGCTGATACATTTTAACTGAAGCTAGTAAACTGATAAGAGAACAATAATTTGAACTTTAATTTAAAAAAAAACAGTGGGGCAAGAAATCCATATTCAGCTTCATAAGATATGATTACTAATGAAGGAAGTAAGCTTGCAATGCAAATTTTATTTATTAACACATCTTTTAAAATCCCTTCATTTTACAGCCATATTAGTATTATTTAAGGGATCTGGAGAGCTAAACTACTATAATGTGGGATGGATGAATTAATTATTGTGCGTTATAAAAGCACTTTTATGGTTTTCAGAGAATATCACTTGCCTTTAATTTAAATCAGCATAACTGCTAATATCTAGTACATTTTATAAATAAAGCTTTTAATGGCAGTTGAAGTGTAATTTTAATATAGCTTTCTAATATATAAAAATGATATTATCCTAGGAAAGCAGTGTAAAGATCATTTGTAAATTTGTAATCGTTTTTGGTCTTATTG
Organism: Caiman crocodilus; assembly: GCA_030014935.1. Lineage (NCBI taxonomy): Eukaryota > Metazoa > Chordata > Crocodylia > Alligatoridae > Caiman > Caiman crocodilus. The sequence goes on from JAGPOW010003182.1 coordinate 33,793,337, forward strand.
AAAACTTTGTTTATTATTAATGATTTATAATGAGGGCAAGATCTGGGATGCTACACATGCAACAGTATTGTACACTGGCTGTTGTTTATTTGAGTTTTCTTCATCTTAAGCAATTGACATTAGAAGGACAAAAGAGTGTCCTTATAGTGTGTGTGTGTATTTGTTTGTTTGTTTCCTTTTTCCTCTTGGCATCACTTTGACTTGAACTTTGAATTTAATTTCATTTGCTGTGGAATTAAATATTTTTACATGGGACTAAAATATTAAATCATCAGTGTTTCATGAGTCATTAATGTATTTAAATAGAAAGTGGTAATTCAACACTTAGACACTAACTTTCTAAACTTATTAAAGGCATAGTAGACTGATAAATTCATGTTTAAAAGTAGAGAATTTAAACTGGTACTAAGTTTACTTTAAATTACAGAGCAGAGGCATAAAGATCTTGTGGCTTTCCATTTTTAAAACTATTCTAATCATGTTTTTCTTTCAGGAGAACATACCAACCCAAATAACATTTTTGATTTGGACACTACTAAAAAGTCTGTTAGATTTCTGTACTCGTATGTTCATAGTCATACTGTATTTACTTGACTTTACTTGACAAAGTTGTCGTTCCCTACCCCCATTCATCATGAGGAAAACAAAGCCTCTTAGACTAAAGTATCACACCTGGGAGCTGTGAGAAGTGGCTGTGCAGGGAGCCCAGCTGGGGTAGGAACAACATTAGCAGCATATAGATTACTGTTTCCAACGTCTGCCCAGCCCCACTTCCTGCTTCCCCTTGTCTGTCGGCCTTGCTGACAGGGAGCCAGGCAGGGAAGGGGGAATTTGCATGCTGCTGCTGTGGTCTCCGGCCAGCTGGGCTTTTTGTGGAGCTGCTTTTCATGGCTCCTAGCTGGAGTCTAACTCAGCTGTAGCAGGCTCAGGGGTAAGGGAGAGTTATGTGGGGGGAGACAAGGGGTAGGAAAGTGTTGAGGGAGCAGGTACCAGGGGGGCAATTGGTGGGGGCAGACAGCTTGCCTCCCCTACCCCTGCTTTCTCCCTGCTTCTACCCCCAACTCTGCTTTTCCTGTTGTTTGCCACAGCTTTTATGGCATAGCAGTAAGGGGGACAGATTAAAGACAATCAATTAAATTAAATTCTAGAGGTGGAAAATTATAACAAATTTACAATTTTCCAGGTTTAGAATGTAATTATTGAGGGGTTATCTTAAAGTCATCTTAGATTCAGGTAAATACGGAAGTATCGGAGGCATTTAAGGGACACTTTACAGCATTCACTGTCCAGTTTTTAATGCCCCACAGCACAGTGATATGATATTGCTTTCCTAATGTGAAATTAAAAAGTTACTAATAAGTCTTAGAAATACCTGCCCGCCTAAATCTTGCATTTTATAAGCCTGAAGTTAAAATAACTATGCTAATAAAGATCCTAAGCTAGTTGTTATATTATTAGGCAATTTAGAACTTCTCATGTTTCATCAAGCTTCTTATGTTTATCTCTTACCTAGGAAAGTCTTGTACTAACCATGTATTTTTTATTTTGTTTTGGCATTCATATTTCTGAAGCAATTAAGCCATATGAACTCACTCCAGATTGTTATTAAAACAAACAACAGATCACTGGAAAGAGAAAAATATTTGAACATGTGTATTAGTATTGTTAGAATTAACATCTCTAGGGTATTATCTCTGCTTTAATGTGAGCTGACTGTCAGAGGTCCTGATCATTAATATGAGAGGTGGTGTCTGGGTCTTAAAGTAATTGAGGGTTAAATGGTGTTAATTACATTTCACATTACTTTTTTAAATGTGGTTCTGTACTTGATAATAAAATCAACTTTGATTTTTATTCAAAGCATTTTTGCAGTTTTCAAATAATTGAAAAAAAAATTTACTCTGAAGAGTGACTCTTGTAAAAAGTCTTTTTGTTTCTTCTCAGTGAATTCCTTAGCAACATATTTTATTTACAAAATTAAAAACAATAGTACTTCTGTCAAGTTAATGTATTTTAATCAGTATTAAAGATGGTTCATTATGACAGTCTGTGTTCTTATGCCATTGTAATCCTAATGTGGCTAATTGAAAACAGGGTTGTGCTGTTGCTTGGAATTAGGTCAACAACTGTGCTGATGCACAGGCCAGGATACCATTCTTTTTACTATGTTGGCTCTACAGCGCTAGTAAGAATAAAGTAATTCAAACTTAAAAGTAACCCACAACCTATAGTCACAGGAGTATTACTACTAAAACATTTAGCTGAAAGGAATGATATCTCTAAATAGAGCTTGATAAAGTTCTTCAGTTAAGAAACCGTTTTCAACTGAAAGATTTGCATCAGTTTTGCTGGAAAAAAATTCTGAAATGACTGAAAATGTTGCATTTAGACACTTCTTTGGAAGTTGTCTTTTGTGTCAATCTGAAATCAAAACTTTTCAGGTTGCTGCCATGCCTGGAAAAAATACAAACAATATTTTTGTATAGCTCTACCTCTGAATAAAGGATGTTTGCAAACCTAGGGATTGCAAGTTAGAGACTATTTTTTACACTGTCAAAACCATACGATTTTGAACACGTGTGGTATTGGGAATGGTAAGCAAAAAGTGCATTTTTACATAGTTAGTTTCCAGACTAGAATACATTTATATTATGGTTAAATATTCTTTGAGTACGTAGAGAAACGCTGTTAAAAAAGGAGAGGATGCAACCATTTAAACTGAGAAACAAAAATGATCTTCTATTATCATACTTAAGTTTATAGCATATATAATTGAGTAGGTAGTGGTTAGTAGTATGCTCCTGTAGGCAGCGTTCTCAAGCAGGAAAAAGCATTAGGGTGCTTTCCCAAGATGATTGGATTGCCTTCCATTCTTATCTCTTCCATGTGTGGATGGACATAACGTGTGTTGTTAGATTTGCAGAAAGTATCATCTTTGATTGTAGTTATGTTGTTAAACTGCAAGAACAAAACAAGGTTAGTCTGAATTTATTACACCTTCAGAACCTATATAAAAGCTACATAGGGTTGAATTTAAATTAAATAATTAGTCATACTCTTTGTATTATAATAACAAGAATATTTTGAGAATACCTGAAGGTGTAGAATACACAGGCTCTCGGGTAGATTTAGAGGTACAGAATCTAGTGCATTATGTCCTAGATAGAGGTGTGACAAATTGGTCAGCTTCTGTAGGAAAGAAGTTTGAGGAAATATGTTAGCATGAGTTGTCTTGATTATTCTGTTAGCAGTTTAATAACTCATGTTCCTGTCTAGGAATAAAGATTTCAATATTTGATTTTTGAATCTATAATTTTAGTCAATAAAGGTTAGAGGTACACCAGTACTTTGATCTGATACCAGATTGGTACCGACATGAAGAAAATTATCTATATTGGATATTGGCCCTGTGCTGTGTGCAGTCACAGTGTAGCACAGAGCAGAGCCGGCAGCGTGGGAGGGAAGGGGCTGCCTCCAGTAAGTCGGAAGGGGGGGGGAGGGAAGGGGCGTGTCGGGGCAGATCACCCCCTTCCGCCGTGGGGAGGGAGAGGTCAGGGGCAGGCAGATGGGGTGGAAGGGTGCAAAACGGAGCTGCAGTTCATGGGGGGAGGCAACTCCTACTGCTGCTTGCACCTCAGGAGGGTGGGGGAGCATGTGCCCCCAGATCTGTGGAGCAGGCAGCAGCTACAGGGTAGACCTGGAGCCGGCACTGTGGCTATTCTCGCTGGGGGCTGGGCTTGGAGCAGGCTCCAGCAGCACTGGGAGAAGGCTGCAACCACCCCAGATTTTGCCACAGCTCTGTTCCCAGCCCTGTGCTACTGCCCAGTTCAACCCTGGCTGAATACCCCACCTCCACCCAAGCGCTGGGAAAAGCTGGGACTGCGCTGGGCAGTGGCATGGGGCTGGGAGCAGAGCTATGGCAAACTTTGGGATTGCTGCAAACCCCTTCCAGAGTCCACTCTGAGTCCAGCCCCCTGCACAGTGCCAGCTCTGGCTCTACCCTGTAGCTGCCACCATGCAGATCGAGGGGTATATGCCCCCCTGCCATCCTGGGATGCAAGCAGTGGAAAGAGCTTCCCACACACCACGAGACGCACCTCCATCTCGCGCCCCTCTCCATCCCCTTGAGCAGCACCTCTCTGACCCCTTCCTCATTGTGGGGGATGTTCATCTGCTCCCCTCCCATGCCCCTTCCCTCCCCTCTTCCCTTCCATTACACCAGACTTACCACCTGGAGGCAGCTGTATTGGATCGGTATCAGATGATATGCCTCCTTAAACATCGGCTATTGGTATCAGTCTCAAAAATCCCTACCCCTGCATCCCTAATGAATATTCATAAAGGTATTTAGCATGAAACGTCTTTTACTGAAAGTACTACGCATAATACAAAACATATTAACATATTAAGCATTTTCTGTAACATGCATTTCCATTTGTTTTGAAAATTTTTTAATAAAAAGTTCTGTGTAAAACTTGAAACAGCCTTAAACAATTTGAGACAATTGTAATTTTCTTGGTTTGAATATTCAAATCAAGTGATTATTCAAAATAAAAAAGTAGTAACTTGGAGATAGTAAATTTGTAGGATTTTAAACTTTCTCATTAAATATTTTTTGTTGTGATGGATGATACTCTGTGAATCTTAAGATGTATTTTTTTCTCTCTGTTTGACCATATAAATATCTGATTATATGTAGATGAATACTTGAGCTACCCCTTTCCTAAACTGTAGGCAGTGCAATCATAACCTCGTATAAAAAGGGATCTTGATATGTTTACTGAGCCTTACACTGCAAGTCCTCTCATTTTGGCCCCATCATCATATTTTCCTTGGTTGCTGTGTCATCAAGACGATATGCGAGTACTCACTTAGAAGCAAATCAAGCCCTGTATTGTTCATTTATAAAATATTACTGTAACTCATAATGAATAAAGCAATAGCTTTCCACAACTGCAGAATTATTCCCATATGAAAGTTTGAGCTGCATACATATGTATGCTAGTCATTTGAGTATTATCTTCTAAGACCGAGTTAAAAATCACAAAAAGATAAGTTTCTTCTCAGTCACGTTACCCAGGCTACTCTGCAATGATGACAGCCAACCACTTTTCTTAATTAGCTTATGGAATACCAGTTGTGGAATACCAATGGAAAGTTAAGGATCATCAGATCTGACATCAGTTTGGAAGCAAATAATACTTGTTTGCCTAGGTCTTAGAACTGTGGCGGGGGAAAGAGTAGGCTTAATATGGGAACTTGTGCACCCATAATCAGTTGATGTTATTAAGCAATTGATACAACTGATATTACTCTATAATGAAGTGATCCACAACCAGAATGAGGCAAGATCTCCTAGAGAGTGGAGTGCTACACAATAGTTATTGTGAGGTGTGCAAATACCTGAACATTTTTCACAATATATTTTAGAGATTTCGAATGGGAATCCAGTGACAAAAACATTCTGATCTATTGTGAACTTTCTGTTTCTTTGCAACAGAAGAATTGTTCTGTTTATTTTTCCATAGTAAAAAATATGACACAAAACTAGGTACTAGCATTTTCTAAGTGGTGGTTTGAGACTAATGAAGGTAATGCCTTTAAAGTGTAGTATTCTAAGAATCTGAAAAAAAAATTACACTTGTACTTAGTTTTTTAAAAATAAGAATAAACAAAAGTTAATACCATAATGACTATACTATAGATATTTTTTACATTATTTCAGTTACTCCAGTTTTTATCATTTCTGTTTACCTTGAAAGCATTTGCTTTGATTCCTCTGCTCTTAATTCTGTTGTGGTTTGCATTGAACGTAATTAGTTTAGGAGGCAGAACTGGAAGCTTTACAAGCTTATTTTCAGCAAGTGAAAGTTCCTCTAATAACACAAGTTTTGAAAAAGTTCCATCTTCAATTACTTCTATCATATTTCCAGTAAAATCAATTCTCTTTAAGGTAGCTACAAAGAAAAAAAATCTAAGTATTGATTTTTATTTTTTGTTAGTAAAATAAAACAAAGGCATAACATACCATCACTACAAGCTGCAGTTTCCTCAACATTTTTAATTAAAAAGTTGCTGTTCTTAGTTTGTCATAAACTTCATATCCTTTGTACTCAATGGATGGTGCTTTGTGGTGGCATAAAATATGCTTCGGCTTTCTGTAGGACTCCTGCTTCACTTGTAGAAATGGAAAGGTGTGTAGTGAATTAAAGCAGAGGTCAGCAAAAAGATAAAAGGAAAGGTTCATGGCTTTAAGTCAGGTGAAAATCAACCTGGAAAATGGGCATTTTTACATGCGTTCTCAAGGAGGCACTGGGCACTTCTAATTAGCAAGCTGTGCTAATTACATGGCACATGTATCAGTGGCACAGCAGATTGCAGTGCTGAGGGAAAGACGGTGGGGTGCTTTGAACCAAAGCACATCAAACATGTTTTATTTCAAAGTGCACTGCCGCCATTTTTGCTACACGGAAATGTGCTTGCTACTGATACACATGATGCATGTGGCTGTCAGATTGCATCAATTTTCATGCTGAATTTCCAGCATGTTGGAGTAGGTTCCCTGCATGTGTGTAAGTGGCTCTAAGTTCTATTTCTTTTTTCTCCTACTAACTTCCTGTGTGGTGTCCCAGTCAAGTAATTTGCACCATTTTTCACACTGGGCCCAATTTATAGAAATTTTGAGCATTTGCCACTGAAGTGAGTAGGGCTGTTGCTCTGCACATAAAGTCTTATGTAAAAATTCAGGCCTTCAGTGTTTGTTTAGACACCCCAAGCTAGTAGACATTTGACAGTTTTTCTCACTTTTGTCTCTGTTTCTTGCATAAAAGGTGGAAATATCACTATCTTACCTCCTATAGTTATGCAGGTCTAATCAATCTGCCTTCTGGACTACTCTATAGTGAAGAGTGCTATAGAAAAGCTTAGAATGAAATTAGTAACTGTATTCACACCATTTAAACACTGACATGCAGTTAATAAGGCATGGAGCTGCCTGTATATTGTGGAGCTGCCCACCACCTGAGGAACTGCCCATTCACTGTGTTGCATACAGGGTTGAATGAGGCACCTGGCAGCAGCATAAAATTGTACTGTGTTACATGTAAGGCAAAGGGTTCTGGATTAATCTTGCACAGTCAACCGTAATTCTGGTACCTCCTACCATTTTGATTTTTAAATCTGCAATGCTGAAATATTTCTAATTTAATTTTACATAATGTATTTACTTATGAAGAAGAAGCAGGTGTTTATTATCATTTTATTTATTACTGGGGCAGAGTGGATAAGCCCCACCGACTTCTCCCCTTTGGGATTACCAGCTCAGGTGCCGGATGCCAGGGCAGAGGCTGTAGCCATGCTGCTTACCCTGTGGTGCACCCCCCCAAGGGAAAAGCTGGAGCAGCTCAGTGCTGCGGAGCAAGGACCCCAGTCTTGTGGCCAGCACCCAGTAGCTGCTGGCAGGACTAGAGGGAAGGTGGCAGGGGTGGTCATCTTCACTCTCGGTTGCTCAGAACACGCCTTCCCCCCCCGGCTCTTGAACTTCAGTGAAGGATCGGATGTGGCTTCCAGGGTGAGTAACTCTGTCCACCCCTGAATTAGGGCCTCCTTTTTTCTTTAGTGTGTGTACAGTTTATGATTTCACTAAACATATTTTTTGTTTAAGGTAATTTAATGAGCTCTTCCTACAAACAGTTCTTTGTTTGAGTGTTGTTGGCAGCATATTACAACCTGTGATCAATAATTCATGCTGTACGTGTTAGCTTTGATTGAACACAGGTAATCCTGGATGTTGTTTCTATCTTCTGTTTGGTGACTGTAACTACAAGACCTGATTCTTCAAAGTCTTTCCAAATATTGGTCATTGAAATAAAAAATAATAAAACAAAAAGCAACACTCCCCTCCCAAAAACAGATCATAAGAACTCCTCTCTTTTGGTATTGCTACCAGTTGACAAATTCTCTAGTCGTTTCATCTTTCAGCCTAGAAAATATTTGAACTTTAAATGTTAGTTAATTTCAGTTTAACTACAAAAATTAAATTTTAAATAATTACTTACGAATATCAGCAAAATCTGAGACTACCACCTTCTTTATTTTATTGAATCGTGCATAAAGGTAGGCTGTTTCCTTTGGCAGAGGGGGAACAGATTCAATGTCAGTTTCTTCACAGTATACTGAACCACTTAAACACACACACAGCAGACAAGTGGGCAAATCTGAAAGCAAATAATTTGATATTCTGCTATCAGGAGACAGGTAAAAGAAGGGCTATCAGTCCTTTTAAACTGGGATGCTGAAAACAAGTTTTCAGTGAGTTCTAATACCTGTTTAAGATTCCCTTTTTTGTAAGGTTTGTTCTTCAGATAGTAAGACCAGGATTTGAGGACTACGATTTATCTTCTTTTATTTTATATACAGTATTGACTTCAGCTAGGGATAAAGTATTCTCTTAAACACAACATTTTTTTCCCCAATTATCATATTTTCTTGAATGCACAATTACCCTAAATATAGAAAGACCCCCCCCACCAAATAAATAGATTCTATATATGGAAAACATATACATTTGTTACAATTTTATAGGTGTAGAATTTCAATTATTGGAAGTTTTGCTTGAATTTGTCCCCTTCCTACTGATACATCAGGGAAAATAAATCTGGGTGGTCTGGTAGCCCCCTTGCCTTCTTCCTCATTGCAGCCCCTCCTACCCCCGCTCCCTTTAGTGTCAGACCTTGTTCTCCCTGGGCACCTGGAAATGAGTAAATATGAAAACCCTGACCTTGAAATAAACATATGCAAATTACTACAGGCACTCAGGCCTAATATATTCAGAATTGATGCATTTTACCTTCTTTGAAACTATTACAAGTTTTAGCACAAGTACTCCATAATACACTTTTAAGCAGCCTTTTTGTACCTACTTATATGTAGTACAAACTTTTTTTTTTTAATCTTTGTGTTCCAAGCCAAATCAAGTCCAAATCCATGAGTCAGTCCAGAACCGAAAGTGACCCTACAACCAGCAAACATCCTTCACCCCCACCAGATATTTCTAGCATCTTACATGCAGGCCCAAGCCCAGAGGTTTGGGGTTCAGATGCCTCCAAGTTTCACCTGCCTTCAGCCATATGGCTGTAGGAACAAGCTAGGGAAGAGCCTCCCATTTCCATAAAATGGGCATTAAGCCCCAGCACCTTAGCAGGTACTAAACCACTCCAGAAGAACAGTCATCCCCGGTAAGGCTTAAGGAAAACTGCCTTGGTCCCAGATGCATGGTGTTTCCCCTATGTATAATATTAGTCTAAAACCAAAAGGGGCCACAGCAGAGCAAACAGTATTTCAAACTATGACACCCCCTGTCTCAGCAGTCGTCAGTATATGTTTGTACTCCAGATAATCACTGCAAAGGATCCATCTGCCAATTGGTCACCCATTTATGACTGTAACTGGGTGTTTTTGTCATGAGTCCTGGGTTCCTCCAAATTTATTTGCAGATGAGGCACAGGGCAGTCTGATCCAGCTTCACCTCATGGAGCATGGAGCCACACTAATTGCATGCAACAGGCTAAGTGATGGTGAGACAGAGGGATCATGGGTGAACTATTTCGGCCCTGTTCAATGATGGGTGCCATTCATTTAAGGCGAATAAAGAAACAGGAATCATTGGAAATGGGAAAGAAAGATATAGCTTAGCTGTGGAAGTGAAGAGGATGTTGAAAAGTATTCAATTCACTATGACTTGAAAAAAAGTTTGTGCTGAGGGGCACTGTGTGTGATGGGCAGTGCAATATATTTTATTCAGATGGGCTGAATGGAAGTCATGATAGGTTCCCATCAAAAATACTGTTTTAGTATCTCTGGATTTTATGGTACATTCAACACTTTTGCTAGTCTTATTTAAATTGAAAAATGTATTTTTAATGAATTCAATAATGAATTTTAATGTAATTTTAATGAATAAAATTGTCAATTACTGCAGGAATTTTCAACCTGTTTTTTCCTGAGGCCCCCATACTATAAAAAATTCATGACCCACCTGTACCATGGCTGCCCGGCTCCCCAGTCCACCCATACAACCCCAGGTACAATGAGTAGGGCTCAGCAGCAGGGAGCTATGGTACCCCATTCACCTGTGCAGCACCAATAGTCTTGCCTGCCTGCTCACAGTGCTGCCTGCAAGATGGAGGCTTTGGGTCCAGGCAGGATGGGCCCACCACCACCTCTTCCTCAGGACTTGTTCAGCCTTGTGGGACTGAGGCAGCTCTTACCCACACTGGGCTGGGCCAGGCAGACTAAGACTGCACTGTAGAAGTTCTAATGTACATAGTTGGAGGTTTTAATATTAGAGTAAGGAGACACTGCTTGTACGTTCAATTTAGATGCTGCTCTTCCCAACATAAGACCATAAGAAGTGCCATATTGTGTCAGACTAATAGGCCATCTAGCCCAATATCCTTTCTCTGGCAGTGGCAGAAGTGAATGTTATAGAGGGAGAGCGTTGAAATGGATATCTGTAGACCAGTGGTTTTCAACCTGTGATCAGACTGTCTGTGGGGTCCACAAATAATAACTATGATCAATCAAAAGTATGTGAATAGCCACATTTACCATTCAAAGGGGTCCACACCTCCATTCAAAATTTTTTAGGAGTCCGCAAATGCAAAAAAGTTGAAAACCACTCCTCTAGAGTGATTTATTCCAGGGAGTAGCAACCCTTAGCACGTGTGCCAGAGTATGGTATATGAGGCACTTACATCCAGAACCCCAGGTAGCCTCCGTGGTAGTGGAGACTGCACGTGTGCCTCAGGTGGATGGGTGGGGGAGGGATCAGGGTCGCACTGCCCTGGCATGCATGTAGCCACTACCACCATGGAGCCTGGATGGGGCACTGGGGTCTGGAGCCCTGGCACCAGCATAGGAGCAGTAGCATGTGCACCTCAGGGTGCACAGCTGGGAAGGGGCCTGGGGCAGTGCAGGTCTGGCCTCTCCTCCACTGTTTACCTGGAGGAACACATGCACTCACCACCAGCAACTAGGATTTGGGCCCTTGCAGGTCCTGCGCCGTCTGCCTCTTGCATGCAAAGTCAAGTCATGGGTAGAGGTTGGGGTGTTCGGCACCTTTGCCAAAAACATTACTGACTCCTGATCTATTCCCTATTCAATTCATTCCTTGGCATCTACCATTTATTGGTTTAGAGATGCCAGAGCAAACATCTCTAACCATTCTATTCTACAAAGTCTCAGGATGGTTTACCATAAGAAAACAAAATAGGAGAGTGACAAGAGGACCAAAACAACTTAAAAGAATTAGAACATCAAGATAAGACAGAAACCCTCCCCCCCACAACACAATTTTCTCCTGGTTTTTCCTGCTCATATGGGAAGGTCTTGGACATCTTTTAGAAGCAGTGCAAGCTTGGGCTCTGACAAGTCTCATAACAGAGAGAGTTGTAGAGCTGAGGTGCAGCTGCAGAACATGATCCCCAATGCTTTTTCACCAAGAGGATTTAGTGTGCTGAATGTATTTGTAGAGGTTGTCCTCAGTAGGCATAAAAGAGAAGGTGGTCCTTAGGCATGTATGGCTCAGGCTATTTAGGACCTTGTAGGTCAAAACCAACACTTTGAATTGTGCCTGGAAAGCTATAGGAGGCTAGTGCAGACAGAGCATGAAGTTAGGTGCTTTTGGTCACCCACCTTAAACATTCACCCATCTAAAACATAATCCTTGAGGCACAGGGGAAAGTCATTCCATCTTGCATGAAATGTAATAAATGGGCAAGGATGCTCCATTGGCTGAACAAGGAACTGTTGGACCTCATTAAATTCAAAAGAGAAGCTTACTGCAGTTGGAAAATGGGAAGCTCAGCACCCGCCCTCACCTGTAGGGAGCGGTCCAGAAAAGCGAGGGCACAAACCTAACTCAGGCTAGCTTTGGGGATCAAGGACAACAAAAAGTCCTTCTTCAGATATGTTGGAAGTCAAAAAAAGAACAAAGATAACATTGGGCTCCTCCGGGATCAAACTGACATCTGACAGTCAAGAAAAAGCTAATCTCCAAAATGATTTTTTCGCATCGGGTTTTCAACCTCCCAGGGTGATAGCAATTTAAAACAATCCATCTTTACAGGATAGGAAGAGATTCCTTACCCCAGACTCTGACTCAGCAGCAAAAGTGGTATTCCGCAAGCCATGCCAGATGCAGTCAATTTTGTTTGTAACGTAAGTGACAAAGTTGTTACAGCAGACAAGTAGACTTGGTATTTGGGCAGAAATGACCTGGATGGATCAGGTCATTCACTACCTGGAAACTTCTTCTCAGTGATACTTTGTAGCTGCATTGTCATTGGAAAAGAGAAACTATTTTTCTGCTGCACTGTTATGTCATAGTCCTTTATGAAAAGTCTTTGCCACAGATGGTTACCTTTGGCATAAGTTAAGAGCTACCACATGTACCAGGGGGATCTATGCTATTACAGTGGTGGAATCAGATGCTTGGATGCCATATTAATGGTCAAACTCAGTATGTTATTCCACAGACCAAACAGGACATCAACAGAACAGTCATCAAGGTCTGTGGAGAGGTACCTGAGACTTTTGGAATCCCACTTAAAGCTTTTGACACTTTGAGAGACACTTTAGGGTTGTAGGGGCATGTCCACTTAAGATGTTTATCAGCGAAATAGCATAGTATTGATGTTTATACTCCTTGGAACAGAGCAGTTTGACTTTACGACCTTTTGTGTTTCAGTTCTGTAAAATATTTTATGTGTTTTCACTCAGTTTACATCTTCATAGACTAGGAACTTCTGTTTGAAAATGTGCATTGTAGGGCATAATTCTGTCAGAGGATGGCTTTGAAATTAAATCTCACAGCCTTAAAATCATGGAATATGCAATCATTACAAAAATAATTCTGTTACTTTGAGACCAGTTTTACCAGCACTGTTGGTTCATTTAATCAAATGTTCTTTACTATGAGAGGCAAAGATTTCTTAGGATGATAGCTTTTATTGGACCAACTATGTAGCCGGGATAAGTGTTAGAAATTTTTGAATGCCAAGACGTTCTTTTTTTGTCATCTTCCTTATGAATCTGGCTATAGCACAGATGGTATTAATGTTTTTTGATTGATGTTCATCTGACACCTCTTTTTGGTCGGTCTGTAGTTTTTTTATACCCATAACCAGTGAATTCTTCCTGAAATGACTGCTAGGTTACTGCCAAGTTCAGTTAATACATCTTGAATGATGCTCTTGAATTATTTCCTTCTATTGTGTAATCTTGGCAGATAGCATTGGGCTTCATTTAGTAGCTGTTGCTTATTTTTATACTTTTGTTTATTTAATTGATTCCAAGAAATTGTTAACTGGTGCCATAAGTACCCTGATGGTAATTTTCTCTTCATGTGTCACTTGTTGGAACTTGATGGTATATTTTTGTGCCTTTTTTTTTTTTTAGTTCAGGCTTACTGCAAGCTACTTGTATTGAATGCAGGTTAGTTGTGGATGATATTTTGCAGTGTGTTGATTGGTTGTGAGAACATCTGGAGATTGGGAGGGCTATAACCACCCACTTAAAGTCTCATATGAATTTAGTTTGTGGCCTTGTTAAATAATCTGTTACTTTTATATTTTTAGTTAACAGATTTAATAGATTTCTAGGTTTGGAAGGGACCTTGTAGATCATTGAGTCCACCTCACTGCTCTAGGCATGAAAGAGAGCTGAGGATAAATAACCCCAGCTAGGTGTCTATCTAATCTCTTCTTGAACACCTCCAAGGTAGGGAAAAGCACTATCTCCCTTGGAAGTCCATTCCATATTTTAGTTACCCTCACCATAAATAATTTCTTCCTGATATCTAATCTAAATCCACTCTCCTTTAGTTTGTGGGAGTTATTTCTAGTAACCCTGAGGGGTGCCCTGGTAAACAGAGTATCCCCTATTCTCTGCTGACCCCCCTGCCCGGATGAGTTTGTAGATAGCCACAAAATCACCTCTCGGCATTCTCTTGCAGAGGCTGAAGAGGTTCAGGTCCCTCAGTCTGTCTTCATAGGATCTTACCTGCAGGCCCTTAATCATACAAGCAGCCCTTCTATGAACCCTCTCAAGGTTATCCACATCTCTCTTGAAGTGCAGCACCCACAATTGGACGCAGTACTCCAACTGCAGCCTAACCAATGCCACATAGAGGGGAAGTATCATTTCCCTAGACCTGCTTGTGATGTACCTACTAATGCAAGGAAGAGTATGGTTAGCCTTGCTAATTACCTTGTCAGATTAGTGACTCGTTCATTTTTGCGTTGACTAGGACTCTGAGATCCTTTTCCATTGCCGTGGTACTCAGAATAGTACTTCCCAGTTGATAGGTGTATTGGAGATTCTTTCTCTTCAGGTGCAGAACCTTGCACTTATCCTTGTTAAATTGCATCCTATTCTGATCTGCCCACTTCCCGAGGCTATCCAAATCAACCTGGATTCACTCTGTGCCCTCCAGTGTGTTACCTCTACCTCATCGTTTGATGTTGTCTACAAATTTGGACAGAGTGCTTTAAACCCCCTCATCCAAATTGCTGATTAAGATATTGAACAGCACCAGTCCAAGGACAGAGCCTTGGGTCGACAACACTGCCCACATCTCTCCAGGGAGAAACCGCCCCTTCCACCACCACTCTCTGGGTGCATCCCATAAGCCAGTTTTTCACCCACCTTACTGTAAAGACAATCCACATCACAGCTACTCAGTTTCCTTGTAAGAATTGGGTGAGACACCATGTTGAAAACCTTTTTAAAGTCCAAGTAAATACAAGCAGTCCTCAACTCACAACATTTCAAGTTACATTTCTCACTTAAAACCTGTTAAATTGACACCCAGTTTCAACTTTATGATGTCACTTCAACTTACAATGCTTGATCCAACGCGACACCATGCCAGCGAACAAGTTCACTGTGTCCCGTATCTCCCTGGAGAACATCTGTCCAAACATGCTTGGACACTTTCTTTAAGACAAGACTCCAGAAAAACTTGCAGCCAAGACTCCTGAGAAGACTCCAGCCAAGAACCCTTCGAAAAGTCCAACCAAGATCCCTTCAAAAAGTCTAGCAAAGTCACCTCAAAGAAGTCCTTCCAAATCAATATGATTGCTATTTATGATATAAATACATTAACGTAGCTATATTACTCAACTATAATTGATTGAGTACAAAATTCTGGGGTATTTTTGGTGAAAATAGGGTATCAGGCCTTGATTTAGGAACCAATCCCCCATTTATAACATTGTTTCTTATGAGAAAATTGGTTCCGAGTTGCATCATTTTGACTTAAGACACGGTTTTCAGGAACCAGTTGTGTTGTAAGTCTGAGGACTGCCTATAACATCTGTCTTCACCCCTACATCTAAGCACTTTGTGACCTGGTCATAAAAAGAAGCAGGATCTGCCTGCTATAAACCTATTCTAGTTTCCCCTTAACATTGTATTTATTACCTGCTGGCCCCCAACAAATGTGATTCTTTATGATTTTTTCTAAGATCTTGCCAAGAACAGAGGTGAGACTAACTGACCTATAATTCCTTGGGTCCTTTTTTCTCCCCTTCTTGAAAATAGGGACCACACTGGCCCTTTTCGAGTCTTCTGGGACCTGTCCTGAGCACTACAAGCTCTCAAACAGTTGTATCAGTGGTTTCACTGTGACTCTGGCCAATTCCTTTAGTACCCTTGGGGGAAGATCATTGGGGCCCGCTGACTTAAATAAGTCCAACCCCTCCAAGTGCCCCTTCACTAGGTCAGCGCTATCCGTAGGTGGATTGGTATTTCTCTAACACCAGACTAAAGTCTTATTGGGAGGTGTGTTTGTATCTGTGTCCAGGAACACAGATGCAAAGAAGTCATTTAAAAGCTCTGATTTATCCATCTTGTCTGTTACGAGTTGCCTTATACCATTCTGTAGAGTTCCTGTATAACCCTGCGCCGCCTTGCTCTTTATGTACTTAAAGAAGGACTTTTTGTTAGTCTTAATCTTTGTTGCCAATTTAAGTTCAGTATCTGCTTTGGCCTTCTACACTGCTTCCCTTCAAGCACGTGTCAAGCAGGTATACTCTTCCTTGGTGATGGACATGTTGAAAAATGCTGCAGCTTTAAAAAAATCTCTTTGGCAAGAAGAGTTCTCCCTTTTACATATAGATCTCATGAGAGCTGTACAGAAAAACTGTTTGAGTTAGTAAGAAACATATTTCAGAAACAGTGGGGAAACATGACCTTGCAAAGAACATAAGTATTGATTTGTAAGCTATGTTATTCACAGAGCATATGATGTCCAGTTGCATTTTCTGCCAGTTAACTTCTTGAATATATTTAAGATACTGATTTTGACATGTTAAGTCTTAGCTTAGTAAAGACATTTTCTGCCCATCTAAAGTTGAAGGTCTGAGAACATCACTTCTATCTTAAAAAAGCCTGGTTAATTCTTCAATTAATTAATTCCTGATTCAGTGAAGTTGCTTTGGTTTTTGGAATATGCTGTAAAGTACGTTTTCTTTGGCCAGATGGGTCAGTTTTATTAATTATTGGTTTTGGTTGACCAGTCTTTATCTATATATGTATAAAGCAGGGGTTGTCAACAGGGGGAGGGAAACGACCCCCAGGGGTACTTAGAAAGGTTGTAGGAGGGGACAGGGCAGGTTCTGAGGGATGGCAGCAGTGTCTCCCCTAGCGCGTTTGCCTATTACAAGGAAGAGAGGGAAGGACATGCTGGGTGCCAGTGACCCCATGCAGCGCACCACAGCACCTCCATAACCTCCACTCCAGCTCACACTCCTGATTGGCTGCTACCCCCTTACACAGAGCTGTAAGGGTCTGAATAGTAGGGGAGACTGTTGTGCCTGCCCCTGGAATCGCGAGATTAGCTGCGCACAAGGCCTGTCAGCAATTCGCAGAGCCGCAACCGGCCATGGGAAAGTGGGGTGGTGCGCGGCCAAGCAAGGCGGTGGTAGTGGGGGCCTCCACATGCCAGCCCCCATGTTTGGCCCTCTTCCTAGTGCCACCACTATGTGCACCCCGGGAGAGAATGATGAGTGCATGCTCCTGGATCAGCATGCAGGGCAGGGCAGGCTGCAGCTACAGGCTGGGGCCAGGGCAGTGCCTGGCTGTTCCCAGAGTGGGTGTTGGACCAGGCTGTGCTGGGAGGGGGTTGGGGGGGCGTTGTGGCAAATGTTGCGGGGGCTGCAGCCCCTCCCATAGCCCTGCTCCCAATGCCACTGCTGCCAGCCCCGAATGGAACCTGGCACAGTCCTGGCCTCAGCCCACCTCCCCATGCAGATCTGGGGATCGCATGTTTCTGTGCCCTCCTGCGGGTGTGTGTAGCGGCAGGAGCTGCCGCGCCTTTGTGCAGCTCAGTCCTGTGCCCCACTCTGGCTGTGCAGTGCTGGCCCCATCCCCAGCCCAAACCCCACTGCCTCCCTCACTTTCTTTGTGACTGAGCTTGCGGGGAGATTGTAAGTGGCTCATCCAGAGTCATGGAGGGGGCTCCCACACACAGTGGGGAAGCCAATGGGGGGCACATACCTTGGACCCCTCCACTACATACCTGGATGAGCCACCAGGCTCTGATTGTCCCATGATCCAGTCTGGCTGGGGCCCCATTCGCGATGAATGGGGCCCCGACTGGGCTGGGTTGTGTGGCAGTCTCCACAGTGCAGGAGAGAATGGGGCAGGAGCAGTGGTGAATGATTCACCCCTGCCCTGCTCCCTCCTGCACTGTGGTGGTTTCGATCCCCAGTCCCACTCCCTCTGTCACTGCTTGGAGGTTGGGGGGCAGATTGAGGCTCCTATAGTGAGGGAGGGAGCAGGGCAACATCAGGGGCTGGGGTGAGTGGGTCCTAACTAAGGCCCCACTCACCCCAGCCTCTGCTCCTGCCTGTGTCCTGCTCCCTCCCTTACCATGGTGGCTTTATTCTGCTCCCCATGGACCTTTCCCCTCTCCCCACCCCTTCACCCACAGATTTACCTGCTGGGGGTGGTGCGTGTGTATGCATGCACTCAGCTCTCCCAGATAATTTTGGGGGGAGCTTTGCCTGTACAGCACCTGCCACGTCCCAGTCCGAGCCCCAGCCCTAGCCTTATTCTGTCCCTCACCATGTGGGCCTCGATCTGCCCCCCCTCCCCCCCTGCCCTAAAAACAAGAAAAAAATATAAAGGGGCACATGAGCTGAAACTTTCAGACTGAAGAGGTACACTTGTTAAAAAAGGTTGAAAACCCCTGGTGTAAAGGATATGATAGAAGTGTCTTATAATGTGGGTTTCATATATTTAAAATTCACCTGAAATAAATGTCTTAAGTGTTGTTGTTTTCTGCACCAGAAATCAAGAAACCTTACAACCTTACATCAAGAGCATGAAAGTATTGTGTATAAATGAGAAGATTAATGAAAACCATTATCCGTTATTTAAGTCCCATTTTGAAAGAAGTTTTAGTGTTTTAGAAAGGTTGATGGTAATAATAATGTAACATTTAACTTACTTGTATCCTTTGTTGGTGGTACATCTGGTACACTCTCATCATTCTGTAGTTTAATGTTAGTGTCAAGGGAATCAATTGTACCATCCTCCATGTGTAAAAGCAAAAGGCAACAAATAGAGTTCATTGAAGACTTAAAATATACTTCTACTTAAAAATGTACTTTCTGCTCTTGTTACTATAAACCAATTAGAAAATTAAATATTTATATGCATTTGACAATGCTTACAAAGTTGTTTGTTCCCCCTTTTGTTTGTGGACTTTTCACATAAGAAGGAGGTGGAGACAGGCATTTTTTAAAAATATAGAAAAATATAAAAAATATTTGGGATTGGCCACACATGGAATAGGGATATAATCTATAAGTACCCATCTGAAACTGATTAGATTTCATATTCAAAAGACTAGCAAAGAAATAACACTTAGGAGGGAATCCACCCACACTGTGCTGTATCTGGCCATGCCCCTTCCCCTACCACTGGAGCAGTGACAGGGTAGGGATCCTGACCTGAAGGGGCATCTGCCCCTGTCATGGTATCCTGGGGAGCGCAAACCTCTTCCCAGTCAGGGTGCTGCACTGTGGGTGGGAGCGGGGTGGACATAGCTATTGCAGCCTGCACAGGGCAAGCAGTGGTGGCAGGGCTCCGAGGGGTGGCTATGGGAGCTAAGCTGAATTTTTTGGGTGACCATACCCCGCCCCAGCCACTCTAGCACTGCCACTGCCACTAGCCCTGTACATTCTGTGGCAGCTGTGCCCACCCCACATCTGCCCATGGCTCAGCTCACCTACCACCAGGAAGAGACTTGTGCTTCCCGGGACATGAAATTGTGAATTGAGTAGGTCCCTACACATAAATGGTTTTGGCATGAAGCAGGAAGTGATTCAGCAAAAAGTTGAAATTTGATTTTTATAAAATATACTATCAAATGCACAATATTAGGCCAAAAGTAGTTAGCCTTATCACATCAGTCTGCAATCAGGCAGGATAGAGCTGCACCTTATGAACCACTTGAATTGGATTAAGTGAGCTGTTGCTGAAGCATACAAAAATGTATGCATCTCTGATTCAGTTGGTTTATAAGCTGCAACTCTACCCTTCACTAAGCAAAGTGAAAGGGGGTGATCTTCCTTAATATTTCAATATTTCAGGCCTTTACAATAATAATAGGTGTAAGTTGTTTTCAGATGAAAATATTAATGCTTTCCCAAGCATTAGTGACTGAAGTGTATAGTCACTGCAATACTCAATATATACGTTTGCAGGTTTAGGGTAACTTCCTTTATTGTACTGTAAATCTAAGGTATTTGAG
Organism: Caiman crocodilus; assembly: GCA_030014935.1. NCBI lineage: Eukaryota > Metazoa > Chordata > Crocodylia > Alligatoridae > Caiman > Caiman crocodilus. Next base: position 33,813,159 of record JAGPOW010003182.1, read on the forward strand.
TTTCTTGCTGCACAATTAGATAATTTGCTATCACAGAAAGCAAGGGACTAGTCTATGGATAGACACGCTATGAGCACTCATATATAAAAATGCAAGTCAAGTCCAAGTTTCATTAATTTTGTTTTAAAAAACATATTTCAAAGGTTAAACATGTTTCCTGGTGTCAAGTTTAAATACTAGGGCCAAGTGCTGAACCAGCGAGGTAGAAGCAATTTCTGTTTAAAAACTCCATAGTGACTATGGAACACAATGCAGAAAATAGCTTTGCATGATTGCAATAGGCTCAGTGCCTGCTTATATGGGAAGAAGGTAGAAGGATCCTTGATCTACCCCATATTTAGTTCCATGTCCTCCTTGTATATTAGTCTAGTTGGCAAAGAAAACTGTAGCTCTGGAGGCATAAGTATATATTTTTTATAACCTATTACAAAACCATATTGAAGTTTTACTTCTGAATTCTTGTGCCACCTTAGAACTTACTTCTTCCTCTATAAAATAACCAATTCATAAGACATATAGTAAAGGTCACTCCATGGAAGGCTTATCTAATAACTCTGAATTAGTCCAGTTACTTATTACTTGCAGTGAATTAATTGACTTTGTAATTTCTTACTTCTGTGAATTGTACTAAATATGTAAAAACAGTGGATCCCAACTTACAAGTAATTATAGTGATAATACTGTATCATTGCCCTTATACACAACATAAACATTAATATTCAAACCTTTATAATAAAACATAAATAATATTTATTGCTAAAGAATGAAAAGTTGTACACATTAATAGTGTTAAGGGCTGAGTTAAGTTTTACATTTAAGCTCTGAGGGCATTTATACACATACTTTTTGTTGCTGCAACTTTTATAGATTGATACACATACTTTTTGGTTCCTGCACTGTCACATGCAGGTGTATAAGTGGTGAAATGTGTGTCAGTGCACTTTTGAACTAAAGCACCTTTGACTTATTTTAGTTCAAAAGCATGCTGCTGCCATTTTGTCAATGCTAACACTCATTTCACTGCTTATACAATTGTAAGCATCACAGTACTGGGTACTTTTCAAACCGCCTGGTGCTACAGTGCTTGCATGTGTAAAAATGCCTTGAAACATTTATTTTTAGCAGTGTTGTCTGAATATTAAATTTAGATAGATGACTGTGATAAATGTATATGACTGTGACTATAGTATAGTTGGTGATTTTCTGCCAAATAAATCAGAAATGATCAACAAAAAGCATTGAGCAGCCTGTCTCCTTCCCTAAGGATTCATTTTATTTCCCCTCCCAACAAATGAATTTTATGTGATCTATGTCAATTATGGATGTATCTCTTCTGTAGCTGCTGCTTCGTGGCACCCAATTCTTATCTGTGCAAATAGTAGTGACTCATTTCTGTTTCCTGTTTCCTGCCTTCATCTCCTTTTCTTTAAGATGTAGTGCAGGGTTTGGCAACGTTTTTGGGCAGTGTCAAAAGCATCCATAAACCTTGACTTGTAAGATGTTGGCATGTCAGGGGTGGGCTCTGTGGTGGGTGGCAAGGGCCTGTTTAGAGCCTAGGCCAGCTGTGGCAGGTAGCTGGGAGGCTGCAAGCAGCTGCACTGAGGTCCATGGAACCCTGGAACAGCTTGTTGCCAGCAAGGGGTGCAGATGTGCCTCGGGGCTGATGGTGGGGAAAAAGCCGGGGTTGCACAGCCACAACCAGGATTGAGCCTTCTGTGCCTTTCTGCCCCGAGGGACACATGCCAAGTAAAATGCCTTCATATGCCACACCCTGGCATGCATGCTGGGGGCTGCTGACCCCTGATGTATTATCTCGTGCTGTGCTGTTCTTCATTTGCTTCCAAAATGAACTGTAGCATCTGGGTTATTGTTCTCTAAACCCAGCCTTTTAAGGAGTAGAAGAGCTTGCTTGGACTAACATTCTTCTTGTTCCTGTATTTTCCGAGCAAGAAGAAGCAACATATAAACATGCTTGCTCAGAAAAAAAATTGCTTGCATGGAATGAGCAGGTCATCTCATCTCCTCCCCCCCATTGCTCTGCTTCTTATTCCAGCAACAGTCCTCTGTTGATATTGGTTGGACCTTCTGTCTGAAGCCTGTTCAAGTGAGTGGAGAATATAACTGCTCTGTGTACCAGGCCTCTCCTTTGTTCCCCTTGACATTTTTAAGAGTGGTAGCAATCATATTGTCTTGACCTCAGTGGAGAAAATGGAACTGTTACTTTTAGAGGTGCACTGATACGTCAGTACATATCGTATTGGCACCGATAAAAGGAAAATTTACATTATCAGCCATCAGCTTTTTCGGCTGATATGGCTGATAATGTCACTGATACATGCCATATGTATGCATGCATGCTGCTGCATGCATGCACATAGCCAGGAGTGCAGCCTGGCAGCTTGGAGAGCAGCGTCTAGCTGATAAGTCTGTGGGGCGGGGAAGGGACGTGGGGAAGCAGATTGAGGTTCTTTGGTGAAGGAGGGAGTGGGGTTGGGGTGGGGGAGGCACTGCACAGACTGCTGCTGCAGGCTGGGGCTATGGGCAGTGCTGTGATCTTCTCGGAGGGTGGGCTGGGCCAGGGCTGTGCTCAGGGTGGAGAGGGATGACAGCAGTGGTGGTGCTTGGAGGGGGGGCTATGGGGTGTGCTACAGCCACCCCAAAATTTGCCATAGCCCCCCTGAATCTCCCTTCCTAGTGCCACCACCACCTGTCCCAAGTTCAGCCCTGACTCAGCCCCCCTACCAGGAAGAGCCCAGAACCACCCTCAGTGGCAGCCTGTCCTCGCCTTGCATGCAGGTCTGTGGGGTACACCCCCCCATACCTTCCCCGGGAATGTGTGCAGTGGTGGGAGCCACCTCACCCCCTGGACAAGCTGCTCTTCACGCCGTTAAGTACCCTGCTCTGCCTCAGCTGTGCAGTGCCTGCTCTTGCCATAGCCCCAGGCCCATTCCCTCCCTCACCATGCACGGGCCTTGATCTGCCTCCTCCATACCCCTTCTCCTCAACAGACTTATCAGCCAGATGCTGGTCTCCAAGCTGCAGGGCTTGAATCTCAGCAATCAGATCAGTATAGGCCAATATAGTTACCTAATAATTGTCTATCAGTATCAGCCCAAAATATCTTTATTGGTACACTCCTAGTTACTTTGCACTTCTAGGAAGACAACATTTCATGCATCTTGCTTTATATCTGTATTGACATAATTGAACATACTATAGTGAACACAGAGTGGAAGCATTCTGGTGTATTTTTGGAGTAGTCTTTGTCTCTTGCATTCCAATATTTGAGTTGTTTGTGGGGGGGCGCTAGCAACATTTGTGGGCAGAGTACCCAAAACACCCCAGCCTTGACTTGGAAGATGCTGGTGTGCCAGCGTAGATGGCAGGGGAGCTGCAAGGGTCCTAATCCTTGTTGTGGCAGTGCAGCCTCTTCTGATGCCTACCCGGAGGCATGTGTATACCCACTGCCAGCAACAAGCTGGGCCAGGGCTCCACAGACCTTGGTGCAGCAGCTTCCAGCCTCACTGCCACCTGCTGCAAGCAGCTTGGGCTCTGCGACGGGTGACAGGGGCCTGTCCAGAGCCCAGGCCACTCACGGCAGGTGGTGGGGAGGCTACAAGCCACTGCACCAAGGTCTGCAGAGCCCTGACCCAGCTCATTGCTAGCAGTGGGTGCGCATGTGCCTCTAGGTAGAGGGTGGGGGAGCTGTGAGGACCCCAGCCCTTGTTGCAGCAGTGCAGCTCTGGCTTGTTCCCCATTGTCTAGCCTAAGGTGCATGTGCCAAGCAAAATGTTTTCATGTGCCATGCTCTGTGATGCATGTGGGTAGTTGCTGACCCCTGTTGTAGAGTTTCAGGGTTAACTGTTCTCAAAAGACTAATGATACTAAACGTGGAAAAGCTGAAACTTACTCTGACATACCCTACTCTGTTGGTTGCCAAGCCCTGCAGCTTTACACTTTAATGACTATTTTTAGTTCCAAGTTGAGGTTATTGTTTTAATCATGATTTTTTTTCTGTGTAAAATGAATCTTTTATGTTAGCTTTTCAGTAAAACACATACTTAATACACATACATAGCTTAATAAAATTAACTGTGAAGATGGCATTAAAACATCACTGTTTCTAATTGTTTTTTCTTTTTAATATGTAGTATTATATACAGGAAGGGTAACATTATGAATCCAGGGAGAAACTTTCATTCTATGTAGTGTTTTCAAGTAATCGTTATCATTTAATATGAATGCCCATTATCTTAATATGCTATATTCACTTGAAGTAAGGCTTTGCTGCAGTGGTTAATAATAGTTTTAGATTGGTCCTCCTAGTATTTCTATTAAATCCCTCTCTTCAGTGGTTTAATTTAGTTGAAGTACATGTTCCTGATAGAAGTTTGTCATCTAAAATCTGCGTGCGTATGTACATGTGTGCATGCGTGTGTGCGTGCGCTCACGCCATTGCCAATCTTGGGCCAGAAGAAAGTGACGTGTGTGTGTGTGTGTGTGCACGTGCGTGCACGTGCCATTGCCAATCTTGGGCCAGAAGGAAGTGTGGCATATGTTTTGGTTATTTTCAATGGATAAAATATTCTGGCAAACTACAGTTGCACAAACTGTTGCACACATTAAATAAAGATCTTTTTTGCACCTCATTGTTTAAATTGGGGATATGGAACAAGTTTAGGCATGCTGTAGCACATAAGGAACTAATTAGTTTCCTTGCTGCAATGAAAACACTTCAATGGAAAACTGGCTTTGATGGAGTTAATCTACTGCATTCCTAAAACTTCACTTAGTGGAACAAATGGCCTACAGAAGACCTCCAGTTTACAGTGTTATGCACTGATACGGATATTTGAATAACTCAAATATGCATTTGCTGACATTTGTTCCCTTTTAGGTATATACTTCTGCTTTTTTTTCCAAGAAATAATTTATTTTTTTAACAATCCACTTTTGAAAATCCTATCATCTGCTGTTATGTTAGATTTAGTCATTTTTAAACAGGGCAAAATTTTTAGATAACGACTTACAGATCATTTTAGTTTTAGGGACTTCCAGTTGTTAAACATTGGTTTAGACCAGTCTTAATTGCAGAAATATGGTGGTGGAATGGGATAAAATGTTAAAGGTTCCCTGCACATTATAGGTTTGCAGTGGAACAAAGTGACGAAGATCTGAATTAAAAAAGAAAAGCGAAGTTTACTGTTTTAACTGTTTCAATCCATAGCTTATACTAATTCAACTCTCTTACTCTGCTAATTCTGTCCCACACATTTTACTGTTTATGAAGAAAAAAAGATGCATATTCAGGAAGTACTTGTTTTAATGAAAATCATCATAAAAGCCTTTTAGTATTTGGAATTACTACTGTATGTGCATACATATTTTCTCTTGTAGCTTGTACTGAAAAAATTGGTATTAGTTTTCATTTATCCTGCCTAATTCTAGATGTAGTACATTAACTTCAAGTTGTTAACTCTTCTCAGGTGAATTCTGAGTACAGCAGTAAGGCTTGTAACTGTTGCTTTTACTATAGTCTGAGGTTTTGCACTGAATGCTCTTATTTCCAAATCTCCTTTCCCAGTTAAATATCTTGGATTTACTTCAGGAGTATCACTCCAAACTAAACAGTGGGGGGTGCTGTTGAGTACACGTATTTGCACTCTTCTCTATTGCCTTCAACTCTGACAAATATACTGTATTTCATGGTGTATAAGACAACACAGTGTATAAGTTGACCCCAAATTTTTTATCAAAAAAGTTAGTTTTTTCATATATCCATATATTCATATATTTCACTTTGTTGTTCGTCGGGAAAAAAAAAGAAAAAAGGATTGGGCCCTCACATGCTGGTGGACTCCAGGAAAGTTGGATCAGGTGTCTGGAAGCTCAGGCAGCACACAGCCAGCTAGCAGCTTGGCCAGCTGGATCCTGGGCTGCCACCACAGAGGGAGGGACAAGGCCCCCCCATAGCTCAGAGGCTGACTGGTGCACTGGCAACCAGAGACAATCCTGCAGGGTGTGGGGCCCAGGGCATATCAGCCTGTTTGGGGCCCAAACATGAAGAAGCCAGCAAGGGATAGGGAGTGAGTGGCCAGATGTGAAGGCAGTGGCGAAGAGTCACCAGCACTAAGCAGGCACTGCAGGAGGGGCCGTGGCCAATCCGCCCAGATCCATGAGGCCCCCCAAAGCACAGGGCCTGGGGTGGTTGCCCTGATTCGTGTGTGTCCCATTCTCTTCCCCCCCAGGACACGGCCCTGCTAACAACTAGCTCCATGGGGGGGGGGGAAGGGGTGTCCACTGAAAGCAGGATCAGGCCCCTGGCTGTTTCTGCATCCAGCAGGCTCCTGTAACTGGCAGGATGTCTGGGTCCATCTGTAAAGCAGCTGCCTCACCCCATGAGCAGTGTGGGGTGTCAGGCAGAGGGGAAGGCCGGCCCTACCAGATACCCAGCCTTGGAGTCTGCTGAAGGCAGAAGCAACAAGGGGCCCAATCCTGCTTTCGGCAGAGCCTACCCCCCCACCCCTCCAAACCCTATGGCCAGGGGCATGCTGCCGGTGGACTGGTCAGCCTCTAGGCTGTGGAGCAGGCCAGTCCTTGCCTCCACAGTGGCAGTGCCTTTCAGGCCAGGCTGGTCAGGCTGCTAGCTGGCTAGGTGCTGCCTGAGCTCCCAGGGACCCAATCCAACTTTCCTGGAACCTGGATACAGTGTATCAGTTGAGGTGGAAAATTAATGGTAAATTTTTGGGGTTCAAACCTTGACTTATAAACCATGAAATATGGTAATAACAGTATTGCAGTGATTCCGTAAAATCCCGGGGTATGAGATGGTAGCTCAGAGTTGTTATGGATTATCAAGTTAGAAAAGAATAGCAGTAATGTACTACAGTCAACTGAGTTCCAACTCAAAAGAACTACTATAGTTTTATGATGATATGTTATGCATGTATGATGCATTATACTATGAAAGCATTTCAAATTGTGAGTTAACACAGTTTTGAGGGAGTTGTTTTTTGTTTCGTTTTTTTAATTGTCTTTTTTTGCAGCCTTCTGATATCAGGGCAGCAGTTTAGTTGTTATATTACACTTCCTTTCTGAAACCTTTTAATACCTAGGCACAGTAGCATAACAATATTATGGATATTAGGTCAGGCTTAACTTGCAATTGCCCATTTTCTGTGGGTTTCTCAGACCCTTAAGGAAAGCCATAGTTGAAACCACTTATGTGGTTTAGTTTTGAATGGCTTTGCTTCAGTTTTTAAATCGTCTTACTTTTTACAATCATCAAAATTTTCCCCTATAAAACATGTATACATGCATGAAACAGCTACTTCATTAATAATGCTTAGCAGGCTTTTAAAAAAGATGTAACTTGAATGCATAATATAAATAAAATACCTTTCTCACATCCTTGAATTTCATTTCATCATCTTGTTGCACCATTTTTCCTTTGATAAAGTCTGTATCATAGTCATAAAAGTTGAATGATTCTTGTTGAATAGGTGGTGCTAACTTCACCAAAGGTATAAATACAAATAAGAAAAAAGTAGGCTGCAAAATCTTCATTTTAGCAAAGAGCAATTTCTCTGGCTTTTACTGATCTGGCGAAGAACAGCTAGAGTGTTGACTATGAAGAATACTTTCTTTGTGACTGGAAATGAAAATGCAGTCCGTCAAAACAATATTTAAAGCCTAGAGGACTAGTTGGCAGGGGTTTCTAACACATAAGAAACATGGAACAACTTTTAACTCTTGATATTCTTTAATTAGACTTTAGCACTTTTAAAAATCTGTTTGACCGTAAAAGAAATTGGGAAGTAACAAATACAAAACACTGTAGTTCCCAAATAATAAGAAAAATGCTAACCTAATTTATTTTACTTTCCAAGATTTTTATTTCATTTTTGTTTGATAGGCAGAAGACTTTGCAAAATACTCTTTGCAACACTTGGGATAGGGTAGTTGAAATGGTTAACAACAAAAAGAAAGAACGACTTTGGTCTAGGAGTCCAAAAATATATATATTTCAGTACAGTTTAAGAGTTAATTTTCAGGACTAAGGGATAAAAACAACTCTAGCCTTTGTCTTCATAAGTCTTAGATTTGACAATGAACAAGAGAAAAATACTTTTAACTCTTTCACAATAGAGTACTCTGCCCTTTCTGAAAAAAAGGAAACTGGGTATAATACATATCAGACTAAATTTGAAATATTTTTACTATACTTTAAAAAAAACCAAAACCGTATAAAATATTTTAATTTTAATTTATTTAAACTTTTTAGATATTTGCTTACAAAAGAGCACCTACCGTTGTTGCAGTTTGGGAGTTCTCCTGTGATTACACTAAATACAGATATTTTTATTCATTTTTTTAACCCTCAATGACTAGATAAAGAGTAAAACTGTGAATTATTTCCAAGTTGCTGATATGAATACTACTTCAGCAACCAACAGCCTTAAAAGCACTTTCTATATGGTGAAGAAAGCTGTGCCAGCATTCTTTCCCTAGGGTAAAAGGTAATATCCTGGAGCAGGGGGTTGTACTTGGAATCACACTAATAAGTGGCAAATGAGTTGTGGTCCATTTAACTTTTAAAATTGCCTATTAAAGCTGGTCTTGTTCACCATTTATTGATCTACCATTTTGTAAGCATTTCAACATTTTAATAAAGCAAATATTAATTTATAAAAAAGACCTATGTAAGAAGTCATGTGTTACCCATTTTGTTTAATGTTTAAGCAGAGACAAAGCAGCTGTGTTCTAACTGAGACGTAGCCAAAATATATATAGTCTATATTGGTCACGTTTATGAGCACAGTTTCCTAAATATGTAATGCTTTGCTTTTTTTAACTTTTCATTTTTCTATATTGTATAACAATTGTCAAGATCAACGAGAGCCATATGACTGACTTGAAAGTTTACAAAAAAGCTTTGGTATGTTCTTAAATAAAAAGAAGTATATTGGGCAAAACACAAACCTATATTCCCCTTTTCCTTTAGATCACCATTTTTTTAGAAGCTATTCCAGTTGAATGTATTGATGTTGGGAGTAAAATGTGAACCTTTGTGGGGATAATGTTTTTTGTAAGTGCTTTAATGTTTAGAAATTAGATATTTGTACAACTTCCTACTCTCTACACTTTATTATGTGTATAAACATTCACTGTTTCAAATTTTAAGTAATTACAAATATTTTCATCTTTGTTATGTAGATTGAGCAAAATGCCACAAGCTGAGGTTTCAGTTGTAATAGTCCCATTTGTAAAGTGTGTTGTAAAGCATGAGAAATAATCAGTTGCAATTGAAAAAAAAGTTTGAATTTCACTGTTGTGGTTGTGGTGTCAATTTATTTTTCTGTACATCAGCTATGCATTTTCAACTTTTCATGTTTCTTGGTGGATGGTCTGAATACAGACTACATTTACTTGGCTGGAGAGTTAGAGTTTTTACTAGAGGACAGTTGTATGGTATAAGATTTCAGTTCAAAGCCTTAGATGGTAGCTGTACCTAATACTGATATATGTGGGGCAGATTGAGACCCCAGAGGTGAGGGAGGGAGCAGGGCATAGACAGGAGCAGGGGCTGCAGTGAGTGGGACCCTGGCCAGGCTGGGTGGTGGGACAAGCGGAGGCCGGGGGCCTATGTGTCCTGTCCCGTCTCCTCCCCTCCCCCCCCGCTCCTACCTGTGCCTCGCTTCCTCCCTCATTGCTGGAGACTCAATCTGCCCCCACCCATGGTGGTGAGAGAGGGAGTGTGGCTGGAGCAGGGACAGGCCCTGCATAGGCAGGGCGTGGGATAGTCACGAGCGGCTCATTGGGGTTGGTACGCAGCCTAGGATGGCACAGGGGCACATGCCTCCAGATCTGTATGCTGGCCAGGCCGGCTGCTGCTTTGGGCTGGAGCTGGTGGGGTACCAGGCTCTTCCCAGGGAGCTCACCTGAGCTGCACTGCTAGTTGGGGCTTGTTTGTGCTGCACGCCCTGGCTGCAAAGTGCGCTGGGCAAAAGACACCACTGGCAAGCACCATAGTATCATAGTATCTAGAGTCGGAAGGGACCTGGGCAGATCATCTAGTCCGACCCCCTGCCTTGGCAGGAAAGAGCACCGGGGTCAGATGACCC
>JAGPOW010003182.1:33823382-33841462 GCA_030014935.1 Caiman crocodilus
CGACTAAGTTGCCCATCGTGTCCTGCAGGGGCCCCACATTACCCGGGACCCTCTTTTTACCCCCTACGTATTTGAAGAAGGACTTCTTGTTGTCCTTAAGACCGCCGCTGTTCCACTGCTGCTTTATTGCTCTGAGCTGCTGGTCCCGAACTGAGGGCAGTCTGTTAGCCGTGCAGCACTGAGAACAGAAGTGGGACTGGAGCAGGGTGCCTTGAGCTGCATGGTGATGCTCCTGGGCAGCTGCCCCCCTCCAGTCTTGCCTCCATCCTCAGTGCTGTGTGGCTGACACAGACTAGCTCGGGACCTGCAGCTCAGAGCAATAAAGCAGCAGTGCGACAGTGGCCGTGCTCAGCAGTAGTGTCTTTTGTCCAGCGTGCAGCACAGCCAGGGCCTGTCGCACAAACAGGCACTGGCTTGCAGCACATCTTGGGAGAGCTCCCCAAGAGTGGCCTGGCACTGGCCTGGCTGGCATGCAGATCTGGGGGCACTTGTCCCTTGTGCCCTCCTGGGCTGCATGACTCCCTCTCTCTGTGCCCTGCCCATGCAGATCCGGTCCCTGCTCCAGCCGCACTCCCTCTTCCGCCGCTGCTGTAGCTGCCTACGCTGCCTGGTGTTTGTGGGGGGCACTTGCCCCCTGATCTGTGCACGATGGAGGTGGCTGCAGTTGTGGGCTGGTCTTCATACCGTAAGCCCCACTGCAGTTGGTCCAGGAACAGCTTGACACCATGTGCCTCCTGCTGCTGGGATGAGCCTCGTCTCCTGCCTGCCTGGCAGTGAGACGCACATGGCATTGGGCCACTCCCAGGCCACGTGCAGCAGGGCTCCAGGCCAAAGCCCAGTCTGTAGCAGCAGCCGCCTCACCCCATGCACAGGTTGGGGGGCACATACTCCCCGGGGCCTCTGCCAGGATGCATGCAGTGGCAGGAACACCCCCTTGCCCCTCCCGTGTGCCTGAACAAGCTGCTTAGTCTCCAACCCTTACTTGGCCCACCCAGCCAGGACCCCACTCACCTGGTAGCAAGAGGTGTAGAAGGGGATCATCCCACTCTCCTGGCCAGGCCCCACGGCAGGGGGCACGGCTTACCCCAGCCACGTGAGTCTTGCCGCTCCTGATTGCGGAGCCTCTGATAGTCGATCTCAGTCGGGGGGGGCCTAGCCCCCCCCCCTCGATTGTCAGGGCCTCCCCTGTTGACTGGTAAATTATAGTCCACCAATTTGACCACTGCACTACAGAAACTACTGATGGATTCTATGGGCCAGTATTTGTAGACTTGGGTAATTAATAAGAAGCAGTAAATGTTCTGCAGTTACACAGTCAGTGGAACATTTCTTGATGTAGTCCAGTCTTTTCCAAACTTCCTAAAGTCACAGCACCCTTTCATTTCACTTCTCCTGCCACAGAGCTCCTAATTCTGCCTCTGCAGGCTGTGGGAGCCGACGTGGAGGCAGCTTACCTAGCCTAGCAATAGCAGCTCACTGCCTTCCAATGTGCTCTTCCATTACTCCCAATTTCTTTGTGGAACCCCTGATAACCTACTGTAGAATCCTAGGCTTTCACAGAATACAATTTGAAAACCACTGACTTAGTTTTTCAGTTTTTACTTTGCTACTTGGAGACCAATCTACTAATTCATTCTAGACACAGTGAGCTATGTAAGTAGAACGTGGTTTCTGTCCTGTAAATCTGAACAGGTTTTATTGCGATTTCCTTCAGTAGAACTGTCTGAAGAGGTTTTGTGGGAGGTAATTAAGAAGCTATGCAAGTCTGATTTGCAGTTGCCCCAACATTACCCTGAATTTCACTTTTAGGGTATCAGAAAACTTTCCATGATATTCTGATGTCCATATATGTGATTTCCTTATTTAAAATGAGCAAGCCATTTCAGTTGTGTTGAAACCACAGTCTACCTTAAATTAAAATGTTTGCCATTTCCTTATAGGTTTAAAAAGTATAAGTGAGGTTGCCTAAGTGAAGATGGATTGAATTGCCTAAGTAAAGATGGATGAATTCCAGCAGATTGTTTTTAAGACATTTCTTCTCTCTGGGGTCTTTTATGAAAACGTCACAAGAAATTGTAAGAGGAAAACATGGTGCAAGAGCAAAGCTGGAATATAGGCAGGGTTGCTAACAGAAGTTATAGTTAGGACAGGATAATTTTTAAGGGAGGAAAAGGAGGGAAGCTATCATAGCAGATGAATATTGGGAGACAGGTGCGGGTGAGGAAACCTGCAGGGCAAGGAGCGGAAATGGGGGCGAGAGGAGAAGGAAAGCTTGCTGTCTATAAAAAAGGGACCTGCTGTTTTGTGTATTAATGCCTGCAGCTTTGTGTGCTCCTTTGCAGGTGTAATTGTCACAAACATCCAGGATAACGTCACTGTCTTAAGCCTTACCTTTCTGTCCTACTTTGTGGTTTTTGGTATACTGACTAGAGTCTGCATCTGGGGTGACTCTTTACCTCTAGGAAATTTCAGTCTCCATAGCCATTGCAGTTTCATTGAAGTAAGCCTCACATGCTTTCACCAGTGTGCAAAATAGTAGGGACCTACTGTTTCCATGGAGTCAGGATGCATATAGTTGTAAATTGCCCTGAAATTATCAGCTGGCTGAAAGCTCCCCCATTTAAGCTGGTTGTCTACGCTGATGATGGGAATGTTTTTGTTAATAATGAGGGCAATGTCCAGTCCCTACTAAACTGTTATCATGCCTATGATGGTGGTAATGCCTCCTGCTGCTGAGCAATCCCAGGGAGAAGTGGAGCTGTTAAAGGTGGGGGTGGTGTGGGTTAACACCACTACCATGTGAACAGTACCAAGCTCTCCAGAAGTGTGCAAGTGGCAGCAGGAATCAGTGCCATGGGCCGAACACTGTTAAATGCAGGGGCAAAAGGGTCCCTGCAGGACTCCCTAACAACTCACCCCTGGAGTGGGCCAACAGGGAGCCAATGCTCTGCCCCAACCTTTTCCCTTGGAAGAGGGGAGGGAGAACAAAGGACTGTGGGCACTAGGGTTTCTTAGGACCCTGAGATAATCATACAGGCATTAATAAGTTATGATAGAAAACTACTCTTTCTGGCGAAGTCTCTGGTTAGAAGATCTAATATTTATTTCATAGAACAGATAGTTTTATTCTGTAAAAAACCTCTTGAGTGCCTGTACACTGGCTTTCTTTGACAGAAGAGCATATTTCATCATACAAATATAACACCTGTCCATAAATTTGGTCAGTGCTAAGTAAGCCACAGACAGGGTAGGGAGGGAGAGGCTAGGAGGAGGTAGATAGGTGCAGAGGTGGCAGGGGGGAGAGGGAAGAGGCTGTAAAGGGTGCGAGAAGCCTGTGGGGAGCGTGGTGGGGACAGACTGCAGGGGATCAAGTACGAGGGAGGAGGCTGAAGTTCATGCTCAACTCTCTCTCTGCTGGTACTACTTGCATTGATTTGATCATGAACCAAAATTGTTTGATATATTAAAACCTATAACTGATGTCATAAAATATAATCTAATTAAGGATTTGGGAGACTGAAAAGCCAGAAGCATATATGTTAAGTGTGCCTAGAAGTTAACCCTGTTTTTATTATAACAGTTATTGTACAAGCTGTATGGGTTCAGAAATATAGAGGTTTTTTTACTTGTTTTTAATCTTGCTATTCTAGATATGGAAACTGTTTTGTTTTCTGAACTTTAGCTCCAAGGAGTATAGTGGAAGTATTCTGTGTCAGAACCAAATAAATAAAGTCCTAATTTTTGCCATACAACTGAAGTACACCATGTTTGCTTTTCAATTCTTAAATGTTTTTCAAAGGTCATTTTTATATCTTCAGTTATCTTAAACATTTTAAGTGGATTTGATCTAAAATTAAATGACACAGACACATTATAGTTGAACTATATCACATAATTAGCATAACGAAACATCACTGTAGGTTAGAATGTCAGTGATTGGTATAGCCAAGGTGCTACTTTAGCCAGATTCAAAAAGAGATTGGACAAATTATTGGAGGAAAGAGGCGTCAATAGCTATTAGCATGAGAGTTTGGGATAAAGCCTCTGAATCAGAACTTTCTAGACCAGGGCGGGCAATTATTTTGGGCGGAGGGCCACTCACCTAGTTTTGGCAAGCTGTTGAGGGCTGCATGGATAGCACCACCCCTTGACAGATGCCCTGCCGCCTGATTGCCATTTCATGACCGGAAGTCCCTCCCTCTGACCTTTGCCACCAGAATTCCTTCCTCCTTATCCCCTGAAATATTCCTTTTAGCAAGGGGTTTTGCCATCTCAGAGCCAGAAAAATACCAAATTATACTCCAAAAAGTGAACATCTACAACATGTTAATTTGATTTTAAAAAAATATTTTTGTCCTGATTTGCATGTGTTTGTGTAGTGTACATAGAGGTAATTGCACAATAGCTTAAAATGAAGTCTTACTCTTGTATGTTGTGGAGGGTGGGTATAGGTTTGTGGGGGGCTGTGGGTGTGTGGGTATGTGGGGGTGTGTGGATATGTGGGGTTTGGGTGGGTATGGGCTTTGTGTGGGGAAGGGTGGCTGGGGTTTGTATATGGCAGTGTGAGGGGGTTGTGGATGCAGGTGTATGGTGGGATGTGCGTGTGGGACTCACGCTACAAACACACACACACACACACACACACACACACACACACACTCTCTGCCCCTGTGCCTGCCCACATGCACTCTGCCCCTGTACCTGCGCACATGCATGCGCACACAGACATGCACTGCCCCTGAGCCTGCATGCACACACACACTGCCCCTGAGCCTACACAAACATACATGCACACTGTGCCCCATGGCTGCATGCACACACACACACACTCATAGACCCACACTGCTCCTGAGCCTGCACACATGCACTCTGCCTGAGCCTGTGCACATGCACTCTGTCCCTGTGCCTGCACACACAGACACAGTACCTCTGCCTGTGCACATGTGTGCACACACGCACACTGCACCTGCACACACACTGTGCCCCATGCCTGCATGCACACACACACAGACGCACAATGTCCCTGAGTCTGCACACATGCACTCTGCTCCTGAGCCTGTGCGTGCGCATGCATACACACATACACCCTTCCTCTGTACCTACACATACACTTTGCCCCTGGTCATGCGCGCATGTGCACACACACTCACACCCACACTCTCTCTCTCTCTCTCTCTCTCTCTCTCAATGTTCCACGGTCCAGTGATGCATTTGGGAGCCACGTGGTGCTGGAGCAAGATGAGGGCAGGAAAGCAGGGAGCTGCCTGGGGGTGGGGTGGGGTTGGACTGCTCAAGCACACTGAAGGCTCCCTCCAGGTCCTGCTTCTCCTCCCTTCTGTCAGCTTTGACAGGCTGCCAGGAGCGAGTACATATTAATTTACTACATTTTTTTAGGGGCTCCGTGGGCTGGATAGAATGGCCTGGTGTGCTGAATTTGACCTGCGGGCTGTATTTTTCCTGCCCCTGTTCTAGGCCTTAAATGCTGCAGCTTGCAAGTAAAAGAGTAACAGTGGGGAAAAAACCCTGGTCATACCTAGTTTACTCTCCCTTTCAGAATCTGCACTGTGTGACATAGGATACTGGGCAAGATGGACCTGTGGTCTGACCCACTAAATGGCAGTTATTATATTTTTATGTAGTTCTAAACCCCCTGCCATGTGGACCTCCAGGGTCTCTACATCTACAGGGGCTGTACTGGCAGTATGTGGTCCCCTCCTGGGCTCTTCCCTGCCACACAGCAGTGAGAAGTGGTTGCAGGGGCCCACAGGCTGCATGATGTCGCTTAGGCTGCCAGTTGGACAGCTGTGTTTTAAAGTAAATAGTTAGTTAACTTTAAAAAATTATGGAGCACTTTTTATTATGGTCAGAGGATTTGATTTAAGCCATTGTGGAGCTGATATAAAAAGACTATATAGTTCATCCTGTTCATGATTTTCTTTTAGGGTATGCATACAAAGAAAAATGAAGGTGCCATTGTACCATTAGGTGGGTTGTACCTGCATTATCTTAAATCTAGCCTGCATGGGTAGCAATAAGAATAAAGGCACAATGTCATGGGCTTTATCATGGGTTAACAACCCAACTGTAAGTTTACTATGAACCCTAGAAACTTATTTGGACTAGCAGCTAATCTTGAAGCCTTTGCTGACATACCTTCATTTTGACAGCTTGACACTCTACTTAACAGTGCACTGAGACTTATAACAGGCTGCACAACTTACACACACATAGATGTACTCCCTGTACTTGGGCATTAGATCAAGTGATAGAAGGAGTGATAGACCCTAACATTGTTACTGGCAGTAGAGTTGAGAGATGATGAAAATCACCTGCTCTATCAACTGTTAACTTAAGACCTGAATAGTTAGAGATTTAAGAGGCTTAAAGGTCATAAACAGGTTATACATGAAGCCCACAAGCTCCTGGAAGAGATTGGAGATGCTGAGCCAAATCTATGGGTAGTAATGGGTGTAATGGGTGACTAGGAATAACGGGTGTAAACTAGTTGAGAGTGGATTTAGGTTAGATATTAGGAAGAAATTTTTCACAGTAAGGGTGGCCAGGATCTGGAAGGGCTCCTAAGAGAGGTGGTGCTTTCACCTAGCTTGGATGTCTTCAAGAAGAGGCTAGACAGTCACCTGGCTGAGGTCATCTGACCTTGGTCCTCTTTCCTACCAGGGGCAGGGGGTCGGACACGATGATCCATTGTGATCGCTTCTGACTCTACGATCTACAAATGGGGTGGGCCAATGGCTGGGAAAGCTCAGGCCTATTTCTACCACCTTTTACATCACCACCCATTGGGTATGATCTTGACAGAGGAGCATGGGTCATGTTGAACAGACTGAGATCTGGATATGGATGTTTGAAAAAAAACACTTCACAAGATGAACACCTTGGACAGCCTCTTGTGTGAATGCAGTGTGCAGCAAACAGCACAGCACTTATTCAAAAGCTGTGGTCTTTACAAATGCCCAGATGGGGCAGATGGAATTTGCACATAGAGTGATAATACCAGACAATGGCTCATAGATTTGGAAGTTGATATCTGATGTCATACAAAAGAGAGAAGAGTGGCTTATGCCCCTTCCATTAAAGAGAACGATGGTCCCAAGTTAGGGACCAGAGTTATAAATCCTTAAGAGAAAATAGGCAGACAAGGTTCTTTGTGTAAATTTGATATATTTTTTTTAGACCAAACAATAGTTAGAAAAAAATTTCTTTACAAGCTTCTGGCACAAGCACCCTACTTCAGACATGGGAAGAATCTGATGGTGTTTGTGTGCATTATCTCAGATCAGATTAAAGCCTAAACCAATAGGCAAAACGTAGGTTTGTAAAAATGCAAATGCATGACAGGAAAGATCAGAGGGGATAGGAGTTAATGGGTATGCGACAGGTTGTATGATTTTTTTTTTTTTTTTTGTATCCAGTAGATTTATGAAGTGAAGTTCGTAGGCTCATCTATGAAAGGTGGTTTGTAAATTATGTTTGAGTATTAGAACTGGGAGATTGGAGAGAGAGTGGTTGTCTTGTGAGAAGTGTGCATCCATGGGTAATTGGGTATTTTTGTCTTTGATAGATTTTTGGTGTGTATTCATTCTGGTATGCAGTTGTTTGGTTTCTCTTATGTAGTTTCCATCAGAGCATTCAGTGCATTGGATGAGATAGATTACATTTCTGGAGGTTCAGGTGAAAGATCCAGACAGGAATGGTGATGGTTCTGTTATGGGGCACAGTTATTATGAGAGTGGTGATATGTTGGCAGGTTTTACATTTCTTGTCCCGTGTCAGCACATGATAGGATAGGGCTGTGGGACTCAACAGCCCTGTGCCTTGTGAGATTGAGCTGTGAGGGTGTGGACTCACATAAGCCTAGCAGTCAGCAAAGGTCACCCAATTGTTGTCTGACATGTCTTGGTGTCGGATATCTTCTTTTTCAGGAGGTGGTCTTTTCCATTACGTGCAGTTGTGGATTTGCTGGTCTGGTTCTTCTCTGGGGCTCCTTCCTCCCCTATATCCTGTCCTAGCACTACCCTGTTGTTACAGTATATGCTGTGTCCCTGGCTCTCAGTGGGCGATCTCCTGCACTTCCTTGCTCTTGTGGGCCGGCATTCATCCCAAGCCTGACTTAAGGAAGTAGTGGCCAGGCTGCTCCATGGTTTGTTCGGTTGTGGCTTGATAAATGAGAGGAAAATGAAGGACAGCACAAAACAGGAAAACAGAGCTCGGGTAAGTCTCGGTTCCTATGTTTGTTGTGACAGGCTGCAGCTACTACCTGCAGGGTAAGTTAGTACTCAGGGCTGCTGGCCAGTCCTCAGCGTCTGGCCCTCATGCATAAAAGAAATACAAACAGAAATATTTGAGCATTCCCTGGCCCCTTTCGCATACAGCCTAGGCCTTCCTTAGTCTTGGACACTTTGATGTCTGTCATCAAGGCTTGTGCGGCACCTGCCAGTTCACCAGATGTGGCAGGCCAGCTTGCATGCTCTCATCAGCTTGCCTCTTTATGATCAGAGGGTCAGTTTGCTTACCGGCACAAGGTTGGGGCTGGTTCTTCCTTTCCCCTTCCTTCAGGTGGAAATAGTTTCGCCTCCCCAGCTCCATGCCAAACAGAAACAAAACAAAAGTAACTAAAATAGAAACAACATGTTTGGGAGTGTCTGCGGCTACTGCAGCTGCCTGTCCTCCCAACGTGTCTCCTTGCCAGCTCTCCTCGCAGTTCCTGCTGCTCCGGTCTCTATGGTGGCGTTTAAATGATCACAGCTTGTCCAGGCTCTTAAGGGGAACCTGTCCAGGCTCATTTGTAGTATTGCTTCCCTCTCTTCAGTTTCCCCACTGGCACCTTAGCATTTCCAGAGCTGCTGTGTTGCCCAGTGTCCATCCTCTCTCCCGTCTGGCCCTGGTGGCAGGCCAGAAATACCCAGGGCCAATCCTGATGGAGCAGCTGCTGATAAAGCAGGGTTTCTGTGGTAGCTGTGGATCCCTTGTTGTTAGTTCTGGCTGGGTTAGTAAGTATTCTTCCTCCCTCCCTGTGGGCTCGGAAGAGTTTCCTCTCACTTTGCATCTCGGTATAGTCTGGATCCATTCACTGTGCTTTGGAATACAGGAAGTTTTCTTCTGGTGATGAGTTTCGCAAGGTTTGGTGCCTGTTTAGAAGCTAAAATGAGTGGTTCTGGAAAGATCTCTTTAAGAATTGAGGATTCTTTAGGAAGTGGGGGGCGACTGAGGATTTTCCATATGGTTCCAGGGAAGGGTGATATGTCGTAACTAATGGTGTGCAACTCGGGGGGGATTTTCTTTTTGTACTGCAGGAATTCTTCACGTGGCTCTTTCAAAAGTGCGATCATCTCTGGAGGAGTGTTCTTGTTGAGTGAAAGTCCTTTTGAGAATGGGGAGGTTACGATTGCAGGTGTTCTCAGTGCAAATTTGGTAGTGTTGGGCAGCTTTCTTGGTGCGTTTAGAGTGATTACTGGCTCTGTGTAAATGTGTATGTTGGTCCATGGGTTTCTTATATATGGTAGTTTGTATTTTACCATTCTGGATTCTGACCACGGTGACTAAAAAGGAAATGTGCTTGGGATGGAGGCAACTGCTGCTGCCGGCTGCCCCCTGTACCATGAACACAGGTTCAGGGGGACTGGAGCCCCATAGGGCCTCCGTGGGGCTGTGCCCAGTGGTGGGAGACCGCCCCCCCCCCGGTGCCTCTGGGATGACCAGGGGTGCAGGAGGGTTGAGCGGCCCCTTGTGTGCATGTGGGATCTGGGTTGCGATTCTGGCTGCATGCATGCCCCTTATCCCCTGCTGCAGCTGTTCAGATCCCCCAGCCTGGCTTCCCTGTGTCCCTAGCACTCCCCACACTGCCAATTCTTTGTAGCCTTCCATAGCCACCCCTCCTAGCACCGCTGCCAGCCCTGAACAGGCAGCGGCTGATGAGCCTGCCCCGCCTGCAGCATGATCTCTCCCCCACCCCAGGAAGAGGCTGGCTCTGCTGCTCTCCATGGAAACCCTGGCCCTGCACTATAGTGTGGGTGGTGCTGGGGTCTCCATGGAAACTGACACCAGCCATGTGGTCAGGGGCTGCTGGGAAATGGAGTCCATTGCTGGCTGAATCTGGCCCATGGGCCAGACTTTGCCCACCCCTGAAATAGATCCTTGACTTTTTTTTTATGTTGCCATACTGCTTATGTCTCCCGAGGAAGGCTGAGAAGAATAAACCTTGAAGCAGCAGGGGTTTTGCTTGACTTAAGAATGAGGCATCTCCAAAGGGAAGAAATCAAACTTCTTTGAACTGTAGAAAAAAACTGCTTTACTATCTATGTTATTTTCAGACATGATCAAATAAGTGGTCCTGAAGGTGGGAAAAAAAACTTGGGATATCCTGCCTTATTTGTTAGCATGCATGGATGTTAGTGAAGAAAAGGTAGAAACTCCTCTTTTCCTCAGATATAAAGTGTAACTCTGTGATGACTGTTTTAACTCCTTTGTGACATTGCACATTTGAAGACAACATCTGAAAACAAAATAAGTCTATGTACGCCTTGTACCAGGCACTGGATGGATAACAAAGGCCAGGTTCAGATTCAAGCATTTTACACAAGCTTTCTATTTTGACTCAAGCCCCCACCCAGAAACCTGGAAAAATTAAATGGTAATTGAATGTTCCAAGGTGACCTATCTTCTCCACTCACAAGCAACAGTCAACAAAAACAGGATTTATTTAAGGGAAAAGGGGACAAACACAGTCCTAAAGAAAACCTTATCTGCTAATAGCTGAAATGACAAACAACTAACAGTGTATCATAGACAAAATTAGGGGAGCTACTACTTAGCCTAGTCTCTTGGAAAAAGAAACCCATCCAGGACTGCTGTCGAGGCTTTACAACCTATGCCAGTGAAAAGTGGCAAGTGCTGGGTAGGAAGGCCCAGCACAAAGAACTCTGCCATTCCTCACCATCAAGTTGCTGCTCTACTGTAAATACTTCAGCACCAGCCCCAGCTAAAGTAGCAAAGGGGAGGGTCTTACTCAAATTTGCCACTGCTCCACCATAGGGTACTGTGTTCCTAACCACCATGAGGGGTTTGCTATTCTTCACTGCTGATGCAGGTCACAAATGTTCCATTGCTGGGGATCATTGCTCCTCTTTTTGTTTGTTTATGTAATCTTATCTCTTTTAGATGCTGACCTGCCCAACAGCAAACTTCACAATTTTAGCAGAGAGGGACTGTGGACACAAAGGCTGCTTGCAGGTGTTAAACAAAAAGGAAAAAAAAATGCTTAACTGGAAGAAGTAGTGTGTTACTTTGACCAAGCTCCACAGTGTCTGTATAGATTGGATGCTGCAGCAGGTCTTTTTTGCTGTCTTATCTAATAGCTGATTCATTTAGCTATTAGATAAAAAAGCCAAAAAAAGCCCTGCTGAAGCATCCAGTCTATACAGACATTGAGTGACCCAGGTCGAACTAACATGATGCTTTTTCTGGGTGTGCTCTGAGCTCAGCTCAGGAGTGCTCTGAGTTTAAAGTGCCATTTTTTTTAAACATCTGCAAGCAGACAAAGATCTGATCCATCTAGGCCTTTAGTTACACACTTTATCTACAAACAGTGAAAATAAGTACAAGTAGCTCCTGACTCTCCATACATACATACTAATAAAGGTATGTAGCAAAGGAATACATACAATTACCATAACAGAACATGCATGATTTAAGTAGGGTTATACTTGTATGGCTCACTGCTGTTCTACACAGAAATAAAATTATACAATTGAAATTTAAAAATGCAAGCAGTGCTAGGCAAAGAGGAGCCAAATGGAAATTTCCCATCCTAGCTAGATGCATTTTCTCTGTTTTGTTTTTTTTTTGCTGTGTAGCTCTTTAGTGTCTCAAATTATTCAGCTTTTTTAATAATAAGATGTGTACACACAAAAATCTAAGGATAACACTTCTATAAGTCCTTTCTTTGCACTGTGGAATTACTTCAGTGTAAGTAAATGTAGTCCTCTTCTCTTTCTACAACATCTTCTTCATGCTCATATTCTACTTCATGCTCATTGCGCGCTTCTTCATATTCATCTGGTGTTAAAAATCTTTGGAACACTGGAGTCCTGAGCTGCGTTGATTGGCTGACAGTACCTTTCTGTTCACCATAATAAATACTGCGTATGTGAGGAAAACAGAAGAATGCGTATGTGCTTATTGGAGCTGTAAGCTTGTTTTGATCCATCCGAATGTAGGTTAACTGATTGGTGTTCACTGGATCAATAAAAGGACACATCAAAGTAATGTTTACAACTGGAAAAAGAGTAAAAAAAAATTAGTTAAAACATTGACTATATTAACTAAGCTCTTTTTTTTTTTTACATGCTTTGAATTTTCACAACTGAGAAAAGGACTAGTACCCCTCTTACACAACTGGTATACTGTATTGCTATCATCCTACCCTTTGAATTAAGTTAGAGTTCCATGTAGGGAGAAATGGTACAATCGCTACAATATATACTTAACAAGCTGAAGGGATAAAAATATCAAATCAGGTTTTTGCGATCTTGCAAAAAGTACGTATCTGCAGCTTGCTTTCCAGTTTCATAGCTGTTAGAGGGCAGGAAGGGACCTTAGAGATCACTGGGTCCAGCCCCCTTACACTTGGGTTGATTAACAAGTCAGAGCATTTCCTGGATAGCCTGCCATGGTGGAACTACTCTTGGGCTTTACATACAGATAATATTTGCTCAGACCAAATGAGAGCACTGTAGTAAACAGAATCTCTAAGAGACAGCAAAGCAAACACTTCCTTACAGCAGCAAGATTGAATACAGTATAGTCCTGTACAACTGGATTCAGTGATAAAAAGAAAATGATACAATAACGCAACAGCGATGGTGCCAAAAATGTTCTAGAAAAAGAAATGCTTCTCTTTATTATTAGAGTAATAATCAACATACTTTCAATGTCATTGTCTTCAATGTATAAATGTTGCAGACTTCTAGGAATGTAGAATGTTTGCTTCAGTTTGTTGTGTCCAAGATTGAGTTCTACAAGGTTGGAAAGGTTAAAAACTTTATATGGGACTTCTTGCAGGTTATTGTTTGACAGTCTTAGAGCAGTGATATTTGGAAGTTTGTTGAAATAGTTGTCTGGAATGTAAGAAATTGAATTATTTTCAAGTGAAAGATACATAAGTGAAGATGGTAGATCAGGAGGCATGTTCTGTAATCTGTTGTTGCATAGGTTGATCTGCATTAGATTTTTCATATTTGACAATTGTTTTCCTTTAAAATCAGAGTCATCCAGATTATTGTTGCAGAGATCAAGCATAGTTACATTTACTAATCCTTGTAAAGCATTTGCAGGTAATCTGGAAATTTTATTGAAACCAAGGAGAAGTTGCTCTAGAGAGTTGGGAAGTGGAAATGGAAATTCCTCCAATTCATTGTGCTGCAAGTGAAGCTGAACTAAGTTTCCAAGTTTGGCAAAAACACCATACTCAATCATATGAGAACTAATTTTGTTGTGACTGAGATTAATTTCTCTCAAGATAGTAACATTAGCAAATGACTGTGAACTCACAGCTTCAATATGGTTATACTGAAGATAGAGTTGTTGGATATGGATGGGAATAGCTGGTATCATCTTAAGTTTCCGATGATCACAGTACATTGACAATGGAAATGTTGTCAGGCAAGAACATTCTTTGGAACATCTAAGCGGACCAGAAAAGTGAGAAACTTCATAATCTACACTAGGATTAATATGAAAGAGAGATGGGTGTTCATCTGGTTCTGGGTCATATTCATCTCCAAAATCATAATCTTCATGCTGACAAAAGACCATAGCAACAAAGAGAAGGGGCATAATTGATAGTTGACTTAGGAACCCCATATTCTGGTTTACATACAAAACCCTGTTAAGAAGAAAGAAAAAAATTATAAATGGATTAAATCAAATTGAAATTGTAATTAGAAAAAAATCAATATAACTTGTTAAATAATAAAGAAAAATCATTCTTGCTGAGAACTTTAACATATACAATTTAGATTAAAAAAACATTCTTTTTTGCTTTTTGCTTTTCAGGTTACTTCCATCTTAACAGATGCATTAATAAGTGAATGTTGTCTGAAGGTCTTGAAACATGCTTCAGTCTTTTTCATATTTGTTTCTGGTCTGAGGCCCAAATCTAGTGCCTATGTTATGTGCTAATATGTTCCATAATAACTGGGGAGGTGGTACGAATAAGAGCTTAATTCTCTTTTTCTCCACTCTACACGTTGCAGCGGTAGAAGGGGGACCCTTTAGGCTAAGTACAGACAGTCAAAAAGCCTGAGGCTGAATTGATTCAATCTTTGCAGGTTAGTCTGAATTGTGTAGATTGAACCGATAAGCAAGTGAACAGACATTCATTTTTGATTCTGGAATTGCAGACCGAAGCCTGCAGTGACCCAGGTCAAAAGTCGGGGGGTGCTCAGCTGACTTGCCCACCCTCGAAGGGGGAGGGGCACGGGGAAGCTGCAAAGCATCCTGGGATGCTGGGGGACTGAGTTAACTTGAATCTGAAGGGGATCTGGGACAGAAGTTCAATAGCTTGATTTAACCTAAATCAGTTAAATCTCACACTACATCCATCCAGGTTTATCTTAAACCAGTTTTGGCCATTTTGCCCAATATATCCTTAGCTATTAATTATTCAAGACAGCCATAGCCTCTCATTTATTCTCGTCAAGGGTGACAAATGCAAATTTTTGGCAAGATACCTTACAGGTTTCTTTCTTCCAAGTATGAACTACTTTCTCAGCCTTAACACTTACCAAGGATGCGCCTCAGCTCATGTATGCATGATACCCTCTTGTCTAATCAATATACATAGCTAGTTTAAATGCAAATTCTCAGAAATTACCTTCTTTCCATCAAGGCAATGTTCTTCATAAGTGTGAACAGCTATTGATTGGTCTTGTTTAAGTTTCATTTACTGACCAATTATTTCTAATCACATTGTGAACATATGAACATGCTTTCACATTAAATCCCATAGAAGATACAAACATAAGTGATAAAATCAACATAGCTTAACACAAAATACAGAGAGAGATCAAGTACAGCTTTAGTAACTCTGATTTGGGAAATTATCTGTACACAGTACCCTACAAACCCTCAAAACAGCCCTGATTTTGTATGAGTTCATGAGTTCTATAAATCATTAAGGAGATAAAAAGGTGATGTCTTGTGTGTGTGTGTGTGTGTGTGTGTGTGTGTGTGTGTACATGCACGTGTGCACACACACATCATCATTTTGGTTGCTTTTAGCTGTCCGTTGACTTTTTTTTTTTTTTTTAATTGAGAAAAGTAACTTTGTACAGGCCAACAGACAGCCAAGACAGAGATGTAACTAGCAAGGTTTGCACCCTGACTAAAATTGTGCCAGAAGCAGAAGATGCTGCTGAGCAATGGAGGGAAAGAGGTGCTGAGTGTAGGGTGACAGGAGGCCAAGAGTCTTAGCTGCTCAGTGTACCAAGCTCAGGGCTCTGCCCCCTGGAATCTGATGAGGCAGATCTGCCTTCTGTACTTCCCAGCTTCTGCAATAATTTCACATTTCCTGCTACCTCTGCAGTGCAGCCCCGGGGGGCAAGCCTGGAGCCAGTGCAGGGCCAGGTTACAAGCTGGTGCTGAGCATAGGTGGGGAAAATGACCCTTTGCCCACCCCATGGCCTGTGCCCCACACTGCAGCCACTTGCAGCCTGCATGGGGCTGCCAGTGCCTGCCTAGGGCAGCCCCATGCAGGCTGCAAGTGGCTGCAGCAGGGAGCACCAGCCACGGGGCGGGAGAGGGCCAATTCTCCCCATGCTCTGCACCAGTTTGTTCCCTGTCCTCCACCCGTCACTTACTTTAGTTTCCCTGCATTGGTGCAGCCATGTGGTCCCAGGCCAGAAGCCCCTACTGGGGCTTCCAGCTTTGGGGGAGTGGCCCAGTGGGCCCTGCTGGTGTGGGAGCCTGCCAGGCCTTCCCTGGATCCTACTGGCCTTGGTTCCTGTCATCTTTGATACATTTTAATTTTCAAAATGTTTTTAGGGGCCCTATGGGCTGGATAGAATGGGCTCGCGGGCTGGATCCGGCCCACAGGCCGTATTTTGCCCACCCCTGTTCTAGCATATAGAAAGACTTAGTAACTCCCTCTTAGCAAGTCTCTCTGGGCCTCTTTGCCTGCTGTCAGATCTTGCTGTGTCCTTTACACAACTTGCTGGGCCCTCAAGTGGCCTGTCATCTCTGCTTCTCCCATTTCCAGTCACCTGACCTGGGGTTCCCTTGACAGGGAAAACTAGCTTCTTATTGGCTTATCTGGCTCAATTAGCAGGCCTGCTGTTACCCTCTGAGGCATTCCTTCTTCCCTCAATCAGTTGCCTTTGGCCTCACTCATGCAGCCTACTGTTTACATCCTGGAGCCTGCAGTTCTTTTAGTCCCACTGCCTGGGGCCACCCTTTCTAGCAGCATTTAGGCAGCATCCCTTACAATGTTTGGGGGTCTGGCAGTCACTCCCCACAGTGCTCTGGGCTTGGTGGCAGTGCTTCTGTCTTCGAAAGTGAGGACTATATTCACAGTAGGGCCTTCTTAAAGGTATCATATCCCTCTGGCCTTTACCCTCTCAGTAATGAGCTAGGGTTCCTGTTACACCTCAAGACTTAAAGATCCCAGCAACTGCACTCTGCTTGTCTTGCTGTTGCTATGGTCTGGACTCCCTGGGAGAACTGCCATTTTGATGATGCCACTGAGTTGGCACCTGAGGCTGGTGCCTGACTGCCCACCCCTTCTTAGTAAATGCAAAACAAATTTTCATCTCTACTTTCTACAGTCACAGACTGACAGTGTACTGCATGAATAAATATTTATTCTATAGATTTCTTAAAACAGTTTATCTTTATTAATTTAACAAGGAGATATCTTCAGCTGATGCATTTGAAGCAGTGAAAATTTCCCCATTTATTAATAATATAGCACAAATTATATATGTTCAGACTTGGGTGCTTAAGGTTATGGTCCTTGAGTCCACAGTTGGGTACTTCAGTAAGTAGCCCAATTTTAAAGATGCTGAGTACCCGTAACTTCTGTGGAAGCAAGTGGTTTGGCATTAGGCAGGTTTGGAAACAAATGAAGCTTTTGATAACTGTTTTGTTAGATAAGGTTTTTTGGTCATGATCTGCTTGTCACTATTTATCTACGATTTTATATGGGTTGTAGATGAGCTACATAATCTGTTTGTATGAAACAGCCAAAGTGCCACATTGTCATTCCTATAAAACTTGGAATTCTGTATAGTACTAGCAATTATCTGTCAAGAATGATGGTGGGGACGGGGGTGGGGGGAAGGAGGTGGGTGAGGCCAACACCACACCGCCACCACCTCATGCCACTGCTGCCTCCAAGGAACGGTGGGGCAAGCCCCCCCACATCCAGACCAGCACGGCAGGGCTCCATCCCCTGAGAGATCATTTCTCCCCCACTCTGCATCTGGCTCTGTGCCAACCTCCCCCCCCCCCGCCACTATGTCCCCGCTGTCATGGCAGTGCTCTGTCCCTGCCATCATTATTGATGGGCAATTCGTCCCACGCTCAGCATTGGCTGGAGCCACGCCTCCCAAGAGCATTATGGATAGACAGACAGAGTAAGTCTTTTAGGTATATAGAATTGTGTCAATCCTGATACAGCTGGAAGCCAACATTGGATTTTTTTCAGGCATTCCAGGAGAGAATATTTCTCATGACTTTAGAAAATGCAAGCAAATAATTAAATTTAGAGATGAAAATTCTAATAAATCATTCAGTCAATCCCATAAAAATTCTGGTTGCTTTTCAACAGCTTTGTCCAATCTATTTTTAAAACTCTTGGACTACTTATCACCATTTCTTTAAAAGAAACCCTTTTATCCATCAGTGTGACTTCGATCAGTCCCCTGGTCGTAGGTAACTCCTGCAGGTTGCCCCTTTAACCCTTTGTCTCGCCCGCCACGACTTTGATGATTCCAGATATCTAAAGGGAGGATGTTCAGTGCTGTTATTTATACTGCTGGGGTACGCCTGAGGGGTACTCACGA
>JAGPOW010003182.1:33843081-33872738 GCA_030014935.1 Caiman crocodilus
GCCTCTCGCTCTGCTCTTACGCTTGCTTTCTACCCTTGCTTTCACTTTCGGTCTCGGCTTGCTTTCTACACTCCTGCTCTCTCCTTGCTGCCTTTCTTCTTCGCACCCCGCCGTGCCGCCGTTTTTAAACTTTCCCGCGGTGGTCTTGTCAGCAGCCGCGATTAGTTCTCTCCCCTGGCTCGTTAGCACACCGGGCTCTGGTAATTGCCCAAACGAGTGGCGGAGGCGCGGCTACAGCTGGTGCGGTTCCTCGTCCACCTACTCACACAGCTCAGGTGCGTTGTTTGCACCTCCTTTCAACTCCGGGGACCCTCTCATGCCCCTAGTGACGGTCCAACGCCGTCACACTGAGCATGTGAGCAGTTACTTTTAAAGGTGTTGTTTGCAGAACCATGTACAACAGCTGTGCTTGTTCTGGCAGTGATATTGCAAACATAGAAATGAATCAAGTGCTGAATAAATAACGACATTAGCAATAAATTGTCAGTGAAGGACTATCAAATGGATATTTGAAGAAAATTTGCCAATCCTTTCTAATGAAGCCTAATGTGTTAGATTTCTTCCTTGTTAGTTGTTGGATATGTAGCCTCAGATATGACCTTGCTTTTCTAATTCCCCTTGGTAGTGACAATGAGCATGCCAGATTTTTTTTTCTAAATTTATTCAAGAGATTTTCCTGATATAGTAGTTACCACCCTCTTCCAAACTGAATGCTGCTTCGTTCTTTCTGTCTGTCTCCTCCCCACTTGGCCTTGCCTGCATACCCTTTTTGTATCAAGTGCTTCTCTCACCCAGAAAAGTAGCAAGGAAAAGATTTTTTTTTTTTTTTTTTCCTTTTAGTGTGCCTATAGTTTCTCCTGGGGTTGCAGGAAGAGGGAATATTAGCTCATATGTTAGAAATTCTTTTGTGAAATGTTTGTTTTTTTAATTTTTAGAATAGCGTAGTGCTTCTACCTGTTCCCTTTCTAACGTACACTCCATTATGCTATTATCATCCTACAGAACAAATCCTGATTTAAAATGCTTCCACTGTTCACCTGATACGTTATCCTATTTTTCAGTGTTCTTCTAAAGATGGAATAATCAACTTACAAAGAATTTCCAACAAGTTTGTATAAAAAGATTAAGTATTTGCAAGCAACAGAAAGAGACTGAGAAATAAACATTTGCTATTGAATAATTGGAAGTGTTAGTAGTCATAATGTTTTTGAGGCAAAAAAGTTGGATACTTGGAACTATTCAATATTTATCTGCTTATGTCACTTCTTGATGATTATTTGATTTTTACTTATAAAGAGATTATCATTATTATTGCAGCGTGGGCAAGAAAATCAGTTTGAGAAAAAGGATACTTACTTTTTATCAATGCAGGAAGGTACTCTGGATAAACCTGTTCTGATTAGTTTTATTTCATTTGAAAGTTCTAATGAGACACTACATTTTGTGTTTGGTTTCTGAAAAGACTACATTCTTACAAGTTTCTCAAAATATTAAAATCACAAGAATGGCTTAAAAATCAAAGTTACTTAAGAAAATAATACATTTTATTTTCCTTTTATATGCCTTCTGGCTTTTGACTCCTTATGGTATGCTTGCTTATTGCTTTATGGACTCTCTTGGTAGTCATGAAGTCTGGATATTTTTTTTAATTCAAAGGCATGGGACTTATGTGATATCATTATTCCAGCAATTGGGGTTTTAAAAAAAACACTAGAAATTGTGAGAAGGGGAGGAGAAGGGAGAAAAAGGGCAACACTTGAGCTAACATTAAAAAGCAACATGTAGTAAGAAAAGTTAATTGAAAAGAGAAACTTGAAAGAATAGAATTACACCTAGGTGCTCATGTACAAAATATAGTATAACAAACTGAAGCACAGTTGTTGTCCTACACATTAAGTAAAAAATAGTGAAGTATTTAACATTTTATCAAAGGTCGTATGAGAATATATTGATTATATGGCTGATTAGAAATGTTTCAATTTAATACTTTATTGATCTAAGGTAGTAAGTTATATCTTGAAGTTTCAATGTTTGTTTTAATATAAATACTACAAGGACATGAGTTCTTTTGGCAATTATAACACAGCAGCTTAAAAATGCACCTAAATATACTTTTAAAGCTACTAACAGTAAAGAGCTGAAGACTATTTTGAAAGTAAAGCAATTAAATTATAAATCCATACCTGAATTTTTTCCTAGTTTTCAGCCAATGCTTGTCGTATCTTAAATTCTATAGAGATAACAAAATAATTATAATTTCATATTTTGTTTAAAATCCATATTGCCAATAGGAAAAGACACTGTTCTTATGGCTGTTACAGTGAAATACTAAATTTGAAGTGTAATTTGCTGCAGAAGACTGTGGTATAGATGAAAATTGTGTTCCTTTTTGTTGCAAAAACTATCTTGGATACAGTAAGGCTATATTTTGTGACCCTTGTTAAGTTATGTGGTTTGATCTTTCTCTTCTTATTTTGGTTTGAGGTGTGGCAGGCATTCCTTAACAAAGGATGACTAGAGGATTAAATTTAACATTGTACACAGACTGTTTATTTTAAAGCATCTGCCAGATCTTTTTTGCTTTCAATCTGTTTTCTGTTTATTAAATCCAGTAAAATTAGGACAGAACACATCTTTTCATAAACCAATTTGAGGGATGCATTTCTTTAAATTAACTTTGATTTGACTTTAGGACTTCAGATTGCTTTGTAGGTTAATTTATGAAATATATATTTTTTACCTGCTTTCAAATTATAGAATCATAGAGAATTAAGGTTGGAAGGGACCTAAGGAGGTCATTTAGTCCAAACCCATGCTCAAAGCAGGATCATCCCCAACTAGACTGTTCAAGCCAGGGCTTTGTCAAGCCAGGCCTTAAAAATTTCCAAGGATGGAGATTCCACCACCTCTATAGGTAACTTGTTCCAGTGGCTCACCACCCTCCTAGGAAAACAGTTTTTTCTAATATTCAACTTAAACCTTTCTTACTGCAACATGAGACCATTGCTCCTTGTTCTGTCACCTGTCACCACTAAGAACAGTCTAGCTCCATCCTCTTTGGAACCATCCTTCAGGTAGTTAAAGACTACTGTCAAATCCCCCTCCCCCTCAGTCTTCTCTTCTGCAGACTGAAGAAGCCCAATTCCCTCAGCCATTCCTCAAAAGTCATGTGCCCCAACCCCTGAACCACTTTTATTACTCCCTGGTGGACTCTCTCCAACTTGTTCCCTTCCTTTCTATGATGGGGGGCCCAAAACTGTACACCGTACTCCAGATGTGATCTCACCAGTGCAGAATAGAGTGGAATGATTACTTCCCTCAATCTGCTGACAACACTCCTACTAATGCAGCCCAGTATGCCATTAGCTTTCCTGGCAACAAAGGCACACTGCTGACTCACATTTGTCTTACTGTGCACTGTGACCCCCCGGTCCCTTTCTGCAGAGCTGCTGCTTAGCCAGTCACGGCCCAGATTGTAGCGGTGCATGGGATTTTTATGCCCTAAGTGCAGAACTTTGCACTTGTCCTTGTTGAACCTCATGAGAGTTGGTTTTATTTAATAGCATTTGAACTCTGAAATATTAAGAAATTGTAGACTGTTGTAGATTGTAAACTGTTTTAAGATTTTAAACTGCAAAATCTTCTGTGAACTCAGAATTTGCTAATTTGAAATAGACAAGTTTTGCACCATGAAAGGATGTATTCCCACAAGGGCAGTTTACCTTGGCTTTGACCTGATATAATTCATGACCTGAGTATAGAAAGCCCTAAAGAAGAGGAACATCAAGTTCACTTCCATTTATACTCATCTCCCTTCCTAACTCATGTTGTGAGTGAATGAGCCATGGGAGTTGCTTTTCTCTTTGAAGTATATTTGGCTTACATTTTGGTTTACTGTGGAGGAAGGACTGCCAGAGGCAGTGTTAGAGAAAGAAGTGGACATGGACTCCCAGGAGGGTGGAAGCTGGAAGCTTGTGACGTCTGGCAGCAAGCAGAAACCTTCACCACCAGGTCATCAGAGCAAGTCAGGAGGTAAAAGGCAAAGCACTGCAATATCACAGAGGTCTCCCATGTGAGGGACATTGGCACCCTCCTGCTGGTCTGGGAACTGTAAGATCTCAGTGCTGGTCATCCACTTCTTGAGAAACTGCTTGATTTCACCATTCATTTTCTTGAAAGGCATCTTGAGGTCTGCTGAGCATCTCAAAATGAATGAGATACAGGGTGGGGTACATCTACATGAGATGCTAACTATACAATAATAAAAACAATATTTTGCAGTAGTGAGTCACAGCACAGACCATGCTAATGTGCTACTGTACAATATTATTAGGCTACTGTGCAGTGGTGTCACCTAAAAGATGTTCACTGGCACCACTGTGCAACTCAGTAACTTGGGTTACTGCACATTTATTTAGTACTAAATAAATGCACAGTAACGACTGTGCAGTAGCGTCTCACGTAGACACTCCTGGGGATGAGGAAAATGTTTATAAGGTGTTGATCTTCTGCCAGGGGGCCATGAGGGAGGAGTCATGTTTGTGGGTATCCTGCATGATCCAATGGATGGTCTCTTCCAGATTCTGTTTGCTTTGCCTTGTGTATCTGTGACTTATGTATCTGCCCAGCTGTGAGCCCTGGGGTGGGGTGGTTGTGACTGCCCAAAGTGAGAGTTGGGCATCCAGGCTGTGGTGGGCACTCCTGAGCAGCTGAGGCAACCAATCAGCAATGGGGGGTGATGGAACAGTGCCTAAGTGGCCGAAGTGGTGTCTCTACCCAACTGTATCCCCTTCAGAGTAGATGAAGCAGATCAGGGAGTGGGGATAGATGCTATGGTTTTTCTCATTTCCTGAGATTGGGATGATCAATGTTAAACATTTAAAGGGCTAAACAATCAAGTACTAACCTGTCTATTCGTGAAGTACCTGACAATTGTCACTTCAGTCCACAAACAAGAGTCAGAATGGGCAGCAAAATTTTGCAGAGAGATCCCCATTGTCCATCCTGTAAAAATCCAGTTTAGTCCCACTCCCTTTAAGATGCATCATTAATGTAATGGGTATAGGGGGTTATGTTAATACCCCTAGAGAAAGCCCCATGCAAACAAATCAAAATCCAAAACACCCATTCTCTCAAACTCTAAGGAGATGGCCTCCAGTGTTCATAAGCCTTAGTCCCATACTGGCACCTAGTCCCATACTGGCACCTAGTTCCCACGTGGCTCATGGACAGGAATGCAATACAGTCTCCTCCCTCCAAAACAAACCATTTCTCCATGGTACAAGTCACTCATGTCCCTACCATAAGTGACAATGTGGGAACATCTTTCCACCCCATTCCCACGCACAACCCCTCAGCGTACATCATATAGCTACTGTGGCCTCACAGTAGCTACATGATCCTGAGGGGCTGTGTGAGAGAATGGGGTGGAAAATACCAGTACTGTTATTTTGATAGAGCACTGGAACTTAAGATGTCATTGAATGGCTGTCTGTGTTATCTGTGTGTCTTAAACTTAGTCTGGGAGGCTGTGAGGAAGAGGTCTGGCTTGTCCCAGACAGTTTGTGGGTGATGCTTGTTGGTAATGGCAGGAGTGGGTGGTTGGCAAGCATTTAGCAGGGGTAATCAGCTGTGAGAATGAGGGGAGGTTGTATCTTGCAGGAGGCTGAGGGGTGAGTCTACCAAGAATGGTCAGTAAAGTGAAGAGCTCTCTTTTCCAGGTAGGTGGTAAACCTCACAATTGCACTCCTGAACAAAAGGAAGCACTTTCAAAGTAGTGTTGATCCTTCTGTGCCTACTTTTTTTGGCTTCAGTGAAGCAGTAACCAGAGGGTCCTTGTGTTACTCTGTCACAGTCTTTTTGATTTATCACCGTCCTTGTTGTTGGTCCCAGTTGACAACATAACTTTTGCTCTATTGAGTCATCCCCTACCAAAATCTGCAACAACTCTTTGGAGTAGGTGCAAGTCACTCTGTGCCCAAGAGCAAGTTGGCATCTTGAGTCTTCTTATATGACACATTTTGTGCTTTGGCCTTGGCACAACCCTGATGTCAGTCACAGTTTTACCCTGAGCAGCTACTTTGGAGAGGGTGTTCTTGTAGACAGGTCATGGTTACTCATGTGGAATAAGTACGTTTATATCCTTGTCATGCCAGGTGGCAAGGAAGTCCATTACCTCTCTCTGCCTCTGATTGGTAGACTGCCTGAAAGATGTGACAGAAGAGGGTAGCGTAGACATTTGGGCTGCAGGCCAGCAGTTACGTGCTCTAGAAAGGATCTAAACACCCTGCCAAGGCAGGGGGTCGGACTAGATGATCTGCCCAGGTCCCTTCCGACTCTAGACACTATGATACTCCTGTTACAGTGGAGGCAATCAAAATGAGAGCATGGCAAGCCTTTGCAGTTGGAAGTAAATAGCAGAGGTCACAATTTAGGGTTACCATATTTTTTTGTCCAAAAAAGAGGACACATGTCACGGGAGGGGGGCAGGGGGAATGTGATGGTGGGCAGGGAGGCAGTGACATGCCGGTGCCCTGCCCCTGCCCATTTTGTTGCCCCTCCCTGACAAGCCACGCCCCAGCCCTCCTGCTGCCCCTCACTCCAGGCCCACTGATCCCAGCCCTGCCAGTGCCCCTTACTCCCAAACAAGAGTACCCTGCCCCTTCCCTCCCTCCTTCCCCCCCACCCCGCCCCCACTCCCTGCTGGTGCCCTTGACTCCTGACTCATAGCCCTCTGGCACTGCCAGTGCCCTGCATACCCAACCCAAAGTCATCTGTCCCATCCCCTATGCCTCTCACTCCTGATCTGCAGCTCCTGCCAGTGCCCCTCGCTCTAGACCCACAGCCCCCGGTGCAATGCACTGCACACCCAACCTACAGTCACCCATTGCATCCCCTAGATTTCTTACTCCTGATCTGCAGCCCCTTGTTCCGCTCCCAGCCTTGGTGATGCCCCCCCAAGCCCTGCTGGTGTCCCACACTCTGGACCCACATCTTCTGCCCCCCCAGCCCTGCTGGTGCCACACACATACACTCACACACATGCTCTCTCTTTCTGTCTCTTACCTGGGAGCTTGCTGGAGCCCATGTGGGGAGCACATGACTCCCAACAGCCAATCACGTTGCCTGCTGCTGCCACCCGCAGCCAGCCAGCCCTGGAGAGCAGAAAACCTGGACATTTGCTCTTATTTTAAAAACCCGTCTGGACACAGTACAGGGGGTCAAAAAAGAGGACATGTCTGGAAAAACCCGGATGCATGGTAACTCTAGGTCACATGCCTGTCAGGTCCTATGACCCCAGAGCAGTGGAATTCAGCATGAGTCACAGAAGTAGCTCCTTGGAGGGTGGGGAAGCACATTACTGTGAGAGGCTGGAAGATTTACTGAGTTCATACTGTACTTCATATAGCCTCCACTTGTGCCACTGTCAGAGACAAACTACTAAGCTAGATGGACCATTGTTTTGACTCTGTGTGGCTCTTATGTTCTTAAGGAGTAACTAGGCATAGTTGAGGGCCCCTGCTTAGGACATTTTCTGTACCCTTTTTGAGCTACACTTGCAATGACATTAGATGAAGTTCTGAGATGGATCCCATATCTGTGAGCTGTATTAGAGCAACAGTCGACTGGAAAAATGGAGAACAATGTTGTTGCTAGCAGTTAGCACCCATTCTGGGCCATTCTTCCTAAGAATGGAACCTTATCACTTGGAGAAACTGAAAATTCTTGATTTTTTTTGAACAGTTTCACAAGCTTTATTTAGTTCTTTATTACAGATCTTGTGGCTTTCATAAATCCTGATTTTCTGCCAATTATTTTTAAGTATAACTTTTATTTTTATTTTTAAAGTAAGTGTGTGTGTGTGTGTGTGTGTGTGTGTGTGTGTGTGTGTGTACTTGCACATGTACAGCGATGGCAAACAAACTGTCATAAATCCCACCAGATATGGAGAGCTTTTGGAGTGTCATGCAGATTTTCTCAAATTTGTTTCAATGATATAGTATGTGTGGTCTTGCAGCCCTTGTTCTGCTGAATCAATTTATGCTGTTTTTGGCATTGTATAGATAGTTATGTTGTCTATATATACTTTTATGATTTTAGACATGGTTTAGTCAAAGAAAGTAAGGGATACATACTTAAGGAAAAGGTAATACACTAAACTGCTAAGTATCTCTTGCCATTGTGTTTTAGGGCAAGGACAATTGGCACTCCCAGTCACAGACAGAAGGTGCCACTGGTGGGGTGGGCATCCGAGTTATTGTGTGTTTGTAGTGGAAAAAACAACCGCACAAAGCAGTCTGAAAGAAAGAAATGACCTGTTGTCCAGATCTGCTCCGGGTACCTCAGGAAGGCACGAAACTTTTGGAGGATTCTGTGACAGTAATTAGGACAATGCTAATGGGGGAAGTTGGCTTGGAAGTATTTTAAGGGCTATCTGTGAGTCCAGGTCCCCAGTAATCAGGGCTGTCAGAGCAGCAGGAAGGGTATTCACTAAAAACACTGGCAGGATGCTCAGGAGGGCTAGGGTATAGCCAGACGAAAGGATAAGAAACCTGTCATTTTGTTCTGTCATCAGATTTATGGTAAATTTTTATCATACAGTTATTTTTCTGTGTATTAAATATCCTTTTGTTTTGTCTCTTTACTAAGTTGCTTGTAGTAAAAAGTGATATTCCAGGTTAATTCATTCTGTGGAAAGAGAGACCTGAATTTTCTTTTGCAAGCCAAGGGGAAGCTACTAGGATTTGGTTCTTTTTTTTCATGGACAGCCTTTCATGGCTTAGAAGTGAAATCAGTCTTTCCAAGAGAAGAATAAAGCCAAAAATAACTTTCAAAATGTATCTGAGGAAGCCAGCATGCTGTGTAAAGACATCAAAAGCTGATTTCTCTACAAAATATTCAGCCATTGTTTCATATTGATGCTTGAGCTTCCAAATGTTGCTTTTGTTTATTTGGATTTAATATGGTACACATTTAAACTCTGTAAATAAATATTTTTTTAAACAGCATCTTTTGAAACTCTACCTGTCTTCAAGTTTATTCTTGCTTCTATTTAAATTATTTCCAGAGATACTCTATAAATAGCTTGTAGAAAGAGATAATTTCATACTTTTACTGTGACTTTTCTCTGAGGTCCTTTTATAATAGAAGCTGATACAAAATGATGCATCTTCTACATCTCTGTACACTAAATAACTTTTTAATTGAAGGAAAGATGATGTTCCTATGGTTGTGCTGTTCCATAATCTCTTGGAGCCAAAGAAACTGAGATCTGGTTCTCGTTGTCTCTAGGTTTTAAATGGTATAATATATTAAGAACTTCAAAAAATAGCAGGACTGTCTCTTGTGATACTAGTGCAAATCGTTGGTTTTGGTCATAGATATGCTCAGCAGTATTTGCATGAAGTGACAATGGGAGCTTCTAGACCCCTAAATCATATCAAGGTCTTTTTGTATTTTTAACATAATCAGATGTCCTCAAGGACTGTGACATCAGTTTATAACAGTGCGAACATTCTTGTTTTCAGCTTTCTGCTGGTCCATATGTCAGCAGTTAACACTCACATTCCATTTGTACTAGGACCTGTAGGTAAAGTTTGCCTTAGTTACAAGCTTGCAGTCCTTCATAGTTAAAGCTTGTCTTAGTTGCAAGACTGGGAATGGTACCAGGGCTTGTAGGTTGGCAGGGTCTGTTGTTCAACCTTGGGTTTATTTATCCCCTTGTAGCTAAGCATTGTTTCTTCATGCATTTTGCATTGGTAAATGTGTTCAACTGACCACCCTTCTTGCTAAACTTTTTTCTTGAATTTTAATAGTTAAAAATGTGAATATCTGGTGTAGGGCAACCAGAAAGAAAAAGCCCACCCACATATATCTCAGAGAGAATTGCTAACATAAATCTGCTGCAGCTTCAGCTGACACTGGAAGAAGGTTAACTGTAGTCTGTGTACAGTAATAGCAGCTGTTTGTGTTTTCTGGTTTTGCTGTTTATAATTGCTTTACATGGGTTTAATGAGCTTTGTACTGAAATAAGCAAGTGACTTTAACCTAGGGTACTGAGCATGCCTATCTTAATCCTTCATTTCAGCTCTGAAAATCTTAAGGTCAGCTTAATAACAACAGATGTCATAACAATTGGTGCTGCAGTGTAATTTCACCGCTCTAAAAGGGTATGAAAGTCTAAGTCTATTGCTTTCATTAGAAAGTACTATACTATTTTTGTGACCATTTTCCACTAATTTCTTGGCTGGGATACAATGGCAGCAATGACTTAAATGTATTAATGTTGTCATGGAGTCTCCCCATGTGGCTGCTTGCATGAGGCCCTTGCTACCTTGTCTGGTCTCTGAGTGTGACCCCCTAAAGCCAGCCCAGGTTTCTTTCTTCTCTGAGAACTGGGTCTTTCAGTCTCTGACCTTCCTGGTTAGCCTTTGGACCTGAGAAAAGCAGCCAGCTTCTAGTTCATCCAGTTTGGAGGGGGACTTTGAGTGGTGTTTCAGGTTACCTTTAAACCAGGGGTAGGCAATGCTTTTTGGTCGCAGTGCCAAAAAACACCACAATGTCCATCTTGGAAGGTGCCAGAGTGCCAACATGCTGGAGCCCGGAGCAATTGTTTGCAGCCTCCCAGCTGCAGCCAGCCCATGGAGCCCGGTCTGCTTGCAGCAGGGCTTGCAGCCTCCCAGCTGCCTGCTGGGAGCAGCCTGGGCTCCGTGGCTGGCAGCAGCTGCTTAGAGCCTGGGCTGGCAGTGGTGTGCTGAGCAAAATGGCCTCGCATGCCAGGGGTTGCTGACCTTTGCTTTAAACCATTCTAAAGGTGCTTTATGGGAGTGTCCATGCACTGCAGGATGTCAAACTGTGCTAAGTACCCTCTAAGCATCTTAAAGTTATGCCACTTTGAGTGAGGCTCATCTTTGAGTCATTCTACTTAATTCAATCTAGGGTATTGGTAGTCTGCTCTAGGGAGATAGTGACTGATTTGCAGTCATCCAGCATGCCAGGATGCATGGCTCCCAGCCTCTCTGCCACTAACAAAATTTCTACCCTCCTGAGCTCTATTGCCCAGGGAGCAACTGGCCCCAAGCTAATGCCTCCCACCTGCCTCCAGTAGGCATGACTCCAGTCCACATGGCACATTGCTGCTGGCTCTGGGGACCCCAGGAGACCTGATCTGGGCCAGGAGCCAGGCACTCAGCCTCTGCGTCAGAGGGCTAAGCTTTTGCCTCACCAGGAGAATTTATGGTGGGGAATGGGGTTGTGGCTTTCCTTCCCAGCTGCCTACATTCCTGGGGAGAGGTGGGGAAAGATCTGCCTAGTACTAAGTGTGGTGATAGCACAGAGCCTAGGGAGGCATGCTTCTTTGGGGTCCATGCTGTCACCATGCTTAACCCCTGGGTTCTATCATTCCCAGAGGGATTCCTAGTCATGTACCTGCTTGCTACTCCCTCTAGTGGCAAGTCAGTTGCGCAGGTCAGAGATGACATGAAGCCTTAACTAGCGACTTCTCTGTGATTGTTCTAACTTTAACACTGCCTAACATTCGACAGATAGAATGGTTTAAAGGTAACCTGTAACAGTACCCTTTATTTCCTGCTGAGGAGAACAAGTGCAACGTGAAGTTCCATCAATCCTCTTGAATAAATGTGTTTCCTGGGCCAAAGACCACCCAACCAGAGGTTCTCTGTCCCCGTCTAAAGGGTTAAGCAGTTCCTTTGTCTCCATTCCAGCCCATGCAGCCTTGAGAACCACAAAATTAACTCACCTTTTCTCTCTCCTATCACTTGGCTCCAAATCCCCAAAAGTCTTCCACTTGTATCTGTTGCTTGACCTGCATCCTCCAAGCAGGCACTCTGCTTATTCCCCCTACCTAATATATTGTCAGCTCATCTCATTCAGCTTGTCTGGAGCCTCCTGGGTGTCACCAGCAATTCCACTTTTTTTGACAACCCCATCTTTGTTTGCCAACTCTCAACTGTCTAAGTCTCTGTTACTCCTAGAGATCCACCTTCTCTTGTCTTGCATGTAAGTAGTTTTGGGACTTAATCTTTCATTCCTTTGCACAGGCTAATGAAGTAAAATGAGGTGCATACCATTGTAATAACAGTAACAGATTTAAAATGAAAATATTGCAATAAAAACCGCAGTCCATAATACCTATATTCCACTGAAAACTTTCAAAATTTCAGCATAAACTGCAGCCCAGTCAGACATTGTCATGTAAGCTGTGTTTGGGGAGAATGGATTTTATAAACATGATCATGAAAATCATGAAATTAAGTGGATTAAATAGCTGTTTGCTCCTGTGGTTGGGAAAACTGGGACACCTGGGCTTGGCGGTTGCGGAGAGAGAACACATGCATGGAGGAGCAAATAGCCCCTACCTTACTTGGTGCTAGGATCATCTGTCCCAGGTGCCCCCTACTTGTGCACCCCACCCCTCAGTGAGTCCAGTTTTCCTGCCCAGAGAACCATACAGCCCCTCCCCTCCCCTCCTCTCACCTGCACCAGGGCAGTTCCTGCTTCTTCCATTGTGGGGGAATGAGGCAGGTTGTGGACTTTTCAGCAGTGATCAGAGGCCTTCAGAGCAAGGCGTCCACTGCTACAATTAAACCTGGCCCTAAACTAGGTGCATATTATTTTCCATAAATGTGTAGTAGCTGTTATACAGTTAGTAAATGTAAAAGTTAAAGGATTAGTGTTAGTGTAGCTGCCTATAATATGTCCATATGGCTTTAAAAATCCAGTTTCCTTTGTGTCCTGTTTTATTACACTTATTTTCTAGATAGAAAGTTGTCTTTGTTACACAAAACTTTGTAACAGTGGGATTGATAGGAGAAGTAGTATAATCAGAGGTGGAAATGAGTATTATTTTAAAAACCATACTCTTAATTGTGTGTCCTATCTTAGAAAATAAATGGTAGAAAATGGCTTTATTCAAAATAGGAAAGCACGATGGCGAAATTCTGATGCTCCATCTTCCATGTTCTAGGCAACCAACAAGTCCATGGCATACTGCTGTTTTAAAATACTGCTAATTGACAGTATTGTATATTTTGAAATAATTTCAAGATGACTGAGGTTTATGTACCAGATGGGAATCTAACTGGTTTTGAAGAATTGTTTTTGAGTAAACAATGCTTACCTTGACACATCACTATGGGGGGAAGTGTAGAGGTCTGTGGCAGTTGGATCGAAACATTTCATACTGCTTTCTTGACTTTATTAAGATTGCTGAATTAGCCTACATCAGCAGTGCTCAGCTTTTTTGGCAGGTGGGCCAGATAAGCAGTGCCCAGTCCATCCATGGGCTGGATCTGTCTGGTGATCCTGAGCTGGCACCCGGGGCAATTACAGCAGGACCTCATCCAGCCATATGGAGCAAGTGTGAGGGCCAGCCCAGCCCCGTGGGGTAGAAGGGGACTTGATGCAGCCCCACAGGGGGAGAGAAGGGGAAGGGGCTTGACCTGGCCTGAATCCAGCCCTGCCAGGGCAAGGGGCGATGGCCTGACCCCAATTCAGTTTGTGGGGGGGGGGAGTAAGGGGGTATTGCCCTGCCCTGATCCAGCTGTTGGGGGGCGGGGAGGGGGGACATGGCCCAACCCCGACCCACTGCCTGGGGTTTGGGAATTTGGCAGTGAGGGAAGGTGGCGGTATTGATTGCCACCCTGCCACCAAATTTACTGATCCATGGGGAGCCCCATGTGCCAGATGCCATGGTTCCATAGCAGGTTGAGCATTTGTGGCCTGCATAATCTCTAAATTAGAGTAACTGCTGATTAGACAAATATTTCAGCTCTACAGTTTCCTCACTTGTACACAAACTAAGAAAAATGAATTGGTAATACCACTAAAAAAGGGAGTAATTTATTTTGTGGAGAAGAGATGGTGAGTTTGAATAAAGCTGTAATGAGTCAGAAGTGGATAAAAGGGTAGGGTGGGGTTGACTAGCTGGATCTTCTTTTCTGATGCCTTCATAAATTGAAATGAAGAAAACTTAAGATACTAATATTCCACGGTATGGCATTTTACCTCCTTCCCATCATTAATTTGGAGCAAAGGAGAGAATATATCAAGAAGGAATATTGAGAAACATGTCACTGAAAAGAAAATGTAAACAGTCTTTCTGGAATCCAAAAAGTGCCTCAGGAATTTATTAATGGCATGGGCTAAGAGTCAAAAGCAAGTGTAATGGTGGTCATTTGCAGCACTTGATAAGATTTTGGTATCAACCCACTAATAATTATAATGACTTTTTCACATTTCTCCCCGTTTCAAATATAAGGCGAATGGTTGTTATTAGTTGTGTACATTTTATAAGAGGTTGTCATATCTGAGAGTTTCTGTCTTGTAAAACAGTGTTGTTTCTTCAGTTTCAAAACACTGCATAGTTGTTCTATGTAATCGGATGATGGATGTACCACCACAGACTACGAAGGCAGGTAACAGCAGTGCTCTACAGCCAGGGAGTTGGGGAGCAGGAATCCCACTGTGCTTCTTGGTCTCCAGCCTCTGGAGGATCCCAAGAACAGCCAAGTGCAAAGGAAAGGGTTCATTTAGTGTACCCTCCAGCCCCCTTTCCTCCCCTACTCTTCCTACAGTGGAGCACCATAGGATGCTGGAGGACTATGAGAGGGTGCAGACCTTTCAGGAAGCACTTCAAAATGAAATGCTTCAAAAATGTCCCCTTATGCCTGAGAATCATTTTTGAAGCATTTCATTTGGCATGAGCATGTATGTAGCAACTTTAGGCAGCACATTTATTCATGGTTTTAGTTACTTAGTTACATGCATTATTCTAGCAGCAAAATGGTTAATAATTTCAGTCTTACATGTTGTACAGAACTGTTCACATTTTATAAACAAACTGTAACAAGTCTATTTCTTGGCAGCATATATTACCGAGCTAATCTTTTATGGGATGTTTTTCAGAGCTTGTTTGCCAGTTTGTTAAACTAAGCTGGATTGGTGGATAATCCTTTTGCAAAATGTTAGGTACTTTTGGAACTTGCAAAGAGTTTATTAGCTTTCCTGCATGTTTTCATACTTAAAAAATCACATTATATTATTAGTGTCAGGTAATTCATTAAGCTTGTAAGGTAAATGTTAAAAACTTCTTACCATATTGAGTCACTGGTATGTGATACGTGGCGTATGGAGTTCAAGCCAAGCTTTTTATTTTCTCTAGAGCTTTTCCATATGTTTCTTATTAGCAGCTTCAATCATAAACCTCAAGCCATTTCAGAAAGGAACAAAAACAGATTCTGAACAAAACAAATGCAGAACAATGGTGTGTTTTGATTGTTTTCAGTAATTTTAAGTAATCAATATTTTTATTGTCATGAATATTTAAATATTATAAAAATGTGGTTCTTCATAAGAAGTATTCAAATACCCTCAACTATCGATGTTTTATTTTGCTTATCTTTGCTTCTGTCTGGCTAATACCACGTGAGTTTTTTATTTAAAATCAAAAAGCATTCTTCATATTATGGAATAGTGTCAAGTCTGAAGGGACAGTACTATAAAATATTAATTTTGAATTTCTTCCTTTTCTTTATTTAAATCTTTTTTTAAAAATTCATGTATACATAAATTGTGTTGTTTCTTCCTAATGCTTTTTGAAAGAATAAACTATATGAATAATACTTGTATAAATCTTGGATAGGTACAAAAATATCCAGAAAACTTTGGAGAAAGAAAGACGTTAGATTGGAAGACTTGGGATAAATCACAGCTTGTCAACCAGAAGTATGAGTACCTCTGAGGGTACTTTGAAAGGTCCCAGAGGATACGCAAGGGCGGGTGGGAATGGAGCGCCGTCATCCTGCACCGCTGCCACAGTG
Source organism: Caiman crocodilus (assembly GCA_030014935.1). Lineage (NCBI taxonomy): Eukaryota > Metazoa > Chordata > Crocodylia > Alligatoridae > Caiman > Caiman crocodilus. The sequence goes on from JAGPOW010003182.1 coordinate 33,858,921, forward strand.
AAACAGGGCTGGTGTGGGGCGAGAATATGGCTGCACAGACTCTGCACTGCTGTCTCTCAGCCACTTGCCACCCCACCCCCTCCACGTCTGGTTTCTCTCCACCTTCCCGCCCCCTCCCCCGGGATACACTTACTAATAAGGGGGCTGCGGGGATACACTTTGAAAAGCCCTGGGATAATTATCATAACTCAGGTTAAAAGTATAAAAGTCACTTTCACTATTGCCATTCAGCCAGTATTACAAGCAGTATTGATATTAGTAATATCAAAAGAAAAAATGTGAAGCTCTGCTTTCTTATTTGGAATGCTAAAAGACATCGCTCTTGATCAATATTTAATTGAAATCTTAGCTATGGGGTGCCTGAGGACCAAAATTAATTACCTGGACTTCGTACCTTCCCATTCTATATTTTCACTCCTATTCACAGTGGTATAAGTTGTAGTTGGTTCAAAGTCCATTGGAATCAGTAAATCAGGTGCAGATTAGACTGAATTTGGACTCTGTAAACAATCATGTTTCTAAGTAGATTGTAGCTACTATCAAAAATCTCATTTGTTTAATTCAGTGACAAGTAGATGAAAAATAATTTGTTGCTATGTTTAGAAAAAAGGAATTGCTTCTTAGGATTCATGTAGCCCTACAATCTTTTAAAATTAATATATGTTTGTAGTGAATGTTTTTTAGCTGGCTGATGTGAAAGAAAATGACTAGGTAAAACAGTAGTCAATAGTAGTCTACAAAGGTGTTTACCGAACCTTTAAAAAATCAACAGCTTCAGGGCAAAGAAACCAATTTAACCCCGCCTGAGAAGCCACATCTGTTTAAAAGAGTAGTGTATTATCAGGTGAGAGTAAACTTTAATTAGGATAGACATGCATGTAGAAGGAAGTATTTAGTTGAAAAAAAGATTCTTAAACTGAAGGGAAGAACTTCAGGTGCCCAAACTCTGTGGTCCTACAAAGTAATAAATATAGATACATCCAGACAAGTATGCACTTACATTTCCCCAGAGACAACTAGCAGTGGTACATACTTGTGCCACTGCTAGCTGTCCTGAGGAAACACCCCTGCACGCCTCCTCTGGCATGGGGCAGATTGCTGAGTGGGATAGGAGAGGGTGGGGCCAGCACCTCAGCAGCCTTACCTGGCCTCATCAGCCTTACCTAAAGTCTTGGGAGCCTCCCAGGGCTGCAGTGGTAGCAATCCTAGTGCGCAAAGCCTGGCTGGCAGCCAAAGTGTGGCTCTGGCTAGCCAGGCTCTGGTTTTGGGTAGTGCACACTGCTGCCACATGCACCACCCTACTTTTTTCAGTGCATTTTTTGATGCTGGCATTTCCTGGTATCTAAATTTGGTCCCGCGCTGCAAATATACAGCATGGAGAAGCAAGTCACATGCACAAAGTGCATTTTGTAGTGCTTCTGATAGCAGGGTTCCTTGGTAGGGGGGGCAGATGAGAGCACCCCCCCCCGAACCAGGAGAGTGTGCCAGGAGAAATGGTCCCCCTGTGGCCAATCCTGCTGACCCAGAAATGCCAACTGTGTGCCCAGAAGTGCCAGCGGCACACTGCTGCCAGTTGCAGGTTGACGGGATTGGCCACAGGGGACCCCACCTCCCCCGGCTTGCAGAATCAGCTACGGGGGGGAAACCTCCTTTCCCCCAGTCTGTGAAGAGCCTCCCCTCCTCCCCCGACTCAGGCAGCACCAGTCACCCATGCACCCAAGGGATATTTTAGCCCAAGTCCTAATTAATCCATAATTAATCTGGGAAGAGCGCTATATTAATTCAGCTATGCTGTTTTTGGTACTTGAGCTAACTTGAGTATTTCTCCACAGTATTGCATACTGCTAAACTCCAGAGGGGTCACCTGCCACACCAGTTGTTGGCTCTGGGTACACACTGGACGGGTCACATGCTGCAAGAGCTCCCAGCTGTCCCTTTTTTCATTCTAAATTAGTTTGTCATAGAATTTGCATCATCAACATGTATATCATAGTATCATAGTACCTAGGGTCAGAAGGGGCCTAGAGCAGGCCATCCTGCTTACTTTTTTTTTATACCATTCAAGATGTATTTGAAATCTTGTCACTATATACAAAACAGTCACTGCTTGTACAACTTGTGTGTACTGTTCTCAGTTAGTAAGTGTGTAATTCAAAACTGTGACTTTACACTACGCTATATCTTGAAATAGCTTTAAAAGTTTTAATATTTTATTAAAATATATCTTTGTTTTGATTAGTAATTCCCAGCTGTTAAATCACACTTTTCATCAGTAGGTCACAGAGTACTTTACCAATGAGATAAGTATCTTTATCCCCATTTTAATGATGGACAAACGGAGGCTCAGAGAATTGATTTGGTCACTTATCAGGCAAATTGCAGAGCTAGGTATAGAGCTAGGTGTTCTGATTTTCTAGTGCTCTAACCAAAAGGCAGCACTGCCTAGCAAACCTAAAGATTTCCTTTAAGCAAGGTTTACTGTTTGGGCTGAAACTACTGATTCTGCTTTTTGTCTATATTAATTTATTTGTTATGTAGTTTACAAGAACTGCTTGTTTTATATAGTAGGATTAGGCTGCCATCCTCTGGTGAAATTTTGGTATATGGAACTGATGGATTTAAGAGGAACCCATTATTTTAAAGCTTAGAAAATAGTGTTCAAGCTTTTTATAAGAATATTTTAGGCAGTTTTTGTATACATAGCATTTGTATTTCAGAGAAATTTTAATGAAGTTTGAAAAACATGGGTTTTAAAAACACTGATTATCAGAATTGTGTTTTTTAAAAAAAGGTGCAATGAGATTTCTGTGTTTACAAGGGGACCCCACTTTCTGGGCCTGACTGAACAGTTATAGAAGGGTTGTTTCCCCAACTGGTATTATGTCTGTGAACTAGACAAAGGATGGAAGCAGTCTTTGGTCCATTTGCCTATGAATCATGTGCTCCACTGTTGCATGTATATGGTGACTACATTGTTTACTTAACTAAGTAACAAGACACTTGTTCCGTTGTTTTTGTCAGTTCTTTCATGGTAATGAACATTTGCTGTGGACAGAGGTAATATTGACACATTCCAGATGCCTTTGAAACCTTTTTGAAACATTGCAAAAAGCAAGTGTACAGACATAAAACCAGGATCCCTGTTGATCATGTATGTCTCTGATAAAAAAAAAATCCCCAATTTTCAGATTAGAAAAAGTAACCCAAAATCCACATTAAAATGAAATTCATGATTAAAATGGAACACCACTATGTATATATAAACAACACAATTTATTATGTATACATGAATTTTAAAAAAAAGTTTAAATAAAGAAAAGGAAGGAATTTCAAAATGAATATTTTATAATACTATCCTTCAGACTTGACACTGTTCCAAAATCTGAAGAATACTTTTTTATTTTAAATAAAAATCTCACGTGGTACTAGCCAGACAGAAGCAAAGATAAGCAAAATAAAACAGATAGTTGAAGATATTTGAATACCTCTTATGCACAACCATATTTTTATATTTAAGTATTCATGACAATAAAAATAATGATTACTTAAAATTACCGAAAACAATCAAAATACACCATTGTTCTGCATTTGTTTTGTTCAGAATCTGTTTTTGTTCCTTTCTGGAATGTCTTGATGTTTGTGATTGAAGCTGCTAACTATACATACATACGTATGTACATACATACATATATAGTTAGCAGCTTCATACATATATATACATACATATATAGTTATACATATATAGTTAGCAGCTTCAATCACAAATATCAAGATGTTCCAGAAAGGAACAAAAACAGGTTGATTGTGATATATATAGGTGTTTAATTTTAATCATGGCAGAATGTGAATTTTTGGGTTACTTTTTTTTAATCTAAAAATTGGGGATTCTTTTTATTCAGAGAAAACCAGGATCCCTGATGATCAAACACTTAAAAAATGGTGGCAACAACAAAAATGACACTGGGAGTAGCAGGTGCTATTTTGTATAGTTTCATTTTCTGGTGCTGGGAGGGGGGGCTATGGTGAATTTTGGGGTGGCTGCAGCACCCCCTCTCTGTAGTCTTCCTCCTAGCGCTGCCATCACCCGCCCTGAGCACAGCCCCAGCCCAGCTCCTCTACTGGGAAGAGCTTGGTGCAGCCCTGGCCCCAGCCCATAGTGGCAGCCCACCATCCCCTGGCACAGATCTGGAGATGCATGCTTCTCATACCCTCCCGTCCCACTCCATGTGCCCCCTGAAAAAGCTGCTCATAGCTCTGTCCTGTACCCTGCACTGCCCTGGCTGGGCAGTGCCTGGCGCAGCCCCAGCGCTAGCCCCACTCCCTCCCTTACCTCAGGGGCCTCAGTCTGCCCCCTCCCTCCCCCCACAACAGACTTACCAGCTGGATGCTGCTCTCCACGCTGTTGGGCTGCATATAGACAGTTGGATCCGTATTGGCCAATATGGCTCGTTAAAAATCAGCCATCGGTATTGGCACAAAATATTTCTTATCGGTGCAACCCCAAGTTATCTATGCAGGAAGTCTTTAGCTTCTCTGACTACCTTTGTAATGTAATTATACTACATCTAATTGCAAAATTGGTGAAACTGGCTTAGGAGTTAGCTCTCAATACTTCTAGACTAGCCAGTAGGGGTCCTGCTACATGTGCAAGGATCTAATGTGCAATCCACACAATCTCGTCTCCTGCCATATGCCACGTGTGCATGTGTATTGAAGCAGCTGCATCTCCCAGCCACAGGGGTGTGTGAAACCCCCAGAGCTGGGAGTTCACAGTTGCCATCATCTCCTAGTCCCAGGGGTTTCCTGCACTCCTGGGCCTGGGAGATCACATGCATGCCCTGGGTGCTTCCAGGACTCAGTGTCCCGAGTTGCAAGACTGTGGTTCTGCATGTTGCCAGGACCCAGAGTTGTCAGCTGATGGGGCTAAGAGTCCCTTTAGTTGTGGGATTCCCAGCCCTGGCAGGGTATGGTGGCAGGAAGCCCCATCAGCTTATGGGCAGACCCTGCTACATGTGCAAATTAAAGCTCAGTAGTAACCAGCTATAAAGTTAGTACACATTTTCAAGGTCTAACTTTATAGCTGGTTGGAGCCTTGTGTAGTGTGATAGCTGCTTTTCACTTGTAGCTGGTCTCAAGGTAATTGCACAATTAACTAGTTAATTATGCGATACCTGTAAAATGTAGTTGGGGGACATAGTTGACTACATCTTGTCAATTTCAAGGCTGTTATTGGACGCATAAGGCAATCTCCAGAATAAAATAATGAAGTGGAAAAATCTTTAGCATAGACTGTTTCTGTAGTTAAGCAACATTTTTGCACTGAGTTTAGGCAGAGTAACCTAGACAAATTGGAAGATTGGACTAAAAGAAATCTCATGAGGTTTAGTAAGGACAAATGCGAAGTCCTGCACTTAGGATGGAACAATTTGACTGGTTTAGGAGCAACTATGCAGAAAAGGACCTGAGGACCACAGGAGACAATATTCTGAATATGGACTCAACAGTGTTTCCTTGTTGTCAAGAAAGCTAACAGCATAGTGGGCTGTGTTAGTAGGACTGCTGCCACATATTGAGGGAAGTGATTCTTCCCTTCTGTTAGGCACTGGTAAGACCACATCTGGAGTACTGTGCTTAGTTTTGGGCCGCTCACTACAGAAGGGATGTGGTCAAATTGGAGAGAGTCCAGGAGAGGGCAATGAAAATTGTTCGGGGGTTGGAGCACATGACTTGTGAGGAGAGGCTGAGAGAACTGGGATTACTGAGTGCATAAGGGAAGACTGGGGCGGGATTTAATAGCAACCTTCAACTACCTCCAAGAAGGATGGAGCTAGACTGTTCTCGGTGGTGGCAGATGACAGAACAAGGAGCAATGGTCTCAAGTTGCAGCAGGGGAAGTTTAGGTTAGATGTTAGGACAAACTTTCTCACTAGGAGAGTAGTAAAGCGCTGGAACAGGTTTCCCAGAGAGGTTGTGGAATCTTCATCCTTAGAGGTTTTTTAAGACTCAGCTAGACAAAGCTTTGGCTGGGATGATATAGTTGGGGGTGGCCCTGCTTTGAGCAAGGGGTTTGACTACATTACCTCCTTGAGGTCCTTTCCAACCCTGATTGTCAATGGGCACCTATGCAGAAGCAGCGAGACTGCTCCAACATGCTGTAATTACGGCATGTTGGAGCAAACTCAGTTGAGTCTGCTGGAGCATGGTAATTACCATGCTTCAACAGACTCCAGCATTTTGTATATTAGCATTCCTGTGCTTAAAAATGATGGCTGGAGTGCTTTATCTAAAGCTCATTCAATGAGCAGGGACACTGATATGTAAGATGCCCCAGGCATTTTAATTACAGCGGTGCTTGGAGTTGCTCTGAATACAGCATCCTTCCCTTCCCCCACTCCTGTATAAATACCATATAGGTACGTCCAGACAACATGCATGTACCTCTTGCAGCATCTCAAAGCCCTTTGGTGCTGCCCCCAGGCTCTAGCTCCCCCTGGCTGCAGATCCAGGAGGATCCAGGCAGGGATATTTTGTCCCAAGTGGCACAACTTGCACCACACCAAAGTGCATGTCCAGGTACATGCTGGAGGCAAAAAGCCCTGGCTTAAATTTGCACCACTTCTATTTGAGCTGCTAGAAGCTCATGTGCCTGCATGTGTGGACACACCGCATGATTCTAAGTGCCTGGCCTTTTTTTTTCCCCAGTCCCAAGGCTATGCATTTAAATACACTGTATCTCTGCTTGCTTTGGGGTGTGTTGTTCTATGTGTGAACAGTCAGAAATTCAAGAATTTTAAACACTATTATAATCAGCTTGCTACCAATCAGTTCATAGGCTCATAAACTGGAAGTTGGAGTACAGCAATGTAATTTCTCTAGGTGTGGAACAGTAATGTAGGGTGATTTCCTGGAGGAAGCCTTAGGCTTTGAGGTTTGAGAGTCTCTCTTGTATGCCCAAAGATAAGTAATTGTATATGGGTTTATAACAGAATGAGGTAGGTCTGGGTCAAATTGTGAACAGCCTTTTTTGTAACTTCTATGTAGTATTGTGCCCAGATAAACATCTAACATTGACCTTGAAAGAAGGTTTTAGATTGTATTCAAATTAGCTTCTCTGCCCTAAAGCTCAGTGTTATCGTAGCTATGCAAACTTAAGTATAGAAAAGTAACAAATTAATTAATGGAATAATTTAGATGAATGCGTGGTCTTTTGAATAGCAATCGCTTATGCTATCCTTTTTTTTAAAATCTCCTTCCTCTTTTCTTTTATGGCTTCCTTGGGAAGGTTGTCAAATTTTGAACATAAGTTTTTCATATCTACTGTCTTTTAATTTAGAGGTACTTTCCACTTTAGGTCATTGAAAAAGGTACAATAGTTTAGTTTCATCATTTCAGCCACGTTTTTTTCTTTCTGAGAGGTCTGTTTCTTTAAATTGTGTTGAAGCATTGCTCTTGTATATAGGTTAATACAAAAAAGTCCAACTTGAGATATTCTTTTTCAGTGTATTTAACCTGTTCTGCATATTGCCAGTGTTATACTTGTCTTTTGTTATGGGCCTGTTGCAGGCATTTTGTGGTGAAAAATGTAGTGCTTGCATTGTACTGTTCATTAGATTAGGTTGATTGTGATAGTTCCTTCTGGTTTTCATATATATTACTTGAATAATTCTCTGTCCTTGCATGACATGCCATTTTCACCACTGTTGCTACTGATGGATGCCTTTAAGGCCTCCTAAGGTACAGAGTGCTGATACTTAGTAGATTGAGGCTTTAGACAGATCCATAAGGGACCACAAGCTATTTGTCATATGGTTGGCAAGCCGGTCAATTGGCCAATCAAATTGTGTCATTTGACTGGTCAGTTAACATCCTATTATTTGACTGCAATAAAAATTTTTCTAATATTCCATAAAACCAAGAATGATCCTGTATAGATAGCATCTGTTACTAAGGGCAGAAGTGAAGGATTTTTATCTCTCAGACCTTCAGGATATGCTCTCTCGTGCTCTCTCTCGCTATTGCTATATATAGGCCAAAAGAATTGCAGATCTCAAGGTAGAAACCAAGAGTATACAAATATTTACACAGTTTCTCTTGAAACAAAAAATGGCAGTTCTGGGAGAAAAATAACCCATCTCTATTTCTATAGAGCAGGGGTTGGCAACCCCCAGCACATGAGGCCATTTTGCTCAGCACACCACGGCCAGCCATGGCTCTGGGTAGCTGCTGCCAGTGATGGAGCCTGGGCTGCTCCCAGCAGGGCTTGCAGCATCCCAGCTGCCTGCTGGGAGCAGTCCAGGCTCTGTGGCTGGCAGCAGCTACTGAGAGCCAGGGCCAGCTGCAGTTGGGAGGCTGCAAACAGCTGCACTGGGCTCCGGAGCTCAGGCATCAGCTCTGTACTGGCACGTGCACACACATCTTGGAATGGGTAGTAGGGGAGGGGGCCTGAGGCAGTGTAGCCCCAATCTCTTCCCCCACTTCTGACGTGGAACTGGTGACTGGGCTCTGGAGCCCGGCACAGTTGTTTGTAGCCAGCCTGGGCTCTGGGCTGCAAACAGCTCTGCCAGGCTCCACAGCTCCAGCATCATCACCATGCTGGTGGCTACTGTGCATGCACCTCGGACCAGACAGCAGGGCAGCGCAGTACCCCTCCCTCCCCCGAGGTGCCCGCACAGTCACTGCCAGCACAGAGCTGATGCCGGAGCTGTGGAGCCTGGAGCAGCTGTTTGCAGCCTGCCTGCTGCTTGCTGCAGCTGTCCAGTGCCCAGGCTGGCTACAAACAGCTGTGTGGGGCTCTGTAGCCCAGTCACCAGCTCTGTACCAAGAGCTGCCTCAGGCCCCTCCTCCACCGCCTATTTCAAGATGCGCATGCACGCATAAGTACAGAGCTGATGCCTGAGCTCCAGAGCCCGATGCAGCTGTTTGCAGCCTCCCAACTGCAGCTAGCACTGGCTCTGGGTAGCTGCTGCCAGTCACAAAGCCCGGGCTGGGGGGGACAGGGTTGGAGGGCTGGAGTGAAGGGACTTTGGGTGGGGGGCACAGGGCAGCAGGGCTGGGGGTTACAGGTTTTGGGTGGGGGGCAAGGGGCACAAGCAGACCATCCTGCAATGTACCCCCTGCCCTCATTTTGTTTTTCTGGCATTCAGACAGTCTGGCATCTTCCAAGGTAGGCATTGTGGGGGTTTTCAGCACTCCAACCAAAAAACGTTGCCTACCCCTGCTGTAGAAGTAATTTCTGAAAGAGTTCCAAGTGGGAGAACGAAAGCTTGTACACTTCACTGCCACTTGAATCCTCCTGAAAACCAGGAGTTGAGGCGTGAGACCAGGGCCACTCCTGTCTGGGGAGGGCATGGGAAAGAGCTCCCGTTTGCCTCCTCCCAGTCCTGGTAGGAGTCAAGTGGTGATGAAGGGCTCCCATGCCTTCCCCATCCTTGGGTCAGTCTGGTCTGGAGAAGGACAGGGGATACCTGCTTCTTGCTCTACCCCTGCTCCTCAGACTGGGATCCTGATCTTCTTGGTCTACCCCTGCTCCTCAGACTGGGGTCCCTGATCTTCTTGCTGTACCCCTGCTCCTCAGACTGGGGTCCCTGATCTGAGGAGTGGGGGGGGCCTTTGCCCCACTGCTTCTCTTGTTTTCCCTAGATTTCAGATCACCTGGTTCTGAGAGAGCACAAGGAGCAAGAGAGAGGGGGCAATTGCAGGCTAAATGCCTATACTGTTCTCTCTCCCTAAAACCTTTATAGTGGTGGAAAATTTTTGTGAGGAGGAATTGGAGGGGGAATTAACCCCTAAGTCGAACAAGCCGGGGACGAAAGGTTTAGGAACGTTTTGCCCTGTTTCTCTTTTCCTGTCCTGAATAAGAAATCCGAAGCCAATGTAACAAATGTTTTACTTACAACTTGAACACACCATAGACACACTCTGCAAACTCTACCGCGAGGCACTCCAACACCTTGTATCACACTCCATAAACTCCACCATGAGGCACTCCAACGCCTTGTGCCACACTCTGTGCCGGCAGTTCTCCTTAAACTCTGTGAAACGCCACAACTGAAAAAACCTCAACCGTAGGGAACCTGAGAGCTCTTTAACGCTTATCCGCTTCAGACTATCCAATGGGGTGTCTGGGGGGAAAGGGAGCCGTGGACGCAGGACCTTGGTGAGGGTGATCAGGCTTCCTGATGGTATGTGCGGTCCCGCCTTCCCTTTTTCCGGGCTCTGTTTTTATACTGCCCCAATGGCCAATTAGCTCAAGTCTTACATTCACGCGCTTTTCAAGCTGCATGAGCTGGGGATTTTGCTGCATGCATGCTTTGCGCAGCTAATCGAGCTGCACCTGCTGTTTCCCCTTGCAGCGAGCACGGTTTGCTGGCATTTGGTCACTGTTTATCACCACTTATTTATCACAATTTTCAACCCCAAGACATGAACACTTGTTCATGGCCATAGGCGGTGGAAGGCCAGAGCTAACAGGGCTTAACACCCCTCCATGCAGGCAGCCCGGGTGTGGACTCTGAGCAGCTGCAGCAGGTTAGGGGAATGGGTGCACACAGACAGAGATGAGCATCTGGAGCCTGTAGGCAGCTAGGAACTCAGCCCAGCACAGCTGTGTGTGGAGCAGCATCCAGGAGGTAAATGTGTGAATGAGAAGATGCATGGGGGAGGGAAAGGATGTTGGGGGTGGGCAGATTGAGGCTGCCCTGCACCTCTGGGTGAGCTGCCCAAGCTCCTAGCATCCTATGACCCAGTCCAGCCCTGGAACCCCATTCACCTCTGCCCCTGTCTCTGCCCCACTCCCTCATGGGGGGGGCCTCTATCTGCCCCCCACTTCCCATGACAGACCAACCTGTTGGGGGAGGGTGCATGTGCACAAGTATGCACACACTAAGCCTCTCAAATCATATTTTCTTCTGCCTATGTTTGTGGGTGTTCCTTCTCACCTCTTTAGGAGCAGGCACAGCTGCATTGAAAAACTTTACTAGCCATCTGCTGTGACCATGGCAAAGGCGCAGAGACATCAGATACTATAGCCAGGTCTGTGGTTACCATGGTGACAATGAGTAGAGTTTTAGCTCCAAGCATTCCATGAGAATTGCAGGCTGGGATTGAGGATTTGACCTGTTTATTTTAAACTCTTTGGTTAAAACACTGGCAGTACTTCACACTGAAAGAAGTTATCTTGCTGAATCTACCAAAAAGTATCCACATTTTGATGGAAGGTGACAAAACATTTTTCCTGAGTTCTCCACAGGACTTATTCAACACATCAGCTGGTTGGATGTGGAATGGTTGAGAAGTGCAGCAGCCTAAATCTTCAAAATACTGCATTTATAATCCATCCTCTTCTACAAAGATGAGTATTGGAAATCATTGTCCATAGCTCCTCTTCCAGTTCTTTTTTTTTTTTTTTTTTGTCTCCTATCCATGTCCTTTCCCTGTCCCTCTTTTGGGACCCTTCTCACAAGAACCTGTTATAAACCCAAGTGGCTTCTTTCCTTTATCAGGAAGCCACAAAGGAAATTCCTCATGAATTGCAGGGAAGAGTTCTCTATTCTTGGCATTCCCACAGGTGGCTGTAGAAGGTATGGTAGAACATCTGAGGAAACAGGTACCTGCATTTACTCAAAATTAGGTGGTCCATTGGAATTTCTAATAGATTCCAATTAGCAAGAGCTTACCTTCCAGAGAACAAGTTCTCTTTTTTTAGTCAGAAGTGCACAAAAGTGAGAGCTACCAGGGTAATAATTATAGCATGACTATTCATTCTGTAGAACAAGAGTGGCCAACCTGTGGTGTGTATACCACAAGTGTCACAGGAAAGCTCTATGTGTGGCACATGACAGATCAGGGAAATTACAGATAGAGCTGGGAGCAGGAAGCAGAGCAGTAGTTGAGGCATAAGGACAGGGCTGGAGGTAGAAAGCAAAGCAGCAGCTTAGGCAGGGGAAGGAGTATTAGTGTGGCACTCAGGGAGGATGCAGGGTTAATTTGTGGCATGCCTGCTGAAAAGGTTGGTCCCCACTGCCATAGAACACCATCCTCAAAGACAACATATTGGCAATGCACTGTATAAACAAGTAAGGAGATGCAATCCTCCCCTTTGCCTGGAAGCACAAGTGCTAGCAATAGTTTAATCCGTAATGGCTGCCTCTGCTAGTTTACACATTTCAGGGACAGTGAGGACTTAACATTCTTTTTACTTAACTTTCATGGCTTCCATTAATACAGTGCTGTCCAACTTCTACGTGGCCGAGGGCAGCACAAGCGGAGGCCACACTAGAGGGGGCCAAGGGCCCAGTGTGCTGCATGCTTTGCTGTAGCAGTGTGCTCCTGCTACTGCCCCATGCAGCCACTGCCCCATGCAGCCAGGCAATTCCCACCCTGCTCCATTGCGTGCCCCTCCCATTACCACCCCCACTGCACCATTTTCTCCCTGTGCTGCACCCTGCTGATGCACCATGTGACCAGGAACCCACACTGCTGTACCACATGTAGGGTATCTCCCCACTGCACTCAGTGCTTCCCTCCACTGCACCACATGCCCCAACACTGCACCACACACTTGAGTACCCCTCACTGCTGTTCCTTGTGCCCCAGATGCTCTGCATATCCAGATGCTCTCCTGCTCTGCCTGCTGCTGCACTGAGTAGCCCCACTATACCATTCTCCCTGACTCACCCTTAGCTCTGCAACTATGAGTTTTCCTGGTGCGTTATGCCACTCAGGCACCCCAGACTACAGATTCCTTTAGTACTGAAGGTTGTGTGAGGCCTGGGAGAAAGGGTTGCTTCTGCAGCCAGAACACTGTTTGAAGCGGCAGGTGGGTGGGAGCCTGGGAGATGCAATTTAACCCATGTAGTCTGCGGGCTCCCATTTGGAACGCCCTATGTAAAGGAACAAGCAGTCCAAACTGCTCACTTTCCTTGCCTGTCAGAGCACTCAGCAATACAAAGCTTGAATTAAGAGGTGACTTATAAAAACTTGCAATTGTTTTAGCCTTTTATATCCTGGTGTAGGAGCACAAGGAGATATGTGGTTCATGTATGGCCCCAACAGATGCTGCTAATGAGAAAAACCTGTTCTTGCTGTGTATGCACGTTTGTAGTGGGTCATACAGTAACAGTGTTTTAAAGAAGCATTGTTTTGTTTTACAGTAAATAATAATCCTGTCTATTTTTCCTTTTTCTACTGCTGCCATTCTGGTCTTTCTCATTACTTCTGTCTTCACCCCAGCCAACACTCTACTCTCCATCATAGAAGCATCTCTGAAAGGTAATAGGAAGATGATTGCGTGAAGTCAAGTAGCTGCCATTATCTGAAAGTAGCATGGTTTTTGGAAATAAGTGCACAGTGGGAAAAGTTAGGGCTATGTTTACATTGAAAGCACAAATACATCCTGGTGAGATGTGAGCAGTGGGGTACCCCAGGTCTTAGTCTTCGGGCCCGCACTATTTAAAATCGGCTGATGGGGCGCACCCAGAGAGTAATGGTGGGTGGGTTGTACTCAACTTGGCACCAGATGTGAGCAGAGGGGTACCCCAGGGCTTGGTCCTCTGGCCCTCACTTTTTAACATCTTCATCAGCGACTTGGATGAGGGGGTGAAAAGCATGCTGTCCAAGTTGGCTGATGGCACTAAGATGTGGGGCAAGGTGGACATACTTGAAGGAAGAGAGAGGCTGCAACTAGATTTTAGACAGACTACAAAAGTGGGCAGACGAGACTAGGATGGGGTTCAACGTAGATAAATGCAGGGTGCTGCACCTTGGGAGAAGGAATCCACAGCATACATACAGGCTGGGGAGTTCCCTTCTTGAAAGCAC
>JAGPOW010003182.1:33872838-33901157 GCA_030014935.1 Caiman crocodilus
GGGTTCAGAGGAGGGCCACCTGCTTGGTGAGAGGGCAGCAGGACAGGCCCTATGAGGAGAGACTGAGGGACCTGAACCTGTTCAGCCTCAGCAAGAGGAGGTTGAGGGGGGACCTAGTTGCTGCCTCTAAACTCATCAGGGTGGATCAACAGCAAACAGGTAGAGAGCCCTTTTCTCCCCAGCACCACCTGGAACAATGGTGATAAGCTGATGGAGAACAGGTTTAGGTTAGAGATCAGAAGGCAATATTTTTCAGTTAGGGTGGCCAAAATCTGGAACCAACTTCCCAGGGAAGTGGTCCTCGCCCCTACCTTGGGCAAATTCCAGAGTAGGTTGGACAATCACCTGTCTGGGGTTTTGTGAACCCAGCATTCATTCCTGCCAGTGGCAGGGGGTCAGGCTAGATGATCTGTTCAGGTCTATGAAATTGTCCTCCTACCTGTGGATGAAATTATAGTGGAGGAAATCTGCAGTGTAAACCTGAACAGAGTGCTGAAGTAGCACTTGCCAATCTCGCTACTCCCAGGAACATTTGTCATTTCTGTAAGGCCAAGCACAGCATATTCTACTCAGAGATCTCTCTCAGTCCCAAATGTTTGTACTCATTACACCTCACCTATAACTAGCCAGTTTTTTTCTTGACTAAAGTAGACAAGCTGTATTGGCTACAATAACTTTGTAGCAGAAGCAGACTGTGAGAAAGATAATGATGAAGTGTGAAGAACATTTTGAAGGCTTCATCTAAAACATTGGCTTTCAAACTTTTTTGGCTGCTTACCCCTTTATCTATAAAATATTTCTGCTTGTACCCCCCACACCTGATGTGTCTCTGCATGCTCCTTCCTTAGGAAGAGTGTTGACATTGACATCAAGATGTGGCAACACCATTAGTTAATGACCAGCCAGAAGCTCCACTGCCATTATTAAAATTTAGGCACAAATCCCCTAGCAAAATGCCACATACCCCAGGAAGTACATGTACCTCAGTTTGAAAAACACTTTTCTAAAGGATGCTAATATTCTGGAGTACTACCTTGGAGAAAAAATTGAGAGGAAGAGTGCTGTTGAATCTTTATGCAGTGTTGCCTTCATATAGTCCTTCTCTGTATCGTTTCTCACTAGAATTGCAAGTAAAAGAAACACTATTATCTGGAAAATCTTATTAAAAACTGTTAAAATTAAAAGATTTGTAGTATGAGCAGCACTGGAAAAATGTACAATTAATAATCCAAAAAAGTAATTTATAAATGTAAGAGGTCTTCAGAAATTATGTGCATTACATATTTATAAATATGTTCTGGGATTATAATTTTTTGCAAAAATAAAAAAAATGGTACTAAAATTAGTGCTTTCTGGTATCGTCTGTGGTATTAATGGTTTCTGGTATCCTACCCACACAAGATATGGTCCAAACATGGCAAAATTGCTTTCAATCCAATGTTTTTATTACAAGTCATACATTTCAGAGTATTCTTTAAGTTCGCTTAATTTACGTTGAATGCCAATGACAAATATACGCTAAATAGATATATAAAATATTCATTTTACAGTACTCTCAGTATGAATATTTTACATATTTACCTATATATGCAGTCAGAACCATTAGCTTCCCACTCAGGTTCCACAACTTTAGGATAGTTATTAGTATTGTGAGCTGTCTAATCTATGTACAATTAAAATGGTAAATGGTATGTAAAATAAAGAACATGATTGCAGTTTATATAGATACATGTTACTATGTTTGTGCTAGCTTACAGACAGTTTAGTAAGTTCCTATTAATTATGAAGCTAATGTTAAAAATTTAATGTTACCTTTATAGTTCAGAGTGCATCAAATTATGTTGGTAATGAGATTTTGAGCATTTTTCAGTAAAAAGTTGCAAGGAATACTACAAAAGCCTTAAGAAGTTTTAAGGTCCTGATATCAGTTCTGCCTGTTTTAGCAGAAGAGGAACTCAAAATAGAATACCTTTTAATTGCATCTTAGCCTTATTTATTTTAACAATGACCAGAACTGGCACACAACTTAGCCTTGAAATCTCATATTTTGTTTGCTATATTTTCATACATTCCATATACACATATTTAAATAAAATGTTCTCAGTACAGAAACATCTCCTTAATAATAACATTATTTTTACTTAATTTTCATTGTTTTTGTTAAGAAAGGAAATAATCTAATAGGAAACATCAACATGCAGTGTCCAGTACAGTTTTTATAAATTCTTCCTTTCTTCCTTGAAAATATCCAGTTTTTTATTTAATTTACTCAAGTTATAAATTGAACATTGTCAAATAAAACAAAGGATTAGTATTAAAGGTGGACAGACATGCATATAAAATACTTCAA
Organism: Caiman crocodilus; assembly: GCA_030014935.1. Taxonomy (NCBI): domain Eukaryota; kingdom Metazoa; phylum Chordata; order Crocodylia; family Alligatoridae; genus Caiman; species Caiman crocodilus. The sequence goes on from JAGPOW010003182.1 coordinate 33,875,189, forward strand.
TTTCTCCCCTTTTTTCAAAGGGCTTTTAGTTTGTAGTTTTTCACTAGCAGACAGACATGTTACAACTTCCTGGTGAAAGTGTCACTGCTAATCACTTTGGTGTTATTCTTGTTTTATCATTTTTATGCAGTTCCGGCCAATTGATATTGCCATAGCACTGTTTGCTATTCATCCACTTGATTTTTAATAGGGTTTTAAGACTGTGTAAAGTAATGTTTGTTGCATCTGTCTGTGTCCCTTTATAGAAATCCTACCTTACAGGCTCTACGTTAGTAGATATATTTGTTAACTGGTTAAGTTGTGGTAAACTACCATTTTCAATAGATTTCAAGTATTATAAAACCAGAAACATAGGCTATTCCTATTTTAAGATTGTTTGTGAATATGCTAATTTTTGTGTTACTTTCGTAAATTTCCAAGTTGCACGCTATTTGCGCTTAAAATGCAACGGAATGTTGAAGGCTGAACTTCCCAGTATTTCATAGGATTGTTGAATAAGCTGATTCCACTGTATAATGCCTTTTTCATGCTTCTTTCTGTTGGACAGAAGTCATTTATTCCCACTTTTGGGATATTGTTATTATGAAGGAAGACTACCTGTAAGAATAAGAAATAGAAAAATGTCTGAAAAGAGTGGTGAAGAAATTGTTAAAATGTATAATTGAGACTGTGTGAGCGATCTGATATACACTCCTACAGTAGGGGTGCTGAAGATAAAGTATTAAATCTCTGAAGGAATTTTTTCCCCCACACTTAACAATATTGTATCAGTCTTCATTTTTCAGCCTGAAATCACAATGATTTGACTATTCTTAATTCTTTTCCTTTTAATGAGTAATATGTGTAATTTTTAATAGTGGATAATATAAAGACTTAGGCAAGGTGTACCCTAGAAATGGTTTGTCAATACAACTGTTTGAGTCTACCAATCTCAAAAAGCAAAATTTCATAGATTTCATAGACATTATAGCTGGAAGGGACCTCAGAAGATCAAGTCCAACTACCTGCCTGAGGGGCAGGAAGTCAGCTGCGGTCATAGGATCCCAACAAGATAAGCATCCAGATTTCTCTTGAAGGTGCTCAGTGTAGGTGCTTGAACCATCTCCGATGGCAGGCTATTTCAGACCTTGGGGGCTTGGACAGTAAAGAAATTCTTCCTTATGTCGAGCCTGAAACGGTCTTGGAGTAGTTTATAAACGTTCAACCTCGTCATCCCTTGGGGCACTCTGGTGAATAAAAGTTCACCCAAATACTGGTGGTCACCTCTGATAAACTTACAGGTGGCTATCAGATCACCCCTGAGCCTGTGCTTTTCCAGGCTAAAGAGCCCCATATCGCTCAGCCTGTCATTGTTAAGGTCTGTTTTCCTGACCTCTGATCATGTGTGTGGCTCTTCTCTGGACTCTCTCAAGCTTTTCCACATCTTTTTTGAATTGTGGAGCCCAAAACCAGACGCAGTACTCCAGCTGCAGCCTCACCAAGGCCGAGTGCAAGGGGAGAATGACGTCCTGGGATTTGCTTGAGAAGAATCTATGGATGCAAGCCAGCATTTTGCTCGCTTTACTAGCTGCAGCATTACATTGAAGGCTTATGTTCATCTTGTGGTCAATGATGACCCCTGAGTCTCTTTCTTCCATAGTGCTAGCCAGCGTAGCACTGCCAAGCATATAAGAATGCTGCAGGTATTTTGTCCCAAGGTGGAGAACCTTGCATTTTTCAGTGTTAAACACCATCAGGTTCTTGTCTGCCCATTTGCTGAGCCTGTCTAGGTCAGTCTGGATTGCCCTACTGTGTTGATGCTTTGCCCCAGAGTTTGGTGTCATTGGCGAACTTGGCCAGTCCGCTTCTGACTCCAATGTCCACATCATTAATAAAGATGTTGAACAATATGGGTCCAAGGACAGAGACTTGGGGAACGCCACTGGTTACAGGGCACCATGACGATTGACTTCCGTCAATTACCACCCTCTGGGTTTCACCATGAACCCAATTTCCCAGCCAGCGGGAAAATAAACTGTTCCGTAACTTTTACTAATCCGAGGCAACTGCATCTAAGTTTGGACTTTTGCAGCTATAATAAAATTGAAAAAACCATGCTGTCTGAGATTGCTATATCAGAAATAGTTTTTGTAAAAACCTGGCCTCTAGGCTCAATCATTCTACCAGTTGGAGGCAGTAACCATATGCTGCCCCCACAGTGGAGAAGGGAGTTGGGTTGAGCTGGGGCTGCACTCAGGGTGGGCGGTGGCAGAGCTGGCAAGGAGGTTACAGGGGGGCTAAGGCAAATTTTGGGGTGGCTGTAGCCCTTTAACCCCATAGCCCACCCTCCCAGTGCAGTCACCATCTGCCCTGAGCACAGCCCCAGCTCCCCAACAGACCTACCAGCTGGACGCTGTTCTCCAAGCTGTCAGGCTGGCTGCATGCATGCCATATTTATCAGTGGCATTATCGGCCACATCAGACAAAAAAAGCCAATTCCTGATAATGTCAGTTTTCCTTTTATCAGTGCTGATATGTTATAGACTGATGTATCAGTGCACCTTTAAAATGGAGAGACTCTGACTGCAATGTTACTTGCAAATAGAGCATCCAAAGAAGGGTATTTCTCAGACTGGGAAAATTAAGTAAGAGGAGGCATTCTTGAGATATGTCTGAAAGGATTCAAGTACTCCCCTGGTCCTGCTTAGATCAGAAAAGACTTCTGCTCTGGTAAGTGAGTGCATCTTTTGGACAGGGGCAGGAAGTTATATGCATAGTGTGGACTTCCCAAGAATCCCATGAGTGATGTATGTGAATGGCCAGATAAGAAACTGTATTTAAGCTTTGTCTTGAGAGCAAGTTTTGGTCTCTGGTTTTCTTCCATATAGGGCAGGCTGTAGCCCCTCAGCCAGCAAGCTGAGTATCCTAGTTGACAGAAGGGTCAGAGACAGAAGCAGGTTTCTAATCTGTTTGAGCTGAATAGAAGCTGCTTTCTTGGGTTTAAGATGCTGAGTAGGATCTTATCATTTTTCTGTTTGTTCTTGCACCTCTGTTTATATCTCTGCATATGGTTCCTGATTTCTTAGGTTTGTTCTTATTTATTAATGAATCTTTTTGTTCTCTTTTCAACTCACTTATTGTCAAGATAAGTGTAATTTCAGGGTATTTGATCAGAAAGGCAGGCCTCCTCCAAGGAAGGGGGACTTTGTTTTCTGAGTACATAACTGGACAAGGGTATTGTTCTTCTAGCTGGCAAAATCCCTTTTGCTAAGAGCTGCCAAGGCCTGGGTGAGACATAAAGTTGAGATGTAGGTCAGGGAAGGGGACCTTTGGATCATCTCAATCTGTTGTCAGTAGTTGAACAGGGAGATAGTTGGAATAGAATGGGCATGTCAGAATGGCCATGAAATATTGTACAGTGTTTGTTGCATTCAGTAAAAAGCATTCTCAAAAAAGTCATCACTGTGCTATCCAGCTTACTGTTTGGATGTTAGCATTCATAGGATGGCAAAAGAATTAATGTTTGTGAATCAATGCACCATTGAGTTGGAAGGGATTTCAGGAATCATCTGGTTCTACCCCGTAGGAGGAGTGCTACCCTTAAATCCTCTCTGGTCAATGTTTATCCAGCTTCCCCTTGAAAACCCCTAATGAAAGAGGTTCCTTGATTTCGCAGAACAGTCTGTTCTACTGCCTTATTGTTCTAATAATAAAGAAGTTTTTCTTGAGATCTAATCTAAATCTACTTTGCTTAAATTTAAGTCATTGCTTCATGCCCCATCCTCTGTGGAAGAGGAATGCAGTTAGTTCTTCTTCTTTATGGCAACCTTTCAGATATTTGAAAAACATGTACAACATATGTTAAAGGTGCCTTTTGGGGGCTTATTTGTTTTTTAACTATTTCTAAACTATAGATTTGAATTCAGCAACAGATTTCAGTTTTTTATTAAGCAAGATTTAAAAATTCTGATTTGTCGCTACAATAGATAAGGTGACTTTAAGAACTTTCATTAAAGGGTTTGTATTCACTATCTTACCCTTAACTTTTAAATTAAGCATTGTTCAGATGTTCTTTCTGTAGTGCCCCAAAAAGCAGGTGTTCAGATGGTATACTCTGTCTTTACATGTTCTAGTGGTACCACATATACCATATGAACAGTAACATGGAATACTAGAGGAGGTCTTTCGCTCCCACCCCCATTCCATAGTGTTCTATTCTCCCTGCCCAATTCCAGTAGGTGAATGAGGGAGAGTGGCTACTGTGGACTCAGTGACAGACCACTACTCTAAACCCAGCTGTTGGTGAGTGTGGGACCTGCACTGGACTTTCCCATGGGAAGCAGAGCTGAAACCCACCTGGGATTAGAGGCTGCAGCTCTTCCTGATGTAGTGACAGGCACCACTGCTGCCTGACAATTGCCAACAGTCTCTCTGGTCCCCATTCCCCAGCATTTGGGAGAGGGCAGGCTTGCAAAACAGGCAATTTCCTATCTACCTCAACTGAAAAACAAGCATGCAAGGACTTTGTAGTGCTCCAGGTAGTGGGCTCTGAATTTCTGCATACTCCTCATAGAACTATTTTTGTAGCATTTTAGGACTTAGACTACATTTGTCCCACCATATCAGCTGTTTTAATATAAGAACAAATAATTGGCCATTCGTACTCTTTGCTGTGCTAAGAAAAATGGCTGATCAACCAGAAAAATTGCATATCCACAGCAAAGAAGTTGTTGTTTCAAATGTCAACTTGTTTGTCTTTCTGGGATAAGTTTAAAGTGTGGTCAGTTCTGTGATCCAACTGCAACCTCCTTCTGCCCTCCATCTCAGTCCTAAAGTGCTCTCTGCAAGGGGGAGGCAGGGAGAGAGAGCACCTGATTACCCCACAGGCTGTTCAGCAGGGAGGTCTCAGAGACGCCTTCCAGACAGCTTTGTTTTTGTTGCCACTTGGTGGCAGTAGGGACAGGACTGCAGTGGCAGCAGTGACTTGCAGGCAGCCTGAGACTGGAGGCTACCTGCAACAGCCGGTGGTTTCCAGTCTGGACCAGCTGCCACCATGGCAGCAAAAGCTGAGGCTGTTTCAATTGTAGACAGGCTTCCTGGAGAACAGAGGAGCTAAAGGGCCAGCCCCCTATTGGTCTCCTGGCTGGAGAGCATGCCTTTCTGGCAACACTGTTGTGCTCCAGCCAGGAGGCTGTGAAGGATCCAAAGAACCTCATCCATCCATCCATCCTTAGCACTCTATTTTTTTGTAAGGAATGAACTTTGTAGCACTACAAAAATAACATGTTAAAGGGTGGAACAGATGTTGCCTTTCCTTGCCTTTATGCCACCATAAAAAAATTTTGGCAGCACAAAAGCCAAACAAACACATATCCATACCCTTTTTTGCACCACAAGCTCCAAATTTGTGGCCATGACAAAGGTGGTAGTAGATTATGCTGCTTTATTGAAGTGGATGTCTGTTTTATGGTGGGAGAGCGTGGGCAGATGCAGCTGCCTGCTCTCTCCAAACACAATGAACGGGTGCTCTGGAGCCTTGAGGGACCCGATGCTGCATACCCTGGGAATTCTTGGGAAAGATCAGGCCACTCAAGTCCCTGGAGCACCAGGGAGACACCCCAGGGCATATCTTGATGAGCAGGGAAAGCTTACGTCCCCTTATTCTGCATCAGGCCCCTGGGTTCTCTCTCTAAGCAGGGAAGGCCAGCAGTTCCCTACTTATGGAGATGTACCCTGGGAGATGCAAGAACTGGGGAATTGCTAGTGCTGTATGCCTCCACACTGGGACCCATGTCAGGTCCTGCACTGGCCCATGCTTCATGCGGAGGGTCAGGTCAGCGTGAGTCCTGGGGAATCCCCGATTTCCTGTGCCTCCATGCTGTGATCCCTGTTATCCAGAACTCTATGTGAAACATGGGTTGGTATGGGTCCTAGTGTGGAGGCATGGGATCACATAGGTCCTAGTGTTGAGGCACGGAGAGCCAGGAATTTCCTTGCTCCCATGCTCTGCATTGGGACCCATGCATCTGTGTGAGGTGCAAGTTGGCACAGGGCCCAGTGTGGGTCTCAGCATGAAACCAGGGAGCTCACTGGCCTACCAGGTGTGCATCACCATGAGCAGGGAACCCTAGGCTTTCACTGCTTAAAGAGACATGCCCCTGGGATCTCTCCAGCATGTCTCTTTAAGAAAGGAACTGTAGACTTCCCCTGCTTACAGAGGTGCCTGAGCCATCTCAGAGGCTACATCTACATAACTGGCGAACCCTGGGCTTTCCAGGCTTAAAGGGACAACCCAAGTACCCAATGCAGGATAAGGGGTTATGTGTTCTCCTTGCTATGGGATTCCTCACCTTCCTTACCAACCCATATATGAAGCATGTCTTGTCACAGGACCAGGATGGGTCCCAGTTTGGAAGCACAGGGCTTCAGAAATTTCCCAGCTGCTGTGCCTTCTTGCTTCTTGCCAGAACCTGTACTCACCTATGCTTTACCCAGAAGGATTTCAAGGGGCAACATATGTTTTACCCAATAAAGCAGATCAGCTGTGGCAGGATGAGTCCTGCCACAGTTGATCTGCATCAGTTTGGCAATGTCTGTTTCTACCTGAACGTCTATGAATTGCATGTAGCACTTGTAGTGCAGATCTATTCATGACATAACAGTGGTTTAATAGTACAGGGATTTATCTCATTTATAATATGTCTCTTTCTATAAAACTACATGTTTTTCACCATATGATTCAGTACACTACACTAACAATTTTGGTTGTGCACTTTTGGGTCTTCTGATTTTTATCCAATTTTCACATTTCTATCAAGTATGATTTAAGTTTAACACATGACCTTTACACACAGAATTTAAAAGAACAGTGGATTAAGGGATACTTTTTTGGAATGATTAAAAAAAAATGATAATCCATGATGCCAATGCTAATTTTACAGGATAATATCAAGCTACCCATTAAGGCTAGCAAAAATATTCTCTGGTGTTGGAACACTTCGTTGTTTGACCTTGCGGTAGAATAAAGTCATGGTTATAGCAGTTTAGAAATATTAGATTTTAAAGTTACATTATTCTCTTTCTTGTATCGACTTTTTCTATCCCATTATACAATACTAGATTATATATAGTAAGGTGTGCAAAGCGGGCCATATTTGATTTGGATTTGGCCAGATTCAGGGAACAGTGATTCAGTTTGCTGATTTGGATCACTGTCCCAATCTATTTAGCTGAATCCAAATCTGAAGATTCAATTCTGATTTGGAGAATCAGTGGTTTGGCCATAGACAGCTTTATATGGTTTTTTTCTACATACTTTGAGATACCACGTGTGGCTTGTGAACACTGAGATGATGGGGTGGATGGAGCATCCCACAGGAGCGTGGGGGGGCCCCCTGCGTGCTCAGCAGTGGACCCAAAGGTACTTCTCGTCCACTTTCAGGTCTGCCGCTGAGCACAGTTGTGTGTCGTGTCCGCCCCCCCCCCCCTGCTTCCATGGAACGCTCCATCCGCCTCACCATCTCAGCATTCATGACCCACGTGGTACCTTGAGGTATGTAGAAAAAAATATATAAATCTGTGTCTATGGCCAAATTGTCAAATCTCTCCAAATCGAATCGAATTGGAAGCCTCCGATTTGGAGAGATTAATGGATCTCCTGTAATTATTATAATGAAAATTAAATCTGCCATTTCACAATTTCTCCTATGTACTACCCCTCCCTCCCTGGATATGTCTTGTGTATCCCCAGGTATATGTATACCATAGTTTGGGACCCCCTGCTCTAACCACACAGCTAAACAAAATAAAGGAAGAAAATGACAAGCAAAAACAAGGATAGTATACTACCTGCAGATATTTTAGATAAGGCAGTCCAGGAGGAACTTTCTTCAGCTTATTTCTTTCAAGATGTATTTCTCGCAAACTTGGAATATTAGCAAGACTTCCATTTTCCACATCTTTGATTTTATTGTTGCCCAGACCCAATCTAGAAAGAACATAAGAAAGCTTACCTCCTCATGCATGGATATTTATATTAGCACTAGCAAAATGCCCATCATGAATGATGAATGAATTTCAAATAACAAAAACAAACAGGCAGATTTGACTTTTATATGTATTATAAATAAAGTAAATATGTGTAAAACTTAAAGTAGGCTGAACACTTAAAGATACAAATTGCTTCCTTGTCCTGTGACTCGATATGCCACTGGGGCTGGTTATCCAATCTTTCTTTGGGTTGTTTACAATTTGGTTAACCATTCAGATGGTTTGGCAGGAATCAATTAGCATCAGATATCTCCTTAAAGATTATGTTTTTGGTGAATATTTTCTCATCACTGTTTAGATTTCCTTGTTTGTTTGCCACCGGTGAAATGTATATTCTTAAGTTGTTTCCATTCCTGGTTCTCATTAGGGCCAACATACAAATGTCCATAGGAAAACACTGGTTTGGGTAAGTAGAGTCCAACAGAGTCAAAAGTTTATCCTTGCGATTTATTAATTGTTATTGCAAACACTATTATTGTGGGAAATTGTCTTCTTTTTAGAATGAAAGGTAGTTGTATGTCTGGTGGAGGCAAATCAATCTGAGGAATGATGACATGCACTTCTATATTAGTACCTGTAAGTATTTCAGCATCTAGGAAATTTTGGTGTAATTCTCTTATTACTAGTTGAGTTCCATTGCACAGTCCCAAATTTTGGATTCATCTTTATGACTAACATAACAACAGCACCAGTTTTCAATTACACTTTGTGTGGTGGCATTCCTGATGGTGTTTGTGTATTTAAAATTCAATGGGATAAATAGTTTGATTTTTGGAATCATCTATGATCATGAAATCTGTGCTGTAATATTTTTTCATTTCATCAGGCAACAGTTATAATTTCAGTATTCAGTTCCACGGTGTGGTTATTTTTAGGAGTTACAATAATTTTCTTTGCATCCCATAAACTGCTGTGACAATGGAGTCCATTTCAGTAAAGGTTTCTGGTATTTCAATTAGATCTGGTGGCAACCGATAATTATTTGACGTAGTTCCTTCACCAATTTTGAGAGTCCATTAATTGAATTGATGTTGTCTTTCAGTTCACAGGTTTTGTGGAAATTTGATTTTGGTGAAATGTGACCACAGATGATTACTTTTTATGCGTGCCTCAGTCTTCTCCTGTAGATCTTACTATGACTGGTAATGTTTGTCTGAAGTCTCCACATAACAAAAGCATTATTCCTCCAAAGGGCGTATCATTTTGCATAATCTATTTCAACAACAAAAATCAGTGCATCTAAGCACATGAGTGTGCGTCATAGTGACTTCATGAATTATAATGAATGTGGCCTTTTTCAGTCTGGCAGCTTCAGGTGAACGTAAGCTCATATGTGAAGTAGATGTTTCAAGTATTGGGATAGGTAATTTGAAGCCACTGTGTATTCTTCCTCATTTTAAATGAAGACCAGCTATTCCGGATGTTGCAAAAGGGAGAACAATTTGTTCAATTCCTCTAATGTAACACATTAAGATGTTATATAAGTACGTTTTCCCAGACCCTCCAGGCCCATCCAAATAAGAGCAGCTATTTGCACTGTCTCTATTTATAGCAGTAGCAATTTGATCGAAGGCATGTTTCTGTTGTGCATTGAGGTTTCTAATTTGTTGTTTTGCCTCTGCGTATTCTTCGGTGATGTCATAAAAGGTGTCATTATTTTGTTCTACAATCACCCCTGGATCAGGGATACCAAAAGAAGTACAATTCAGTCCATGAACCATCAATAATTCTTGTATATCCAGCAATGCCTTTTGTACTGCCATGTCATCATCATGAAGTTTCCTATGGCCCTCTGTCATGGCATCCCTAAATTGTTCCCATAGCTGAAATAGATTCAATGGCTTGCAAAATACGCAAATGAATGCAAATGTGTGTCAGCTGTCTGGGCATTTGAATTCCGCATGCTTCCTCCGGACAGCAGCTCCAGTCTTCATCATTGGCCAGCAAATTTTGTCATCTTGCTGCTTCTTGAAATGTATTGCAGAGGACATTGTTAATAGTACATAATTTTTCAAAGCTGGTTGCTCTATGGACATGCAATAATATCACTCTTAAACAGAATATTACTATACAGTTGGACTCACTGAATACATCCTAGGGAGAATGCTGTCTCCACCTCTTTGTCTTTTTTGCCAAACGCCTTTTTGAAATACATAATGGTATGGAATTTTGCAGTTTAAATACTGTTGCACTTTGGGGCAATTGTGATATAATGAAAACTGAGCGTGTAAAGTTGTTTTTGAAATGTCTGTGTGTCGATGGCCTCACATTCATGTCCAGGTTGAAAATATACCGATTGTTGGAATGGCAAATGAACTGCTAATCTAATGATTCCATGAGATCTATCATGCATATGGCTTTCCAGCAATCTCCATATAGCCTCTGGTGGTGTCATATACCTTGCATTAAGGTTATTAGCTATCTCATCATGTTGTAGTCATTGATTATTTACTATTTTAATATTGGTGCATTAAAGTCATAGCTTTTGTTAAATGTATTTAAAGTTATATTTGATGGACTTTATTGATGTGCATACTTCAGCATTGATATGAGCGTTGTATTTTAACAAAATGTATTTATTGTATGGAACAACATAACGTCTGTCTACTGTGTGTTTGCCTACTTGGATTCTACATGTTTGGCTTCTTTTATGTAAAGTATATCCATTGACATTGGCTATTGTTTCTTGTTGAAATTGCTTGTAAAATCTTTGGTACACTTTCTCTCACTCATGCATGATGAATTATTGTTTAAAATACCACATGGTCCATGTATCATGTATTTTTTCACTACATCATATAAAGCTGGGTCTGTATCTGGATTGGGAATTTTGGCACTAACGATACAGTCAATGGCTGCTTGTGTGACAAGTTTGTTTTCCAATATAAATAGCATGTGCGCATGCGCGAGTCTGTTTTTTGAAACTCAATTGTGTACACATGGGCGATTACTGGACCAAGTAGTTTATGTTTTATGACATCATCCAGTAAAGATGCCAACTTAATTTTGAATACTCTTGCCATTAAGTCTGGTCTGTCTGAGGGATTTTGTCCAGGAAACAAATTTTCTTGAATAGAAGGCCATTTTGGATTTGCAGTGAATGCAATAAACAGATCTGGGTGTCCATATTTGCTTACTATTGCCATGGCATTGTGATATCATTCTCTCATATTTCTTGGTCTTCCTTGGAATGATGATGGTAAAATGACAGTTTTTCCTACTTGCATACCTGAGGTTTCAGCAGTTTCCATTAAGAAGTCTATCAGACCACTGTATTGCACTACTCTAAGTTTTCCTTGTTGTTGCGTAAGGTAATTTAAACTGTTTGCCTCAATTTGTGAATCTACAATCCACCACTGAGTCAATTTTCCTCCATGTAAAACTGGATTAAATTTATTTTGGCAAACTGTTGTTTGAGCAACTTTGAATTGTAACATGGACATGTTTTTCTGTGCTGAAGTCTCATTTCCAGGAAGATGTATGCAAAGCTGGATGTCAACCTGGTTCACCATATGGATAAAACAGAACAAATGTCATGGGATCTAAGTTAGCATTCAGAGTACTTATATTTTCAAAGCCTTGGGATCTCAAATAAATTCTTATTTGCTTATGGAAAGGTGGTTTCCCATCATCATTCCAGAAAATCATGGAAATTTCATCATGTGAGAACAGGGTGAAAGAAGCCGCCAGACTGGGGGATTGAGGAGGTGGCACTGTTGGCGAAGGCTCCCACTTTTCCTCAGCTGGCCTTGCCACTAATTCATGGCAAAGCCCAATTGATTTTTTTCTAGTGTGTGGGAAAGGAGGCGGAGGGAGCCGCTGAACTGGAGGAGGCAGCGGTGCCAGAGGGGTTCCCACTTCTCTTCAGCTGGCCTCGCTGCTATTAAATTGCGATTCCCAATTGATTTATTTCTAATTGTTTATTTATGATGTGTGGAGGTGGGGCAGAGGATGCTGCTGCACTGGAGGCTGGAGGAGGAGGTGGTGCTGGCAGAGGGGCTCCCGCCTTTCCTCAGCTGGCCCTGCTACTTGTAAAGTGCTCATGACAATTTATTGATTTCCAAGGTGGGGTGGAGGGAGCTGCCACAGCAGAGGCTGCAGGAGGTAGTGGCGCCAATGGAGGGGCTCCTGTTTTAAGTCTGCTAGCCCTGCCCCTGACTGCCTAGCCAGTTGGCGCACGTGCAGTGGGCAAAAAAGCATTACGGACAGACACGCAGACAGACAGACTAAGCCTTTTATTATAAGCCTTATATTGGATTTTGAAGCATTCTTTTTTGAGCAAATTCTATACACATAATTACACATGAAAAACAAAACAGTCAGAACAGCGGAGGGGGGAGGAAAATATTAATGTTCAGAGAATTAAAATCAGCTATGGTCTATATGATTAATCTAGTGCAGAATGTTTGCCCAATTTCAGCTCCATTTAAATTTTCCAGATTTCAGTACTTGTCCTGTTGGGTTGTAAAAAGGTGATCAAATTATTGTGTGAATAAAATATAGTACTCATAGCTAGTAAATACACTTCTGTACTATAAGAGCTTATTGTTTTAGCATAGAGACAGTAGAAGGAAAACTGAAGTTATCCATCCTACTTTCAAAGTACTCAAACACAGTAACTCTACCTCTCCTTTTTTTACTTCTGAGTTTGCTTTTCATATTGATGTTGGGCTTATTCTAAGTCTGAATTGTCCAGCCATTTTCAACCTGAGATGTAACAATATTATTTCAAATTAATAAGAGACCAAGACTAGAATGAATGGATAGTTTTATCCCTGTTAGTCATTCATTGGTCCTCAGTCCTAGTTTCTTCAAAAACTCTGAATGAAGAGTCTGCAGTTGACTTCTATTTTTAATACCAAACTTTTAGTTCAAAACTGTTTTTGTCATTTTTTCAGAAAGCTAACTGAGCATGGAAAGGTAATTGGTGGCTTAGTACTTCAAGTCCTACTTTAAATGTCTCCATCTCCCCATGAAATGTACTCCTTTCTGTGTTTTAAACTCAACATTATCATCTTGGACCCTGTTAATTCCAAGAGTCACAGTCTCCAAAGGAAATGTTTCTTTCTACAGCAACTGCCTCACCTCTCTAACTAACTCTCAGGAAATTACTCTCTCTCTCCCTGTGTCATTTTGAGTGTCCCTGGGAAAAGGTATCCAACATCTGACTCTGAAGCACATATACTGCTTGTGTAAGTTAGTATTACAAGGCATTATGTCAAGACAGACAGGTGTCAAGACTAATACAATACCTCAGGACCCAAAATGGTGGGAATGATTACAATATTTTTAATTAGTAATCAGATGCATTTTTTCTGCTTAACATAATTTCCCCCTAAACCACATTAGGGTTGTCATTTTTCTGATGAAATAACAAAAATGTTGAAGCTCAATTTTCTTAAAAGGTATCCATGCTTTTCCTTGCTGTGGCACATACTGAAACCACTTAATAGCTTGATGTTTACCTCTCCCTTAAGTTTGTTACAAAACTATTGAAGAAAACCATGAAAATACTGACCTTTTACAAAGTAATTATTCTAGGAGGAAGGATTCTGCATATTTATTTTTACCTTTGCAGATCTTTATACCGAATAAAATCCTCAAGTTCAATCATTGAAATCTTGTTGTCATCTAAGTGAAGTTCCAGTAGAGAGGATGGTAACTCTAATGAAAAAAATGTCAATGCAGTTTTATACATCTTGAGTTAAAATGTTTATATTAAGTTGCCAATAACTTCCTCTTTTTAATTTTGTGGTGGACTAAGAAGGTGTTGGAAGGGGCTGATTTGTTGTCTAGATCAAGTAGGTATACAGTAGATGTAATTGTACAATTTGGACTTTTATTAATAGTTTAAATTGATAGATTTGGGTTTTTTAAGAATTATATTTTAGAGTGTGTTATTGCCAAAATTTTTAAGACAATAATAAACTTTGGCTAATGGTTCTTGTTCAGAAATCTAGTTTTTAAAAGAAATTGCTATGTTTGTTCAAACCTTAGAGTAAGCAAATGTACAGACATTAATGAGAAGGTCTTCTAAATGTTTTAATTATACTGATTGCTTCCATTTCTGGTGTCTTTCTCTTCAATTATTCTCATTTAATTTGTATTCATACAGCCAAACTCTGCTGCATATAGTTGTGTCTCCATGTATAGGCTCAAAGAAATCATCATATGTACTGTTAATAAAGATGATGGACACTTGATTGTGCCATTGTTTGGAAATTTCATGTTTGGGAGTAACTGAGAGAGTCTGTTGTTTTGTCAGCACAGAATCATGCTTGGTATGGAGTGAATGCTTTTCTCTGCACAAAGAGCAAGAATACACCACTCATAAGAATAAACCTGAGTCCAGCTGAATATAGGAAGAGCATGAACAATGGTGTTGGAGGTGTTTCTTTATTTTGTGTACATGAACATTTCTTAAGTGCCTCTAGAATGTTATAAGCAATAATGAATCAGCTAATAACTTGCCCTTCCTTCAGTCTGAAGATGTTGGAATCTTAGGCATTTCATTTGTGCTGGGAGTAAAGCTGTTTTCTAGCACAGATAGAATGTACAGCCATTCATGGCCTTTTTCATGGAGGAGAACTTTAAGAGGGAGGAAGGGAGAACACTGGCCTCCCTGTCAGATGGCCCTGTGGAGACCCTGCTGCCACCAGGCCCATGCAGTGGGTTGGGGGACGTTCCTTTGTGGCTTCATGGGTCAACACATGGTGAAATGTCCCATCCTGCCAATCACCTGTTGAACTGGAGCTGTGCACAGTGCAGGGGGGATTTTCCCACAGCTGGACTTATCCCACCCCAGAAACCGAGAGACTAAACATTTTCAGAAGTTGGAGAGAGAAATTCAGCTCTCTTTATAAAGATGTTGAAACACATTTATTAGTGGTATGGGGGAAATGAATCTATAAACCTAAGTAGATCTTAAAACTTCTGAAGTTTTTTTATAACTTTACCATTTTTAAAATAATATACTTTTATTTACTACTGGTTGGTACTTGGAAAAGATGTAAATGAAATGTAATTATGTGTAATTCCTTAAGTGTTGGCACACAGAATAATTTTTCTGTTGTCAAACCTGTGGCAGTCATCATCTCATGTATAACAATTACATAATTATGGTGGTTAGATATATTCTGGCAGTATAACTTTTTGGATTCTGTGAGTGGGTTGCACAGTATGCAATTTTGCATGCCAGTATCCAGAACGTTTACCCAGGGTAAAGCAAAGAAATTGCCATTACTTCATTTTTGTTGACTCTGACCATTGTGATTAACTCAGAAGACAGAGAGGTCTTTTCTATCATACTTTAACAGAAAGAGAGAAAGAAAGCAAGCAGATAGAGCTTTGAATTTAAATGTGTTGACCGTATATTAAATTTCAGCTGAATTGGTCCAGGTTGCTATACCATGAGTCCAAACCATGTGTATCTAGTTCTTCTTGTGGGCTAGGTAAACATTATTCAGGCTTCCTTTGCTGTTTCTTCAGACATGACTTGATATGGGAGTACGAGAAAGAACACACCTCCCCCACTCCCCCGCTTCATACGCTCCTTTTTTAAGGCAACTTGCCACATCTTCTCTTCCTTAAAGTATTTCATTGTATTGTTAGTATCTGAATTACAGAATTAAGTGGTAAGATAATGTATCTGTAGCTTAAGCTTGCTTAAAATGTATTTTAAAATTTGTACCTGCAAAAGTTGCACTTGATTAAAAGAAGCTTTAGTTTTTTATTTCCAGACAAGGTTAAGGAATATCTTTATAATTAGGGTAAATTTACTTCTGGTTTCTAACATAGTACTGTTCACAGTACAACAGAACCCAGGTAATTTGTAGACTTAAGTTCCTTAACCATGGAGAAGATGAAGTTTTCTAAAACCATTGCGGCATAGCTGTAGCAAACATCTTCATAGGACCACTGCAGCTATAACTTCAGGGTACTCAGTCAGCGGTATATGACTACCACAATAATTTAGTTGAGTGGAAAAGCAGCACCTTTAACAGTAAAAGCTGCATCAAAAAGATGCATAACTCATCCTTTACTTGGCAACCCACTATGAATAAAGTAAGTTGTAAACCTTCTAGATATGAATGGATCCAACAGTACTTAATATTTTTAGGGGGACACCAATAGAGATTTTTGGGGCCGATAAAGATAGCCAATTTTTAAGGAGGCATACTGGCTGATACTGGTCTGATTTCTGATATGCAGCCCAGGCCCAGCAGCTTGACAAGCAGTGTCCTGCTGGTAAGTCAGTTGTGGTGGAAGGGGAAGGGGAAGGGGAGGGAGAAAGGAAGGGGCATGGGCAGATGGAGGTCCCTGCACTGAGGTGGGGAGTGGTGTAGGGGCTGAGGCAGGCATTGCCCAGCTGAGGTGGGGCATGGGATGGAGTTGTGGCTCATCCAGCAGATACATGGAGGGGGGACAGCTCCTACCTCTGCATCTACCCTGGCAAGGTTTGGGGGTGTGTGCCTGGCCCACTGCAGCCTGGCCTAGCCCATGCTGGGAAGAGCCTGGCGCAGGTGCAGCACCAGCCTGCAGTGGCAGCTGCCCTGCTCTGCCTTGCACAGATCCAGGGGGCACACCCCCATGCCCTCCTAGAGGATGTGCAGTGGTGGGACCCGCCCTCCCCATGCCCTCCAGGGGTGGAGCTCTATCCTGTGCCCCACCCCAGCTGGACAGTGCCTGTCTCAGCTGCACTTCCCCCCCGATTGCAGGGGCATTGATCTGTGCCTCCAACACCTCTTCTCTCACCCCTCCTCTTCCCTCACTCCTCCCCTTCCACCGCAACAGACTTAACAGGTGGATGCAGCTCTCCAAGCTGTTTGGCTGTGCTCCTCACCGCCGACATGCTAACTGTGGCTGTGAACATGCACGGGACACTTATCAGATACATTATTGGCCACATCAGGCAAAAAGAAGCTGATTTCTGATACAGTCAATTTTCTCTATATTGGTGCTGATCCAATATCAGACCAATGTGTTGGTGTACTTCTAAATATTTTACGTCAGATCTTTGCTTACAGATTGTGTCCTCACTGAATCCCCCTGCCATCTTTTCATTCCCCAGCAACAATTAGTAGGCTGCACCATATTTGGGAAACTACAGGTTCCCAAATATGCTTGGTATACATGCATGGTATATGCGCTGTACTTAGCCTCAGAGCAGATACATGGCCCCTTGTGCACATACAAATCTAGGCATGTATCACAAAAATTTTGGCCAGGTAAAAAGCTTTGGACTAATGGATGTTAGGCACTGGTAGAGCAGGAGGGTCTTGTCATGTTTTAGCTGAATAGCCTACTTAGCTAATAAACTAGTGGCTAAAGAGAATGAGATATTTGGGGCCATGAGAAAGAACAGAAGCTAGAGGATGTGTGTGGCCCAGTGAGACAGTGCTATTCTGGAAGGTGGGGGCTCCTGGGTTTTAGCTGGAACCTTTGCTCCCAATGGAGCAGAAGCTTTCCTACCACACCTACCACTCTCCATTCATTTTATCTATGGAATACTAATGGAAGGCACATTAGATCAGTTTCGAGAGGGAGGGTTGGATAGCAGGCCTAATTAGTTTGGTGGTCAGGGTATACTGTCAGGAAGACAGAGAAATGTGGATTTAAATGCTAAAATCAAGATCTCCTGCTTCCTGGGTGGTGCAGTAACTACTGAACTATTAGGCTGAAACATGGTAGAGCCCTCCTCTTCCTCTATTGTCTCACCTGGTAGCTTCATGGTTTTTTTCTGGCCTCAAGTTTGGGATTCATGCTCATACATTTCTATGTGTATAAAAAGTCACATACCCACTAAGCCAGAGTGCAGCGTAGTGCATATGCACAGTAGCTGTGTGGAATAGAATTACAAACTGTGTGCAAGTGTCAAAAATCTCAGGTACGTTGCTGGGTAACTGCCAGTTGGGCACATAAATTGAAATAAGATTCTGCCCTTTGTATCTGCTAAAGAAATGAGCATATTATATATACTTTGTGTTGTGGAAGAATATGATATCCAAGATGTGATTTTTTTTTTTTTTTTTTGGTCCCCAAATTACTGTCTCTTAAAAAGTTAATCTATTTTTTTCAAAGTTCTTCAGGTCCTCCTTGGGCACACCTACATGTGCTTATTAATGCAAAGCAATAAACTCTGGTGTATATCGCACTGGAGTTCATTGCTCCCAGGCGCCATGTTTACACATGCAGTTGGGACTGCAGCATTTTAAGCTGAGTCGGAGCAGCCCCGGGGATTCCTGGGATTCAACCTGCCACCCTGGGGATGCTCTGACCTTGTTCAGTGTGCTGTGGAGTGGCTGGATGGGCCACAAGGGTACTCCCATGCAGGACTAGCTGGCAGGCAGCGCCTGCAGTGAAGCATCATCATGCCTCAGCCGGCCACATCAGCATCTACATGTGCAGCAGTGCAGAGTAAAAAAGCAAACAAAACCAAAACTCAGTAGCCAGATAGTACTTGTATTTACAGGTACTACCCTGCTGTGGAGTTCATTAGTTTACTTCTGCCTAAAAGTCCTGTATGTGTAGGCACCAAGACATTTACTGAGCAGCTAATTAAGCAACTCTGCAATAAACACCTAGTGTAGATGCACTGCTTGTATATCAACTCTAGCTAAAAAGAGATGCAACTTAATGCTGACTGCCCCGAGGAGCAGAGCTACAGCAGAAGGTGAAGAGAAGGCATATAGGAGTGGGGGCAGGCATCAGGGGTCAAGCACAGGCATGAGGGAGAAGAGGTGTGGGGCAGGGGGCTAGGGGTAGGCACAGCAGGGGGGGGGGAGATGGGGGGCAGAGAGTGGGAGGGGCAGGCACAGGCAAGGGTGGGTGGGGGCCAAGTACAGACCTGGATGAGCAGGTGGCAGTGGGGCACATGGTGGAGGCACAGGCACAGGTGCAGGAGGCCAGGCAGTGAAAGCAAAGGGCAGAGGGCCTCCTACCTCCCGCTGCTGCTTTCCTCACCACGGTGGGGGGGATGAATTTAAGACAATCTTCATAGTTTTATAGTTGTTAGGAACTGGAAGGATTTGATACATGGGAAATTATAACAAAGTCTAATTTTCTACTGCGGCAGGGAATGAGGGATAGAACCTTGAAACCTAGCCCTGAAAGCAAGCCCACACACCAGAGTGCTATGGGAACTAAAAGGCTGGAGGGAGGAGGTGGCCAAGAGGACAGCTGTGATGAGGAGGGATATACTTGGGAAGAGTAATTAGTAGCCCCACTTTGGCTGACAAGACAGACACACCAACCCAAAGAAGGGAGGGAAAAAGACTCAGGAGACCAGAAGGAATGACTATTAGGAAGCAAGTGTACCTGCTGGGGATCTAGAACAGCTAGGATTGTAGCAGGAAGACCCTTGAGTTACCCTGAAGCCGGTAGATGGGGGAAGAATTAAAGCTTTAAAGAGAAGGAGGCTAAAACCTGAGTACAAGAGACAGAACATCATAGTTACCCTAGTGCAGGGGAATGTATTTGCCTTTGTGAGAGCCAAGATGGCCTGACTTTGTTTAGTTAACCCAGAGGACCGGGGGGACTAGAAAAGGAGTGAAGTGGAGGTCCCCACATGTGCCAGAAGAGACTCAGATACAGAGAGAAAGCAACAGAACTTGGGGCTCTGTAAGGGGCTCTAGCAAGCTCAGTGAGCTGCGAAGGCAGAGTGAGCCCTGAGAAGTGCAAGGCAGCGCACCAGAGTCCTGCAGACAGAGGCAAAAAGGTGAGAGACGGTGGACAGAGGCCAAAGATCTCCGGAGTGGGTGACAAGAGAATTGAAACAGAGACTGCAGAGTACATTAACATCATTGTGAGCTGCAAGCAGCCTCCATTCTTAAATAACACCTAATAGGAATTATATCATGTGGTAGGCACTAGAAAGGAGGTGAACTTTGGGCAAGGTGAACTCCAGGGTGGGAAGAGAGCACAGAGCGGTACCCATCCTGTGACATCCATATATAGAATTTAAATATTGGGGGGTGTCTTAAACTTGAAGTCATCTTGGATTTGGGTAAATACAATTGGGTAAATACCATGTATTAAATCTGCCTATATGTAAACTACCTTATCAAAATAATAAGTTACTTTGATATTGACTGTATATTGAGTGCCAAAGCAGTTTTAGTTCTGTTGTACAGCACTTTGGAGCTACAAAGCTGGTACAGATTGTAAGACAAAAAATGAAAGTTGGAAAACTGACATATGTCACCTGAAGTGTGTAAAGGAGTCAGGAATACTGTGTTTGTTCTGGCCTTTCATAATTCTCTGGTGATCTCAGATCTGCTTACTTCTTAAGGGTTTAGGAAAGGCTTCCTGAGGACATGTGATAGAGAGAGTTGCGATTTGTTTGTAGGTTTTGTCAGGTTGGTTCTCTGAGCTGGAGTGCATGACTTCTTACTGTCAGTTCTTCAGTTTCTATTACTTTTTTTTTTTGGTTCTTGATGTAGAGGAAGCTGGTATGCATCATTTGGGTAGGATTGGACAGTGAGAGTACTGATTCTTTCTGGATACCAAGAGAGGAGAGTATGGTTGAAACAAGGTGATAAGAGGGAATGTGGGAGCAGGAGCTAGGAGGGACACAAGAATGTTTCTGAGGGAGTGGCGAAAAAGAAACAAAATCTCAGGAAATGAACAAAATCTCGGGAATGAAGAAATGATCCTGAATATAACATAAGTCTTGCTATAGAACTTTACAGAAAATTATAGACATTATTTAAATGGTTGGTATTATTGATAGGTGTTACATTCATGCATCTGAAAGATTGAGAAAGTAATTTGAGGTCCTTACTAGATAATATACCCCATACCTTTAGGAACTGAGGTTAATTTAGCTTCTGCAATTCTTATATGATAGATGGTCACTCCTTCAAAAGCTCCTGGCTCTATTCCGGCATTGTCCAGAGGATTTGCACTCATTTCTGTAAAAGAAATTATATTATAATTGCTACATATTTTATACCAGGAGTCCCCTGTGATTCAGTGATAGAATCCTTGTCTACCATACAGGAGACCTGGGTTAGGATTCCCAGATACTTATACAATTACAGCCATGGAGGCACCAAACGTCTGGACTCAGTCTGGTATTTGGATTCTGTCTGGGTGACCTAAAGGGAGGATGGAAGGTCAGGGAAGCTTCCACTCCTCCAAAAATTCCTGCCCAAGCATATGCATTGAAGGGCTAGGTAGACCTCATGTGTACATCATGATCCAGGAGGCTTGATGGTTGCCATTGAACATTTTATAGCATTTCTAGTTGTCTGTTTATATAGCATTTATTAATTTATAACTTCTTTCCTCTGTAATCTTTAAATGACCTAAGCAGTCATAATAAAAAAAAAAATTAGCATAAAATACATGATTAAAGAAAAATACCTTCAGACTTTAACTCAGGGGAAATAGTTCTGGTATTACAAAATGTCTGCTTGTTGCTCATTAAATGTCAAGTCCACATTCAACTGAATTCTAAACTGGAAACATGGCTGGAGATCCATGGAATAATCTGATGGGGCATGTCTACGCATGAATATGAATGCGATGCAATAAACTCTGGCGTAGTTTGTCATATGGAGTTTATTCTTCCTGGTTGTAGCGTTTACAAATGCACCAGGGACCGCAGCCTGTTGAGCTAGGGTGGTGCAGCCTCAGCTGGCAGGGGGGTCAGCCAGCCAGCTCAGGACTGCTCTGACTCAGCTCAACATGCTGCAGAGGGGCTGACTGGGGCATGATGGTGTTTCACTGTGAGGCTAGCCAGCAGGCAGGCAGTCCCCACACTGAGACACCCTCATGCTCCAGCCAACCCCATCATTGTCTAAACGTGTGTTGTATCAGAGTAAATAACTGTGCCTAAGGATAATATTTGTATGTGTGAGTACTAACCTATGGCAGACTTAATTAGTTTAATTCGGCCTAATAGCTCTGTATATGTAGACTGGTCATGCTTTACTGCAGAGCTAATTAAGCAAGTGTGTCATGTAGATGCATCCAGTGTGATCATGGATTCTGTGGAATTTTTAGATGATTTATGTTTTCAGGAACTGTCATAGATTGGCTAATGTAGCTGTTGGTTCTGTCTACTTGTCTTTTTGGAGGGGCATGTGATGGATGTCTAACAGTTGTCTGAGTAAGGACTGTGTGTTTTTTGCCTTGCAGAATTACAAAAACCTTCCCTAACTAACAACTACAAATTGGTAGATGGGGTCTTAAACCAGGTAAGGGACATACTAGTCCCTTAATTGGTGATTTTATGTCAGATGTTCCACAGAAAGGATACCTCTGAACTATGTAGGGGAGATGTTATCAAAAGTTACATATGGAAAGCAAAATCTGACAGTAATTAAATTTTATTTAATGTTTTTTACATCTACTTAGATTTACTTATTTAGTAAATCAGAGCTTTGTTAGTTTTCCATTGCTTCATGGAATGAAATCTCTGCGGACGTCCTTGTGACACCACAATGAAATATGTGATCTCATACATTTACTAATATCCAGGGATACTGGCTTTCTCTGTTTAAAATCCCACATTCTCTGATAAAAACCCCAAATTCTCTGATTTAAACACCCCCCTCAACAAAATCCATGTTTTTTTGCAATTAAATTGGGACACCGCTATAACTATATCTAAATCAGTTGAATGGTTGAACACAATGTTTTCTTGATATATTTACAATTTGGAAGCCTACCAGTGCCTCAATCATTATAATAAAATAAATTCACATATATTTTGGCATTTGATTTTGGTTTTTTAATTATAGAAAATCAGAGTTCCCTGTGCCCCCTTCACTCACCAGGATGTGGGTTCAGCTGCAACTCTCAGCCCCGCTGCTTTGTGGCATTGAGCAACCTTGATCTGCTGGTGCCCTTTCCTGCTCATGCCATTGCCCCTCGCTTCTAATCCATAGTCCTTCATCCCCTCAGTCGTGCTGGTGTCCCTCACTCCCAACCCACATGCCCCTGTTTTGCAAACTGCTTATTAAATATCAAGTCTGGTACTCTGCCAGCCTGTAAGTGGAAACCTGCTATTTCTCATGATTTTCTTCTTTAAAGGAGAAAATCTACATTTGGCCACATTTTTCTGTGGGAAATGGAAAACCTAGATTTCTGTGACTCATTCTCTGCTACAAACCTTATCAGATCTTGGGGGATTTGTGGGGTGTCACACAGATTTTTTTGTGCTTGTTTCACTGATACAGCTTATTGGAAAACCAGTGTTATATGGGATCCATTCATGTTGATTTTATCATTGTATAAATTATGTTATCTGTATACATCTTCATGATTTTGGTCCCAGTGTAATCAAAGGGACTGAGGAATACATAATTAAGGAAAAGAGAGTAGGTGTGACTGCTAAATGTATCTTACTATTTTGATACTAGGGCATGGACAAATGCCATTCCCAGTCACAAAAAGAAAGGACCACTGGTGGGCTGAGCAAACAAGTTATTGTCTTCTTGTAATGGGAAAAACAACTGCACAATAGCATAGGCATCTGAGAGAAATGACCCATCAGTTAAAGAACTAGGAGGTGTCCCAGGGAGAGAAATTTCTGAGGATTTCTGAGATGCAGGAGGAATGTGGAAAGTGGAGGTGGGGGATTGGGAAGGAGACTGTTTTGGAGATAGAGCGGGTCTCTAGTTTGTCTCAGGCTTGGAAGAGTCTTTTTGTTTTGTCTTCAAACTTACGGTCAGGTTTGGTGGGGGGGTTGTATAATTCTTTGCTCCTATATAATAAATCCATTTGTTGTTTGTCCCCTTAATGATCGTCTCTCTGGGCAAATGATATTCCAGGCTATCCATTCTGTGGAAAGGGGAAACCCAACATTTCTTTCACAGCTCAAATCTACCTGGAGATGCCAGAAATTCCCCTGCTTCAGCTAGAACAGTGGTCCCCAACTGGTCGATCGGGAAGCCCCTGACAGTCAGTTGGCTAGCTCCCCCACAACTGAGATCTACTGTCAGAGACTCCATGATCAGGAATGGTGGGACGTATGTGGGGAGCGGCCAGGATGCACTCCAGCAGTGGTGGGACGTACGAGTGGTGGGACACATGTGGCTGCACTGACCCGGGGCTGGGTGATTGGGATGATCCCCCTCTGCATCCCCTGCGACTGGGGCTGAGGGCGCAAAGTTCAGTGTGCAGCAGCAGCTGCCTTGCCCCACACACAGATAGGGGGCACATGGCACATGCCTCCTGGGTGCATGCAGTTGCGGGAGCTGCACCCCTCTCCCCCCCACCGTGGCACCAGGACAAGCTGCCTGGGCTCTGAACCTTTTCTGGCCAGGGCCCCACTCGCCCGTGCCCCAATCCCTCCCTCACCATGGGGGACTCAATCCCCACACACCCCCCACCTCCCATAGACTGACCTGCTGGGAAGGAGGGGTGCGCAGTAGATCCTGGATTGCCCTTTATTTAAAGAAATGATCTTCGCCTTAAAAAGGTTGGAGACCACTGAGCTAGAAGGTTCAGTATAATGGCAGTGGAGCTGAGGCTTGTTGGGATAAGGAGTTATGTGAGGGGAAACCTTGGCTGTTCCTTGGAACAAGCAGTGGGACAGTGGGTAGAGTTGGGGCTTTGGGGGTGTCCTGTGGACAAGAGTGACACATTCATAGAAAGTAAAAATTTTAAATGTTGTCATATAAAGAACAAACTACTTGAGCTTGCAGATGAACCCAAGCTTTCTGCTTCACAAAGCCATTAATATTTTAGATCTAGAGACATTTCTTTCTGAACCCAGACCTTTATATTTGGGCAAATAGCAAATCTGTCTGGGCTAAGATATTGGTTAGGGACTTCCTGTTTTATCTTGATCCTCTAAGTTTCACTTTTAATATGTTTTGTTCTTTGGTTAATTCTTCTGTTTACTCTGCCCTTGTACTGCAAGATGCCTTGGACCTTTGTTGGGAAGGGTGGGATGTCATTTGAAATAAACAAATAAATATATAACACCTTCATTTTGGAGTTCTGTAGTGGGATTAGTTGTGCTTTCTAAGTTATGGTTACTTGTACATTTACCATAAGGCTTAATGCAATGCTAAAATACTATAGTGACATGTAGCTAGTTAAGCTTGTAAAGACAGACTTACCCAAAACATGTAAAGACTTCATTCCTTTAAATGCTTCCTTTTGTATTTTTTTAACCTTGTTGGCATGAATTCTTAGCTCTGCTAAAGATTTTGGCAGGTTGTCTGGGATCTCAGTTAGCTGATTATGGGATAGATACAGTCGCCGCATTTTTTTTGTTGATTGAAAGGCATTGGGGTGGATCTTGGATATTTTATTGTTGTTCAAAGCAAGTGCCTAAGAAGAATTTGAAAAGTAACATTAAAAAAAACCCCAAAATTTATTTTGTAGTTTTATGATCATGCATTTTTAATTTAGGATACTGGTTATTATCTTTAGTAATTACATATTTATTTGGAAAATATGAACTTACTTCTATTAACTGAATGAATTACTATGTTAAAAATGAATTTTGCTACTTTCTATAAAATTACTTTTTGTATAAAAAAAAATCCATGTATTTTCTATATTTTGCTTAATCATAAAAACATAGGTCTGAATGAATGAACGTGGTATTGAGACCACAAAATGTTCTTGATGGTGACGGGGAAACTAGTTTTGTAATTCTCTTGATTGTTAATGCAAGCTATTTATACTTTTTTTCAGTATACTGATTTTTGTTTTAGTGCTTACTTTCGTAAGTAACACGACACGTTCAATGTTACATTGTATGCTTTACTTTTTTTAATAAAGCAAACAATGTCTTAGTCACATTTTTGAAGATGTGAGCCAGTTTAATTACAGTTGGGCACTACAAATAATGTGGAAAGAGTTAGATTAATTTTCCAGTTAGTGCCCAAGTGCATTTTGAACTGGCAAACTGGCTTCATTTAGGTTTTCCGGTTGAGGGTAAGAAGGGAAGAACATCTGTCCATATATATATATATAT
>JAGPOW010003182.1:33901257-33967412 GCA_030014935.1 Caiman crocodilus
TTTTTTTTTTTTTTTAAATATATGAATATAATCAATATATCAATGTCATACAATTAAATTTATGAAACTGAACTGGTATCTTTTAATTAACTTGAATTGCAAATTAACATGTTAAGATGAAGTAAGTATACTTTATGGATGCTGAGAAATGTGGGTGATAGTTCTATGAAAAATCAATAAAAGCAGGAACAGGGTAGCATTCTTAAGAATTTAAGGGTTAAATCATGAAGTACTGCAAGTCCTCAGCTTATGTTTAAATCAATCCTTGTTAAAGTTAGAGTTTTTCCAGTATGTAGAATAAAACTTGGAAATTAACATAAGGAAAATACTTCTCCCCTGCTGTATTAATTTAAAGGACTTTTTAAAGCTTTTAATCACTTATATCTCAATAGTGATTTTAGAGAGTAGGTTAATATAATTATAAGGTGTTGACTAACATTATTTTTGAATGATTTCTAAGAGTAATGACTTTGGAAACATTTGAAAATGGTAATGTTTCAGCTGGGGAACATGCTTAGAACCCCTCTAAGCTCCTTAATGCTACAAGAAGTAGAAGATATTTCTCAGTAGAGCAGAGAGGTCAGTAGTGGTGTGGTGAGGGTCTGTGGATGGAACCAGTTCCCTGCAACCCATATTCCATCTCTGCAGTCCCCATCTCTTGAACTTTTCCCCCTCACTGCCCCCCACCCTTGCTGAAATCAGGAGGTAGAGTGGTTTGGGTGTGGTGGCAAGGTAGACAGGGATAATTAAGGGTCTGGAGGAGTAGTTGTGGGGAATGGGGATGTAGACTCCCACCTCCTGAGCCACTAGGCCCCTGAGCACTGGATTCACAGGATTCAGTCTACCAGACTGTCAACACGACTCTTCCTCCCACTGCCTCCCTCCATGGAAGAGCATTGTGGGATTCTGGAGGACCTATGGGTTCCCTAGTTCTGTACATACATAACAAGAAGTGAAAACACTTCAAAGTATTACCTCGTTTCAAGAGGTATTTTATTGGAGTGCTTCAGCTGCTGTGTAATGTTACAAATAGTATGTACACTTTACAGCTGGCCCTTTGAAGTGTTTAAAAGGCATTTTAAATGTTTCTGTCATTCCTTTGGTTTGCTACCTTACAGCTTACTTAATGGAAATATGTTGGGCATAAGAACAAAACATTTAATTTATTTACCACCATCTTCAGCCAAAATAGGCATGAATTTTTTCTGTAGATTTAAACATGGCAGCCTTCCTCTGACTAGTCTTTTACACTTAAGGTGTGCATAGACTTCACGATTACAGTGGTTCAGACACCTTTAAAGCACTTCAAAGGGTGAGCCATACAAATCTGCCTGCACTTTGAGACACTAAAAGCTGCTGAAAGGTTTGAAAAAAGAGCCTGTTTGTATGAGGTACTTTTTTGATGCATTTCACTGGTCCTTATTTAAGTCCACTGTAGGAAGTGTGGTGGAGGACTCCTCGACTCTTCAGCATTATAAAGTGCTGTATGCTCCCACCCCACACACCTACACAGGGGAAGAGAGGGAGAGCAGAGCTCATTGTGAGCGCTTTCCCTGCCAGAGCTTGGTAGAGCCCTGCACCCCTACTTCCCCTCCCCACTGCAGCTGATGCCAGATCTGGACCTGGAGCAAGGTAAGCCACCATGCCCCCATGGCTGCTGCTGACCTACCTTTTCCCACATAAGTGCCATGTTGCCAGTAATACCCAGGTCCCTGCCATAACCCCTAGGCCCTTGCACTGCCACAATCACACCCCTGCATCCCAGGCCTTCATTACCAAAACTGGGGACAGTGTTCTGGCTCTCTACTCCCCAGTTCTCTGCATACCTCCCCAGTTCAGGGATTGGCGTGCAGGTTCCAGTATCCTGGTTCTGACAGGGGAATGGTACTTAAGGAGAGCACAGGTGAGCAGCAGGAGAGCTCTGATATTGTCTCTGCTTCCTGCATCTTGTGGGAAGAGAGGGGAGGGAGGAATTAACAGCAGTGTTTTTGTAGTGCTCCAGTGAGGGTGCACCAGGAGCTGTACACATGTCCAGAAGCTAATAACACTACTTTTTCTAATGTTTCCAACCCTGTTATACTTAGAAGCATTTCATACATTACAACATCCCTCTCTGCCCTTGGTTTCTCTGTACTCTTCCAGAAATCCTTGCTTTATTAGCTGAGGACATGCCATGAAACAAAATATGATTAGTAAATCATAGGCTAGCTGAGATTATTTTTGGCATTGGATCATACTTGAATAGTCTAGACAGTGAAATGTATACATTTGTATCTTTCCATTGCCTCAGAGCCTGTTCACAAATAGTTATTAATATTCTTGTCTGCTCATAGTACTTGTGAAAAATAAGACTTGATCTTTTCCCACCAAAATAAAGAGATGAAGTAATTCATAGGAAAATCTAAATGCCATTGGGTTGCATTACATGGCTTTATTTTTTTTTAAATAGTGCCCTGACAAATTGCTTCAAGGACGCAGACTTTGTTCAGTTAGACCTTGCCAAATAATCATAAATTAACTGCTCTGAAAAATTGAAACCACTGTTATTGTGAGTTTTCATCAGTATACATTTCAGTATCAACTGTCATTGGCTTTTCATTTCTTTCTGTTCTCTATAACTTGTAGTTATAATAAGTTAGAAATTACATATAAAGAAAACAGAATAATGAATGAGTTTCACCTTCATTTTACTGTTAAAGATAAGGTTAATTATCTATTTTTCTCTCTGGATACAAAAAATGGCATTTTATACACAAAGGCAATTACAGACATTCATTTTCTGCTGGGAAAAATTGCCATTCTCTTGGTAGAAACCACAAGTGTACAGACACCAGCTTTTTTCCCAGAGCAGAACTGGCTCTTCTTGGAGAAAAGTAGCCCAGCTATTAACTAAAAATGGCCCAGGTAGAAATAATTTCCAGGAGAGTTTCTCCTAGGAGACTGAACATTTCCACACTGTCATGGCTTAATTTGTCATGAGAACTAGCAGCAGTTGAAGCTATGGGGAAAGGCTCCTTTCCTTTCCAGAGACCAAGGTTACCATGGTTTGGAGAGTAGGGGGGTCCTCAGAGTTCCTGAACTAAGGAAGCAGCAGGGGCTTTGCCCTGTCTCTTCCTCTACTCAGCTTCTAGGCACCAGGAGTCAAGTGCAGAGAGTAGTGCCCCCTGCCTGCCTCTCACTCCTTACTGTAAGAAGGCAGCAAGGAGCTTTGCTTTAAACAGTTCTAGCCCCACAGGAACAGGAGAACTGGAGCAACTCATGTTTTCCCCAGACCAGGATCACCCTGGTCTTGGAAAGGTACAAAGAGCATGGAAGATGGAGCTGTTGTAGACTGAACACTGCGCTGCTTCTCCTGAAATTATTTCTACCAATGGGAACTTACCACCAACACAACTGAATTTTTATACACAACCTAAATGTTCTAAACTGAGACTGTAGAACGTCTGTTTTCTTTACTGTAGATGAATCTGTAACGGCCAAAAGGTTCATGAATAGATTCCTTAAAAAAATCATTTAGATCTGCCAAACTTTAATTTGTTGTTCAGTATCCAAGTGCAACTGGAAAGATTATAACTGTGCAAAAGACAGGATGTTTTCCATTATAAATGAACCAGAATCCTTTTAAAAAAATGTCTATATTGGTTATTTAACTTTGATTTGAGGATTTGGCACTTTTACAAACAATTTGTTATCCATTTTATTCAAAGACACTATATTGCACATAATGGTTCCTCTTAAAGCAGGGTTGGGTAAAATACGGTGCGTGGGCCAGATCCAGCCTGTCAAGGGATTTTGGCCTGAAGTGGGTTCCCTGGGCCAAGCGCAGGATGCAGCCCAAGCTGTGGTGTGTGCAGCTGGTCCCACTGCCTCTGGGTTGGTGTGGCAGCCAGGCTCTTTGTCCAGTTGCTGCTGTCACTCTGCTCCACACCCACCACTGCTATCTTATTTGCCTGGCCAAGCGTGTCTTGCCTGTGGGAGTCCCGAACAGTCTCCATGGAGACCCTGACTGCTCCACCTGGCACATCCAGTGGTGGGTGCAGTGTGAATGGGTTGGGGCTAGATAGGACCGATTGCTTCTTCCCCCTCTGCCAAGCCAGGCTGGGTCAACACCCCATCACCCTGCAAGAGCTCACCCAGACTTCTAAAGTGGGCCTCAAGTCCAAATAATTGCCCACCCATGTCTGAGAACTTTGATCTTTACTTTTGTTTAGTATTTTTTTAATTTCTTTACAATAGCTACAACTTACTGTTCAGTGAGATTTTACATACTTAATACAGATACTATAGAAGAACAGGATTAACTTCCACAACCAACTCTCTGATTATAGTACATCTTGGTAATATTGGTTTTTTTTATTCTAAACTCTTCCTTTAATCTCCTGTCTTGTCTACATACTAAAGTAAAAGACTGTTAAGGAAATCCACATGCACTAGAACAGGGGCGGGCAATTATTTTGGGCAGAAGGCCACTTCCTGAGTTTTGGCAAGCCATCGAGGGCCACATGATAGGCAGTCAGGGGCAGATAAATATTAATTTTCTAAATTTTTAGGGGCCCCATGGGCTAGATGGAATGGCCTGGCGGGCTGCATCCAGCCCCTGGGCCGCATTTTGCCCACCGCTGCACTAGAAGATCTGTAAGAAGGTAGGAAAATACTTGTAATTTTTAGTGGTGTTATAATAACTGCTTTGTATTCCAGATGCTGCTCAGAACCTGTGTTTTAGTTTCTTGTGCAGAATCTGCTATATCTGAGTAGCATGCCCCAGAGTGTCATAGTTACCTTCCTACCGGCTACTTCTCCTAGGTGACTGTACCCACAAAGTTCCATCCTAGTGAAGTTTGGACAAAAATATTCTGTGGGGATGGGACTACAGTAATAATATGTTAAGGAACTATTTCCCTCCCTTTCCTCACCCCACAGCAGATGTGTATCATACTGCCGTTCCAGTCATTCAAGTTACTCCTTCTTTGCTTGCATTACTGGAAGGGATTATTCAGTTGTCTTGTAACACTGATATGTTTAATTTTAACGCAGTACTTCTTTATTATAATTCTATCATTTTAAAGTTAACACTGATATTCAAAATTGAAAGCATCGATAGAATTTTCAGTTGAATTCAATGTTGTCATAATTCTGTTTCTGTATAATGTCCATGGGATTTTACCATTTATTTCAGTGGGAAGATGATTAGGCTAATGTGTGTGTTTTGGAAAGTACCTAGAAAAGTCACATTTTATTATAATGTGAGAGTTAGTTTATGGCTGCTAATCATAGATTTTTTTTTTTATTTGGAAACGGAGGATGTTAGGAAACTTGCTTTATGGTCATTTAAAGTTCAGAGAAGTTTCTTTTGAAGTGCTTAAAAGCTTAAGTGCATCGTCAGTCTTCCCTAGCAAAGAAGTATGTAACACAGTATCTGGACGCTGTGTATGTAACACAGAATCTGGATACTGTAAGGAGCAACATAGCCCTCCCAGCTCAAGGTGAAGTGCAGCAAGTTACATTTAGGTTTATTATTTTCAGTTACCTACATAGACCTGAATCAAAAACAAAAAGCTTACATAAAGTGAGGTGAGTCCTTTGAGATCATTCTCTTTGACTTCTTTAATTTTGTTGTTTTGTAGGTCTATCATACGAGTATCAGGTGGAATATTGCTTGGTATTGAGGTCAGACCTGTTTAGTATGAGAAAATCAAAAACATATCATACATATTATATATCTGAGAACAACCTTACAAACCAAACAGAAAAAATACATTTAGAATGTAAGTGTAGCATTTTTTGACCATAGGACTCCAGTGGTAAGAACAAGAAGAAATTACAGCAGCCCATTCTGTGAATGTAATACTTGTTTATGGAGTGGGTAATTAAATGAGGGAGAGATGTTTGTATGGATAGTCTGAGCATGGGCCACCCCTCCTGGAATTCCGTGTGGGGAAGATTCCCAGCCTACACAGTATTTGAGATGTAAGTGCTAATGCTAATGTACTGTCACATATTGTGTCATAATTAAATAATTATTTTAGATATAAAATCTGTGTTTATGGTCCTTTTCAATTAAATAAATCAGTTTTGCAACCTGTAACAGGGTATCCAATAACCACAACAACACTTAACAGATATTAGTGTTGTTGATGGTTACTTTTGGTTATTATTGTTACTAATTGTGTTAATACATTTTTAGGAAGAAATTGCTTTCTTCTATTTATTTTGAATATGAGAAGCTCTAGATATTACCTTTTTAGTTTGTGTGTTACTCTTTGTATCTGAAACAATTTTAGCTTTTTATTCATTGTAATTTAAAGTTTATTAAAGTGATGAATTTAACGCAACCAATTTATAGTAAAATTATGTAAAAGTAAATCATTAGAATAAGTTGCCTATTAAATGGATATCCCTGTTAAACAAAGAAAGTATCATTCATATTTGTTCTTGTTAAGCATGATTACATTTCTTTACATAGACAGCAAGACCTTCAAGGTGCACAGGCAAATGTATCTTAAATCTTTGCATACTATATTAGGTAGAGAGATGCTTTTATTTCTTGAGACCTTAAGATAATGAAATCTTCTATAGTAAAGATGTTTCAAATATTAGTTAATCCTTTTTTAAAAAAATCAACAGTAAATTCCTGAATTTAGTTGAGTCTCTGAATTTTGGTGTTGTGTATTACACTAAAAATAAATTATTTTGGCTTTAATACTTGTGCAAATGTTGTTCTAATCTTGAACTTTATAACATTTTATAAAAACTGTGCATCAGCCGGGTCACATTTTGTGAATAGGATGTTGCAGTAATCGAAAGGCGAAATGAGCGCCTGGAACTGTTTTAGCTGTATGGATTTGATAGGAAATACTGACCTTACAACTGTTAGAATCAGTAGGATTCTTATGTATGTTGAATGTTAGGTTCTAGACAGTTATTGATTAAAGATGACAAGGGAAAAAGTCTAGGAGGTATTAGAAGATAGTATTTCAAATGAGAGTTGTATATCGCACTTTCAATGAGCTTAGCAAGTGAAAAAGTCCGAAGAGATGAGACAGTAGTTGGAGAGGCAAATGGGAACAAGAAAAGATGTTTTACACATTTGATGTGTTTTATAGCACACATCTGAGCAGGCTCAATTCATTGGGCCTTCTTGGAATTGGTGTGCTCAAGCAGCCTCTGTGTCGCATGTATTCAGCATCCTTGCCCTTCAAAGTGGCAGTGGAGGAGCTTTAACTAAAGCTTGTGGAACTCCACTGCCATTTTGAAGTGCAGGACACTGAATCTATATGATGCTGTGAGCACTTAAATTAGAATGCGTCTCAGCCACTCTAGTTAAAGCACCCCTCCCTTCACCCCACAGCACATGTAAAGATGCCCTCAGAGACTAAACCATGTTTGTACTGTGGAAAGAGAAATCCAGAGAAGAGAGAGAGGCTAAGAAAAAATAATTTGGAGCAAGTGAATTCATGGGAGAGAATGATAGATGGTTGCAGGACAAATGGAGCAGTTAGAAGGTGAGAGAAATTGTGAAACTTTGCCCTCATGACAAGGAAGAAGAGGAGAATTACAAGAGTGGAAGAAGTAAGGGGAAGCAAACATGTATGGGGTTAGAAAAGATGCATTGAATTTTATCAGTTTTTTTCTCCTGTATAATGAGAGAATTGGAAGCAGTTGTTAGTGTAGGGCTAGAAGAGTTAAACAAAGTTGCTTGTATTTGAGGACATGGAATAGAATTAGGTTGGAGATGTAGAGTTTTTAAATCATTAAGATGGCAGAAATGAAGGAGAAAAAACAGATTTATAGTGGAAAACATCAATCTTGTAAGGTTCTAGCTAGAGAGGCTATGGGGCACAAGAAGGAGCAGAAAAGTTACATACTGAAGAGGAACCAGTCTTGGGGTTGGCGAGTCAGGCTTTACTATGGGAGAGGGAGGAAGGGCAAAGTATAGAGAACATTTATCTGGTAATTCAAGTATAAGGCAACTGAATATAAGATGACCTTTCAATCCTTAGATTCTACATATGGAAAATGTATACATTCGTTAACAATTTCCAGGTATGGAATCTAATTACTGCAAGTTTGTCTTGATTTTGTCCCCTGCAGGGAAAATAAATCTGGTGTATCAGGTAGCCCCCTGGCTGTGTGCTTGCCCGCAACTTCTTTTCCCAGCAGCCTCTTCCCCCCTTCCTTACTGTCAGACCCTACTCATCCTGAACAGATGCAAGTGAGTGGCAGATTTGAAAACACCTTAAAATAACCATTGTATGGTTATTTGCCTACATGTAAATTATTACAGGTACCCATAGACTTAGTTCATCCAGAATTGATGCAGTTTACCTATTTTGAAACTGCAGCAGGTTTTAGCACAGGTGCTCCATAAGCACACTTTTAAGCAGCACTTTTTTACCTACTTATAAATAGTTCAAACTATGCATGATATTAGTCTAAAGCCAGAAAGCTCATGATTTACCTTATGGTTCATTGGGCTGGGGCCTCAGCGGAGTCAACAGTGTCAAAGCTCATAAAAGACAATATTAGCCTGATTTTGAGGTAGCCATTGAAGAGGTCTAACATGCTCTGAGCATGGAAGCTGAAGTCCTCAAGGCTGAGATCTGAAGTTGTGGGAAATGGGAGGAGAGGGGAAATGATAAAGCCAGGAGCCAGAGTCTGAGAGGGAGGCTGTTTTGGTGGCTGGTAGATAACAGCAACATGAAGGGAGAGAGGAGAGAAAGAGTTGAATGCAGTAGTCTTCAAAAGAGGAAAAATAATGGGAAGGGAAAGTGATTTGGATATTGAAAATGACAAGTGTTGGAGAATTGAAAAAAACTTGTGCCTACACTGATCTGGTTCAGGGCAAAGACTAAGAA
Organism: Caiman crocodilus; assembly: GCA_030014935.1. NCBI lineage: Eukaryota > Metazoa > Chordata > Crocodylia > Alligatoridae > Caiman > Caiman crocodilus. The sequence continues at coordinate 33,910,113 of JAGPOW010003182.1, forward strand.
TGACTAACTGCAGAAGTATTAGTAGATGAAAGGTTGTATATCTCTGGTAGAACCAGATGCTGAAGGGAGTAAGATATGCAGAGGTCATAAGTGGTTGTGATCATTTTAATAGGATACATCTATATAGATATGGAGTAGACCTTCCAAAGATGAGGAGAGAAGATAAAAGAAGAAACATATGAGCAAATTTTTAGAAATGGTAGTTGGAGGAAATAGCATGGATGCATGTGAAAAATGAAGAGGATCAGGTAGAGTAAGGGACAAGGTTGGAATAAATGTCATTAGAGCAGAATTAGGACAATATGAATATGAGACCTATGAAAAGGGGAAGAGGAGCAGCCAGTTAGTGAGTATTTAGAAGGGGTAAGGGTACCAAAGAAAGAGAAATAGAGCCAGCAGTGGAAAGGAAGGTCAAATATAAAGGGAGAAAGTTTCTCTCTAAGAAAGTTATATTGAGTTAAAGTTAAAAGAAGAGAGAGGATAGAGGTGCGTTAGTCTGAAGTCAGGGTAGATTTGCACTTTATAGATTAACTCCAGTGTGTCAAACACATGGCCTACAGGCTGAACCTGGCCTCTGGAGCCCCATTATCCAGCCCCCGTGTTGCCCCCGTTCTGAGTTGACCCAAACTGTTTCCGCAGGCAGGGCCTGAGAACTGTGCTTCAGCCAGTGCTCATTCCAGCCACTCTGGGAACCATGCTGCATGTGGAGCCTGCCCCAGGGTCTCCAGGATATGCCCTGCATGTGGCTCTGCTCCCATCAGTCTGGGACCTGTGCTGCACGTGGTGCCTACAGGTACCACATGTAATACCAGTCCTCGACTGACTGGAGTAGGGGCTGCATATGGTACAGTTCTGGACCAGTTGCTGGGGCCGCTGAATGCAGTGTGCTGTACAGTATATCACTTACTGTAGCTCACTGGTCTTCAACCTTTTTAAGTAGGAGGTCACCTTTGGCATTTAAAAGCAACCCAAGATCTCCCATATGCTGGTGCCCCCCTCCCATCCCCTCAGCAAGTAAGTCTGTGGGCAGGGAAGGGGGGCGCAGATTGAGGCAGAGAGAGTGAAAATTTATTTGGTGGTATGGCCCACTCAGCCAGGGCCCCGCTTAACTTACCCCTACTCCCGTCCATCACTGTGGAGACCTCGATCTAGCCCTGCCTGTTCCCTCCCCCACGGACTTCGCTGTTGAGCTGGGGTGCACATGTGCATGCACATGGGCATTCAGCTCCCCACCCCAGCCTCTGATCGATTCCAAGAGGCTTTGAGATCTACCGCAAGAGGCTCCAAGATCTGTCAGTGGGTCAAGATCCGCTGGTTGGTAACCACTGTTCTAGGTACTCCAGGATTTATGCTGCACACAGCATCAATTCCGGCCACTCCAGGATCCTCAGCACCTGCCCCAGCTAAATCAAGACTTGAACTGCATGCAGCAAAAATCCCAGAATGGAGACTGCAGGCGCTAGATCCAGCATGGGGGTGGGGAAGGAGTCTGGGGTCCTTGCGCCCACTGGCCCAGTCTGGCTCATGGACCAGTCCTGGTCATTCATCTGCCCCACAGAACCAGATAAGATTGACATCCTTCAATTAATTAAATCAGACATGTATAGCATAAGTATTTATGTGCACTCCTCGCTTCAAAGATCACAATATGTGATGAAGTGACTACTACAAGATCACTAAAGCTAAAACTATGTAGTAAAGTTCTGATTTAGTTAGTCTATAAGGTACAAGATTGAAACAAACCATTGACCTTGAATTATTATATATATAAAGCTCTAACAAATACTTAGGAACTATGTTCATTTTACAGATTCTGATCCTTATGAACTATATTATATAACCCTTAATTTATTTATTTACACAAATAAATAAATGACTATGTCATTAACTTATTTTCCTTTGGTCAAAATGGGATCATTATGAATATTCAGCTATATTAGTCTCCACTTAACCAGCTAGTATCCTTTCCATGCTCTTGCACTGCACTTTCCTTGTGATTGATTTTTGTAGTCTCTTTGTCCCACATTTTCCTTGTAATTTCCTTATGATTGATTTTTTTAGCCTCCTTGTCCCGTGTTTTCCTTTCCTCTTGTTATTTGATCCACCACTCTGAGTGAAATACATATAGCATATAGCATACATATAGCATATAGCTTTTCTTTGAGAGAGGGGAGCGTACAAAACACTGTACATTTCTATCCTTGCATACTTTAGTATATCTATTATTTGAAGTAAAGGGAGTATCAGAATATAGAACCTGACTCCCTGAAGTTTCATGAACATAAGACTTATTTTATGAAGATTGTTCTCTTATTCTGTGGATGTGTATATAAGTTATGTCTTGTCATTTCAATAATTCTGTTTACAGATGGAAAAATATTTATTTGTATAAATAAATATACTGATTTACAACTGCCTTTGTGTAGAATGAATTCATCACCAACTGGAGCTAAAAAAGTACAAGTAAACATCAACAACAATTAGTTGATATTCTTTAGAAATGTTTTAAAAATAATTTAACATTAATCTTCCTGAAAGCTGCTGCTACTTTGCCTCTCAAACGAAGGTTTTATTCACATATTCACTGTTCATTTAACATTTTCAGAAGAATATTTCCAGTGTAAAAAAGTAGGTTTATTTTTACCTAGATCAGAGCAATGGACAACTCTCATGTAGCACTGGCATCCAAAAGGGCATACTGGAAATATATCAAAAGGAATGAACGGTAGAATTGGTTCTCTAGTTGGAAATAGAGAGTTATCGTCATCATCGTCATCTGCATCTTCCATGTCTTGAAGCATCATGTTCTTTAATGTAAAATATGAAGGGCCAATGAGAGGTTTAGCAGAGCATAAAGCGAAGAAGAGAAGTAGCACATATTCTTTCATGTCTTCTCAAGGAGGATAACGAATCTTTGAAAAAATTAACAAAATATAGCTTAAGTTAGAAAGTGTAAAACTGTAAATAACTGCATTATACCTTTAGCTTATCTCACTTCACTCTTTGGCCATAATCAGAGATGCTCTTGTTTGAAAAATGCTCTGGAATTGTTGATGCTGATGGCATGTTTCTGTAGTTTATTGAGCTCAGTTAAGAAGTTAATTAGATTTAGTTAATTAGTTAATTAGATTTTGAAGTACAATACTACGGCTTTAAATTTCTAAGAGAAAGATAATATAAAAGAGCTTCATAATAAAACTTCTTATAAGGACTTGGAATTGCATTCCAGTTTACCAGAGAGAACATGTTTTTAAAACTTGACTATGTACGTATAATTGTATCTTTCAGGACAAAAACAAATTATTAATTGATTTATTGGTATATAAAATGTAGCCATTATAACTCTCTAAACTTTTGCTGATGTTTGAAAAATAAAATATACAATTAGCTGAGTTTTCAGTCCCCAACCATAAAAGACCCCTTTTAACACTGTAATGTCATATAAGGAAACAGATGATCTTTGCAACAGGGACCTATATGGTATAGGTTTGCCTGGGTTACAAACTTCAGGTGCATCTGAAAATGAACTGAAGCTGACAGCACATTCCTTGGAACTGATCTAATATGCATCTGTTTATCTGTTTTACCGTACAGATTGATTTAGGGCAGTGATTCTAAACCTTTTTAGACTCCAGGCATTCCTCAGAAAATGCCAGCTCTTGTATTTTACTCATTTTTGACTATGGAAAAATAATGGAACAGTTCTTTTGTAAAGAACTCAGACCACCAGAGACCAGAATTTTTGTGACCAAAAGAATTTCTGTTTACAATTTCTTGGTTTATCTTGTGGACTATGCAGGTGTTTACACACCTAATGTCGCTAATATTGCATAGCATCCTGTGGGACCCTTAAAAGGATTTTGCGGCATCCTGGTGGAGAATCACTGATCTAGGGACTCCACATAGACAGCAAAGGTTTTGCCAACCAAATATGTGCTTGATACCATTAATGTGGGCAGTAGTGTTCTTCATTAACTACAACTTCAGAGTCTTCTTGATATAGTTCCATGTGTCAGTTCAGTCTAGAAGTCAGAAAGATGTTGGATCAGTTGGACTACCTTTACCTCAGAGAAATTATTAGGAAAATGTTAGTTAAAAAGAATATTTTTATCCACAGCTTTTTAGAAAACCAAAAGAAGTTACAAGTTCCCTACCACCTCAGAAAAGGCTTCTCTCATGGAAAACAGAAACAGTATCTTACTGTGCCTATGAATAATATGCCATTCATCTTTTCTTGGTATACTTACTGTTAGAGTGCTTTTACCCACACACCTTCATTAATCATTAGGGCAAGGGTTCTTAAATTGTTTAGAGTCAGGGCACCTCTCCCTAACTTTTTTTAATTTGGCAGCAACTCAGTTGAGAGCCACTGTTGTGCTGCTACAACGTACCTCATTGGTTCTCAACTAGGTCCATGAGGAAAGGCTGAAAAAAGACAGGGTTACTTAGTCTGGAAAAGAAGAGACTGAAGGAACTGACTTTGATAACAGTTTTTAAATACCTGAGGGATAGTTACAGAGAGGATGCAGATATTCTTTTCTCTGTGGCTTTAGGAACAGTACTAGGAATAGTGGTTGCAAGATTCAGCAGAGGAAATATAAGTTGGAGAGTAGGAAAAATTTCCTTATTATGGGTGCGTCCAGATGTTCATGGATGTTTGGTTCCCCAGGGACAAGTAGTAACAGTGCACCTGGTGCATGACATGTTACCCCAGGGGTGGTAGGAGAGGCTAGAGCCAACTTCCCCTTAGCTGGGGGCCTCCTGGATGGTAGCCAGGGCCATCCCTTGGGGGAGGTGAATCAGGGCGACTGCCCTGGGCCCCGCACTTTGGGGGGCCATGAGGAGCTGGGCAGAGCAGCAGCAGCATGGAGCTGGGCGGAGCAGTGGCTCTGCATCCACCCACTTGCTACCCCTCCTCCCCATCACCGTTGCTGATGGCGGCAGCAGCTTCTTTGGGTCTGGGTTCAGAGCGGGGGTGGGGTCCTGCATGGGCTGATTTGCCCCAGGGCCTCACACACTGCTCAGGTTGCCTCTGCTAGCAGCTGCAGCCCATCTCTGGGTGGCCTGGCTTTGCTTTTTAGCAGCGAATGCTGCCTGAGCATTTGCTGCTCCGATTTTTCTTTTTGCAGTTATTTTTTGACTGGTGGATATCCAGGGATCAAAAATACCTGCAGGAAAAAAACCCAGAGCCATGTGCACTCAGGCAGCATGGCCTTGCAGCGCAGAGAATACCAGACTGTGTGGTATGCGGTGCTGCAAACGTGTTTGTGGTGCCACATACCGCACAACCGTGCTTGTCTAGACACGCCCTATGAGGGTGGTCAGGCATTTCAGTTGGCTATCTAGAGAAGTTGTGGAATCCTCAAACATTTACAAGAGCAAGTTAGACATATTTAGTCGAGGTGGTTTAAAGCAGGATAGATGTGCACCTTACAGACTTGTGTGTGTGACATTCAGCAGATTGAGGAGGGGGGACAGGCAGCACAGTGACAGTAAGACAGGGAGCAAAAAGCAGAACATCAGGTCAGGCAGGAAGCACAGGTTAGGATGCAGAATGCAAAAGAGTAGCTTGATCAGGGTGCACAGAGCATGGAGCAGAAATCTGAGCAGTAGATCTGATATGGGAAGGTATCAGAGTGACTCTTGGAGAAAGCTTGGGCCTGATTTGTTGCAACTCTGCCAGAAAGTGTGGCCCCCACTATTATAACCTAAATCATAGATGTATACACTTTTGTAAGCAACGGCTTGCTTCATCAGATGCTGTGAAGGGACTGCAAGAAGCAGAACTTCTAAATAAAAAGCAGTATTTAGTATACACTGGGTGTGTCTAAACAAGATGCATTACTGCACAGTAGACTGCTCTACTGCTCACAATAAAGCATTAGTGTCTACATGTGTGCACCATTTACTGTGAGGAAATTAGTCCATTGCACAGTTAGCTACTACCTATAAATACAGGTAGCAAAGTAACCATGCAGTTAATACTGTGCAGTAACACATGTAGACGCTGCCTAGGAGAAAATTTGCTCCTGGTCACCCTAACACTAGGGGCCACAGGGAATGGTGAACTTCCCCAGACCTGATGCTGTTCAGCTCCCAGCTTCTCCCAGTAGTGCCTGGAAGAGGTAGCTCTCTGCCTTCCCCTCCTCTTCCCCAGGAGTTAGGAGCTGAGCAGCACCAAGACCATAGATGACTGGTAGGGGGTGCCCGGGCAAGCATATGCAACCCCTAGCAGAGCTGGTGGCCTCCCTGATGGCCAACACTGATGCCGTCAGCAGGGCTGGTGCCCCCTTGACAGGGCCGGTGCCCCCTTGACAGGGCCACCACTGCCATCAGCAGCTTCTGCGGGTGCTCAACAGCCCCATCCCTGCTGCCAGTGCTGCTGGTGGTTCCTGTGGGTCCTCACCAGCCCTGCCCCCACCCAGAGTAAGATAGAAGTAGATTTGTTCCCAACAAAGGGCATGTGTAGACGTGCTCCCAAGGAAGGCTTACTGCACAGTATTGTACTCCCCATCCTTAAGAACAGCCTTAATAGCACAAGCAGACATGCCCAAACAGTAGAAAGGGGAGGAAAGAGGAGGGCAGGATCAGATGAATGAATCTCAGATGTTATAATCCATATTATTTTGGTCTAGTAATGATGTGGTCTGGATTGATGCGGGAACACAGCTGGCATTTAGGTCTGCTGCCTTGATGAAAATAGGAATTATGTAGTCAATTGCTGGAGACATGCCATTTGAAGTTGCAGGGGGCTGTTCGTAATCTAACAGACATTTGACTGCCATGGCTACCTTGAGATGATTGTCACTTTCCAGGAGGGGTTGGGGGTCATTAATAATGTGTCTGAAGTGTTCAAGTTGAGACTGGTAGGTGATAAACAGAGGGATTCTGTTGTCTTTGTCCCAGAGTTGTTAGTATTGTAGCAGGTTTAGAGAGGAGTCTGAGTCTGGCTCTGTTAATTTGAGTTGGCTATGGCTTTAGGATTGTATTGCAAGTGTAGGAATCCTTGCTTCAGATTCTTAAGTGTGCATCCTGGTCAGTGGGATCAGAGAAAATATGGCTGTAATGAAGAGCTTAGCTGTAGAGGATGATTTTAGTGTTATGTTTAGACAAAACCAGCTGCTGTGGAGGTCACTGTAGCACATTGATAATATTTTTCAATACAGTGTGGTGGTGATGTGGCCATTGGAAACTTTTACAGTGCTTTCTAAAAAACAACTTTGTTGGTTGGAGTATTCCAGGGTCAGTTTGGAGGCGTGGAAGTTGTTTAAGTCATGGTGGAATTTCTCTAGAGTATTTCAAATTTCTTTCTGTAAAATTGGGATTATTTTCTAAGTAAGTTATCTGGGTTCCTGAGAGGTGAAGTATTGATCTCATCATTATATGGACACATAGGAAGGAATCTGTAGAATCTCTTCTGTTGCAAAGTACTCAGGGCACCTATATGCACAAAGAAACTGCTCTGAGGTGCTAGAATTTCAGGGCCTCAGAACGGTCTCAATCAAGTCAGTGGGAGTGTGGCAATTACCAGACATGGCAGTGATTTAATTAGAGTAACTCTTAGAGCTGCTCTAATTAGAGCGCCACTGTCCCACCCCTGTGCCCAGAAAGACTACAACGGATCTGAATGTTTTTAACAGTATGGATTCCTATTTAAAATCTCTAGGTTTATCTTATGAATTATGTCTGCACACCTGACTGCTCGCATTACATGGCATGCTAGGTTGCCCTTGAAAGGAGCTCAAAGCACTCCAGAATTCTGCATCACACCGATTGAGAATCACTGAGTTAGTCTGTTGGATGCAAACAAACCCTGCCTTCTATCTGATTTCAGACTAACATGGCTAACTACCTCTTCCTGTGATGGTTTAGACAGGGATGATACTGTTGGAGTAGATGACCTTGTGAGGTCCCTTCCAGGCCAACTTTCTTATGATTCAATTTAGTCCAAAAGCGTCCAGTAGGATGTTGCTCCAGCCCTTCCTATATATGACAACCACAAAATATCCCCTAATAACATATTACAAGGTTAGGGTCCTTACTTCAATAAAACTTAAAACGTAGTTCAGTGAATCATGCCTTTCTCTAGCATGTATTTAAGTGGAATACGCTGAACTACTGTCCATCCAACAGGTATTGTAAGCAAATTAAAAACTCAAAAGGGAGAAGGAGGGTCAAGGCACAAAATTCTAAAGGTTGTAGCCAAATAGTTGACATTTTATTCAAGGACTGCTAACACTGATGAAAATCCTGGTTTTCTCTATTTAAAATCCAAAACTCTCTAATTAAAAAAATTTAAAAATTCTCTGATTTAAATCCCCAAATCTGCATTTTTCTGCGATTTAAAATGAAATGCTAAAATATATATAGGTATCAGTTGAACACAACGTTTTATTGATATATTTACAACTTCAAAGCAATTTGGAAGTCTACCAGTGCCTCAATCATGATAATAAAATAAATTCTACATACCTATATATTTTGGCATTTGATTTTGGTATTTGTATCATGGTAAATTAGAGCTTCCCCTGACCCCTTCACTCACCAGGACCTGTGTTACAGCTGTGGCTATGTGTCCCCCCACCCCGGTCCCCCTGCTGCCTTGTGGTGCTGAGCAGCACTGATATGCTAGTGCCCTGCCCCTGCTCATGCTGTTGCCTCTGTCCCAACCACAGCCCTTCCACCCCCTCATCCCTGCCAGTGCCCCTCACTCCCAAACCACAGTTTCCCACTTCCCTTCCAGCCCTGCTGGTACCCTAACCCCCAACTCGCTGCCCCCTAGCCCTGCTGGTGCATCTCACTCCCAAGCCAGTCCCCCGCATCCCAAGCCCGCTGGTGCCCCTCACTTCTGACTCACTGTCCCCTTACCCCCAGGCCTCGAACCCCCAGTGTATGAGGAAGGAGGTGGGTGTGTGGAGGATGGGGGATGTGCTGCAGGCAACACAAAGGGGACAGTGGGCACAGGGACATGGGTGATGTGTTAGGAGAGCCGGAGGGCATGTGCCCCTCCAGATTTCTGTGCCCATAGTGGGGCACAGAGCTGCAGCCTCGCTGGACCAGCTCCGGACAGGAGCCACCTTCGCGGCCCAGCGAGCAGGACCTGGTGTGGGAGGGAGCAGTGCACTGCCATGGCTGCCAAACTGAGTCGCCCCTGCCTGCCTGTCAGCAGCAGGGAGCACAGCTCCACATCGCTGCACCTCACCTTGGTGGCCACAGCAGCTCAGCACTCTGTCCCACACCAGGGCCTGTCTTCTGAACAGCGCCATTAGCTACTACACAGACCATGCTCACATACATGTGGTGTCCCCTTGCCCCCTGTGTCCTGCTTCCTCCAGCTGCAAGCAGCTCCTTATAGGAACTCTGCCAGCCTGCAAGGGGAAACCCACAGTTTCACATGATTTTCTCCTTTAAAGGAGAAAATCCATGTTTTGCTCTGCTTTTCCATGGCAAACAGAAAACCCAGATCCCTGCTGATGATCAATGCCTATCATCTTTTGCCTGAGGCAGCATTACAACTACTGAGATATCCCAGTGTTGGTTTGTAAACTAGTGAGAAAAGTTTTATGGCCAATGGTATCAAAAGGGCGAGCATGGAGAGCTAAGCTCTCTCCTTTCTTAAAAACGAGATAATTAGCTAGTGAAGCTAAATCATCTTATTTTTTGCCCAGGTTAAAAAGCTTGGGTCAGGAAAATTGGGAAATTTTATTTTGTTTCTCTATGGACTGTTTAGTAGTCCTGCTCATAAAAACTAATGGTCAAAAAAGCGAGTGAACATAATTTCTTGAGATTTGCTTAACTGACTATTTAAAAGAACTTGTACCTTCCCCCCCACAAAAGACAGTAGTATTGTCAACTGCAAACTTTTAAACCACTTTGTTGAAAACAACAAAAAATTATATGTGCTAAGTCCATAGCTGGAACTCCTTCTGGTTCAAATGAGAAACCATATAGCAACATTGTCCCCCCACCCCAATCAATTAGTTGTTATGCTAGGAGAATATGGATGGTTGTATATCAGAGTAATGGATTATTTAGTCCAATGGTCTTCTCTCTGACAGTAGATATTAGCAGATGCTTCATAATAAATCATTTTTGAGTAGTAGTTATGAAGTGGTATCTACTATTGATACAGATCAGATACTGTGTAGTTAGCTAATTTTTTTAGGAACCACTCAGACTGGCTCACTGAGGAAGAGGGAGAAATCTTCCAGAGTGAGTGAAAAGTATTTAATAGTTAGAAAATAGAAACTATTTGGATTAATCAGCCACATAAAAGGTTTCTTCTGATCAAGATTTTGTAAATGTATGAGTTGATAAAGGTGAGATAATAGATTTTCTCTTGAGTATTAGCCATGATATAGAATTCTAAAAATCTGTACCATTTTTACTCAGAATATGATGTTCACCACTGGCTCTCTAGTTTCATTATTGAAGATTTTATTTAATGTAGGTCTAATATACCCTAAAGTGTGACCTGTGACAATTGTGGGTATCAAGAGAACAATTCAAAGGACAAACAACAATGATATGGAGTTATTATCAAATTATTGTTAGCATTTTTAGAAGTCTCTCATGCAACTGAAAGCCAGTTTGGTTCAACATTCTTAGCAGGTGAAAAAGGTGCTCCTCTCCAGTACTGGGGACAGCACTGGAATATAGGAGGCTATATTTTGGCTTTAAGTGTTTGCTTTCTATGAGACTTAATTCAGGAAACAGGGCATATCCTGCTGTATACCGTTGTATAACCCAAGAAGGACTGTTGTAAACTCTATTGTGCATATCCTGTTTATAAATTAATCTCTGTTTGAGACGTCATTCCACTTTGGAAATGTTGGACGGATGTAAATTCTTGTTTGATCACCTAATTAAGTGCTTGTTTACCAGTTTATGGCTAAAGAATCTCTTAGTGCAGGCATTTTGCCATTGGTGCTTTTCTTATTATGGGAAAACATGGTTTTGTTTCTTTAGTTCCACTTTTGTGTTTTGTTTCTTTACATTTGCTTTATGAGACTCTTTTATCATTTGTCTGATATAGGGTTCTCAGCACTATTAAAAAGATGTGTAGTCCTTAACTTCTACTGGGATTTATTACATAAATCCTAAAGAATATAAAAGAATAAGCAGCAGCAGAATTTAAAAGTGAGACCTGTAAATCTTTAAAATTACATGGGTTTTTCCCTTATGAATCCCTGGATTCATAAGAACACTCAATTTCAGTCATGAGATGGGGGTTAACACATGGATCCTTTGTGGGGTTCATGTATCTGCTGTATTCAGTATACACATAGTGAGTACTGCTGAGCTGTGGGGTCATTATGGCTTGAAATACCTTTTACTGCTGGGGCCCAGCCCAATGAACCATATGGTAAGTCATGAGCTTTTGGACTTTAGATTAATATCATGCATAGTTTGTACTATGTATAAGAAAGTACAAAAGTGCTGCTTAAAAGTGTGCTTATGGAATACGTGTGCTAAAACCTGCTGTAGTTTCAAAATAGGTAAACTGCATCAATTCTGGATGAACTAAGTCTATGGGTATTTGTAATAATTTGTCTATAGGCAAATCCCTATGTTTATTTCAAGGTGAGTGTTTTCAAATGCGCCACTCATTTGTAGCTGTTCAGGATAAGTAAGGTCTGAAGGTGGGGAAAGAAGTTGTGGGGGAGGCGGGCAGAGATCTAGGGGGCTACCTGATGCACCAGATTTTTTTTCCCTTGTGTAGCAGTTGGAATGGGACAAATTCGAGGCAAACCTGCAATAATTAGATTCCATACCTGGAAAGTTATAACAAATGTATACATTTTCCAAATATAGAATCTAATTATTGGCAGGTCATTTTGTATTCAAGTAATTATGGTATTCAGTTAATCATGCTTTAAGTTGTGACCCAGTTCAGACAATTAATGGCATGATAAAAGTAGCAATAAGCCACAAATTTATTTTAAAAAATGCATAATAAATTTGTGGCTTGTGCTTATCACCATTAATAGAATGTGTGGCTGCGAGCCCCATCAACTGAGGGACTCCCAGTCACGGATGCATCACTCACTGCCGGCCCCACAGCTGACAAGGCTTACTGCGCCAGCTGGATCCTTGTCAGGAGGCTCCCACTGGGAGAGCACATGGAACCCTGCACCTGCTGGGAGCTACTCCAGCTGCAGGAGCTGGTATGGGGGGAATCCAGGACTGTCGTCAGAAGTTCCTTCTCCACGAGCAGTATGGTGTGAGTGTCTGATGCTCAATCCCATAATCAGGTCTCCTCCAATGCATGCGTAGCATAGCAGGAGGCATGATTGTGTGAATTGAACATTAGATCCTATCACACATTCCTTTACCTGAACATCTAGAGGGTGATAAAAAACAGAAGAAGCCTTTCCTCTGCTTTGCATTCTGTATATTGTTGCTCCTTCATAATTTCTGAGACTGCTTCTGTAGAGTTCCTTTATGAGCACAAGCCAAAATAAATCTGTTAGAAGTAGGTGGGGCATTGTACTTAAAGACCAAGCAACAGAGTTGGCTGAATGCAAGACATTTAGGGATGTTGCATTTTTTATGCACACTTTAGGGCTCAAGAAGACATTTTGCATATGTAAAATCTACTTGAGATCCAGTTAATCCCTGTGCTTTGCTGTAAAAAAGGGTGTCTGTTGCAACCCAAACCTTATATAGTCAAACAACGTACACAAGATGAACTTTTCAGTGTTTATAATGTAAGATTATTACTTATGTATAAACGTTTACTACAGCTGCACCAATACATCGGTCTGATATCAGATCGGCACCGACATAAAGAAAATTGACTGTGGTGGAAATCAGCCCATCTGTGTTGAAAATCAGCCCAAATCTGATAATTTGGTCGATAAATGCCAGTGCATGCCTGTAGCCACAATGCAACATTCAGGCAGCGAGAGCTGCCTCCAGTTGGTAAATTTGTTGTGGTGGAAGTGGAGGGGGGAGGGAAGGAGCATGGTGGGGGAGCTGATCCTGCGGTGAGGAAGGGGGCAGGGGCAGGTGCTGCCCAGCCTGGGCGGGGCATGGGATGGATGCACGGCTCATAAATTCATAGATTGTAAGGCTGGAATGGACCTTGGAAGATCATTGGGTCCAGCCTCCTGCAAAGACTGAAGCGAAGTAGTCATTCAGGAGCTCAGCTTTCTCCTGGGTGCTGGTAACTTGCTCTCCTGAGTTGTTGTGCAATGGCCCCAGACTTCCATTTGTTTTCCTCCTGTTTCCTATGTACTTAAAGAAGGACTACTTGTCCTTGATTCCCGTTGCTAATCTAAGTTCGCTTGCTGTTTTAGCCTGTCTTATCTGTTCCTTGCAAATGCAGACCATCGTAGAATAGTCCTCCTTGGGGCCCACCCTCAGCTTCCATTGTTTATAAGCCTTTTTCTTCTTTCTTAAGAGGGCCATGATTTCCCTGTTTAACCAAAGAGGGCTTTTGAGCCCTTCTGTTACCTTTTCTCCACATGGGAACTGACTTCCTTTGTGTTTCAAGGATCATGTCCTTAAGGAACAACCACTCTTTGTGCACACCTTTTGCCTTCAGTCCCTGGTCCTGCAGCACTTGCCCTACTAGTGACCTAACTAAGCTTGTTGGAATTTGCATTTTTGAAGTCCAAGCCTTCAGTCTTGCTATCCAATTTGTTTGCCTTACATCGGACAGTGAACATGATGTTTTCATGGTTGTTGTCACCCAGACTTCCCTCTGTATTTAAGTTGGTCACCAAGGCTAGCAGAGCATCACCTCTGGTTGGCCCATGCACCTCCTGAGTGAGACTTGTTGGGAGGGCGCAGCTCCCACTGCTGTGCACACCCTGGGAGGGCAGGGGCGGGTGCCCCCTGGATCTGCACAAGGCAAGCAGGAAGGCTGCAGCTGCAGGCCAGAACTGGGTTCTTCTCATCAGGGGCTGGGCTCAGAGCAGGAGCTATGGAGGGGGCTGCAGCCACCCCAGATTGTGCTGTAGCTGCCTTCCAACGCCATTGCCACATGCCCGGCTTTTCCCAGCATGTGGGGGGAGGCGAGATTTAAGCCAGGAAGAGCCAGGGCTGTGCATGGCATGGTGGCGGCAGCACTGGGAGGGAGCCACCCCCCGACAAGCCGTGCCTCCATCCTGTGCCCTGCCTGGGGGGAGGCAGGGGTTGAACCAAAAAAAGCTAGGGCTGCACCGAGCATGCAGTGGTGCTGGAAGGGAGCTACGGCATGATTTCAGGTGGCTGCAGCCCCCTGCATAGCCCCTGCTCTGAGCCCAGCCCCTGGCAAGAAGAGCCCAGCTACAGCCCAGAGCTCTAGACCACCTGCTTGCCCTACACAGATCCGGGGGCGCTGCTCTCCTCCTCCGTGTTGAGCTGTGTCTCCATCCCGCACCTCACCCCACCTTAGCTGGGCAGCGCCTACCCTTTCCCCTACCCCCTGCCTCATCACAGGGTGGAGGGATTGATGTGCCCCCCTCCCCTTCCACCACAATGGACTTACCAGCTAGATGTGGCTCTCCACGCTATATTGGAAATCGGATCAGTATCAGCCGATATACCTCCTTAAAAATCAGATATCAATATTGGCCCCAGAAATCTCTATTGGTGTAGTCCTGATGTTTATGTAACTTAAACTATGCACTGCCCAATAAATGTTATGATTTAAAGCTTAGGGGGTTTCTCTTAATGAGAACTCAAATCAGAATTTTGTATATTACAGTTGTGCAGTAACATTAAAATAGCAAACATGTTAAAAGAGAAAGATAACTAGATTATCAGAGGCATAAAATTAATTGTTTTGAGATACGTGCATGTCCAAAACAAAATACACAGATTTCTGCTACTGCCAGCTAGCCCTGAAGCCTCTTACAACTTGTAAGTCATGACACTGAATGAGTTAACAGCAAGACTGTTAAGGCTTATGTCTTTTTAAGAGCCGTATTTAGAAGGAGCTGCTGTTACCAGTAGCTTGAAGGGAGGCAAGTTTCCTAAACTATTTTTTCTCAGAACAAAATCTTTAACTGAGTCAACTATGAAACAAATTTTCTTTGAAGAGAGACAGGGCAAATCTTTGTGTTCATTAGTATCACATATCATTACTTTGTGCACAGCTCTTGTCCAAAGAAAGGCAAGATCATAGCTGTTGTGAATACTGTATTTAAAAATAGTTTTACTTCTATTAGTCATTGTACCATCCAAAAGTAAATGGGTTTATACTTAACTCTTTGTCTATTGATTTATTTGGCTTACTGCCTAAGAGAAATAAATTGAAATCATTTTGGCAATAAGAACTAGCAAATTTTGAAATGTATATTAAACAATAATTATGAGAAATAGCTTCTTAAATAAAAACAGCTGATATATTCCTTTCTTTTATGTATGTATGTATTTACTTATTTATTGTAATAGCCATATTATTTTAACTTTGTAAATTAGAGGAATATTAATGTATAAGCACTCATGTTGTTTTTACTTTAATAACTCTGCTCTTTCTTTTCAGATTTTTTTTAAATTTTGGTAAAATAAAATTAAAATAATTTTTTTTCAGTCTTAAAAGGAACAGAACAATTATGATTATAAAACAGAGGTACATTGCATATAGTAACTTTGAAGAATCTATATGATGGCTTTTTAGAGGTTCAAAAGTAAAATATGAAAAATACAGTAGATCATGTATCTCTTTTTTCGGAGTTGGTTAATACTGATAATCTAGCTAGAGCACTGTCACTGCTGCTCTGTTTTTGTTATAATTATAATAAAAGAGAAAATATTGCAACTGCAAAGTACATTTTCAAAAAACATTTTTGAAGAATTTAATACTGCCAACCATTTATTTGCTTTATGGTATTAGTTTGCATATAGTGATTAAAAATCTGTTGCTTAATCCTGTATTGCTGTTTAAATCTGAATAGACATGCAGAAGTAACATACCTTGTAAATTTGACAGTCCTTCCCAAACCAGTGTGATCATCCACCTGAAAAGTTTATTTCCAGTTTTGTTTAATTATAAAGAAACTCTTAAAGCATTTGAGTGCTGTGAAAAGGTTAGCCTTTTTACAAGGAAAAATTTCACTCTAAATGTTCCTGATCTTCCTGGCACCTGGGGTGATATATGAGTAAACTGCTTCTACAGATTAGCCCATCTTAGTACTGAAGAAAGATATTAAGACTTGTTACTACTCATGTGTTTTTCATCACTGCCTGTATCACAGCCAAAACCTCATGCTTAACTCTATGCATCTAGTAGAAGATTTGATAAAACCTCAAGTTTAATAATAGATGGTACGTAGCCATCTGTGGTATGGGGAGGTCCATGCAAATCTACTTCTGATACAAAATTACATTTCTTAGAAATAATATTTACAGTGCATTATTCCTTACAGAATAAAATTCTTTAAACAATATAAACATGTCTTCATTAAAGGAGCTAACCAATAATAATGGATATTATCAATCTATCAAACTGGTTTAAAGAATAAAGCTGTAAAATGAATATACTATCTTTTTATGTAGTTATATGTAGGTAGGATATTTAAATTCAATAAATACTTAACAATGTTGTTAGAGCAGATAAAGTATACAAAAGATTTTTTGATTAATAATCTTCATGGTGTTATACTGAACTGATTTAATTTAATGCACTAAACTGAAGTATATGCTTAGTTTGAACAGTATTTCTTATATGAACAAGTTTATGATGTTAAAAGTTTATGATGTTAATAATAGAATAAATACCTGTTGCAGAAATTTACACAAGCTATAATTTTGGGGCTGTGAAAAATAAGTCAGGTTTACATTATTCATACTACATCATTTATATAGCTTTAGTTACAAATAGGGTTGCCTGCTATTCACCTCATAATAAACTGTCTGTTTAAAAGACAGTATGATTCTAATGCGAGTTACCAACACAACAATTTGTATAGTCAACATTCAAATGGCTTGTAATTCTAGTTTTATGACAACTATATATTGATTGCAACTATAGATATTTTGATTCCTTTTTATTCCTTAAATGCTAATTTTTATGTTTCTGATAATCTCATTAAAGGGTAGCTTTAAAACGTCAGTCCTTTTCCATCTCACAATTCAGTGAAGGCCAACTTTTTTGGCAGATGTCACAAATTAACCATGTACCCTCACCAAGCGCCACTCCGGTCCTCTTCCCATCTGATCTGCTGCTTTGCTTTCTACTTCTTTTCCTATTCCTTGCCCAGTTTTCTGCTTTGCATTCTGCTTCCTGCCCTGTCTGCCACTGCTGCCTGTCCTCTCTCTGGTCCATACACAGAGGCTGTCTGTGCCACTTGTGGCATCTATGTCACAGGTTGGCCACCCCTGTCATAAAGTATTTGGATGGAAAGTATTAATAAATCCAGGTTATTTGAAGTGACAATTCACTTTGTCACTTTGTTTGTTTCAGACATTTTGTCACCTGACCCTGCTTGTCTTTCCTGCCTGGTGCAGGGGGCTAGACCCCATTATCTTCAAGGTCCCTTCTGGCCTAACAGTCTATGAATAAGAACTATGAACTATGAACATCTTGGTAATTCTTTGCTGTGTTTTTAGGAAAAAGAGCTATATTAAATGAAAAATGTACACAAGATAAGGTATATATTGCCAGTTCACTGTCCATTTTCATGTGTGCCAGACCTCCATAGGTAAATATTATGTCATGGTCCTTTAACAGTAAAAGGATGCGGAAGTTCTAGGATGGATGCATCTTTCTATTTCCTTTTAATAACAGAGTGCTGACTTGGGGGTGATTCTTGTTGAAATTATTTTTATGGCAATACTACATCCTCTTGTTTTTCATCATTCAGGGATCACAGAGACCTGGTGGGACTCCTCACATAATTGGAATATAGCCATGGAGGGCTGGCTACACCCTGCACAGAAGGGACAGAGTAGGGAGAATAGAGAGAGAGCTCTCTTCTTGAGAGAGCAGTACACCGCTCTGAAGGTTGACATTGGCTCCAAAAATAAGCAGTTTGAAATCCTCTGGGTTAAGCTACAGGGGGGTGAGGTGAGAGAAACCTAGCTGCAGGCATTTCCTACAGGCCATCAAACCAAGAAGAGGAGCTGGATCTGGAGTTCTCTCGAGAACTGACAGAAGTCGTGCATGCAAGGGACTTGGTTGTCTTGGGTGATTCAAATACCTGGGCCTAGGTTGGGAGGAACACTTGGCTAGGTCAGATCGTTCATGCAGTTTCCTCACTGATTGAGGAGCTGTTTCTGACCCAGGAAGTGCAAGGGCCACCCAGAGGTAACGCTGTCCTAGGCTTGGTCTTGGCCAAGGTAGATGATCTGGTGTGTGGCTTGAACATTGAAGGTAACCTGGGTGACAGCTACCTGAAATTATCAAGATTAACCATCCTCCGCAAAGTTGACAAATCAACCAGCAGGACTGAAGTCCTGGACTTAAAAAATGCTGACTTTGACAGGCTCAGGCCATTAGTAGAAGAGGCAATGTGGGACCAGGAAGGCAAGGCAAATAGGATGCATGAAGACTGGTCATTGCTCAAGGATACGATCTTCAGAACACAAAAGAAAAAAGTTCCTGTGAAGAGGAAAGGCTGCAAAGGGCTGGCAAGCCCTCCTGGCTTAATAGGGACATTGTGGTCCTCTTAAAAAAGAAAAAAGAGGTGTATACACAGTGAAAGCTAGGGATGGTCGTCAAGGAGGACTGTACAACAGTGGCCAGCAGTTGTAGGGAAATGATCATGAAAACCCAGGCAACAGCTGAGTTTAGGTCAGCTACAGGTGTCAAGGACAATAAGAAGTCCTTTGTTAGGTATGTAGGCAGTAGAAGGAAAACAAATGGAAATGTGGGACCTCTGCTTAACACCTCAGAACAGCTGGTAACCAACATTCAGGAAAAACCTTAACTCCTGAATGCCCACTTTGTTTCGGTATTTCACTGGACCAAGGGGAAAGTTAAGTGAGAATAAAGCTCATAGGGGAAATGCTGGGACTGACAGCCTTCCCACTGTGGATGGTGAGTGGGTGCAATACCAGCTAGAAAAGCTAGACATTTATAAGTCAGCAGGACTGGATGGACTCCATCTGAGAGTGGTGTAGGAGCTGGCTGAGGTCATTGCAGAACCCCTAGCAAAGCTTTTTCAGAATTCATGGCACACAGGGAAATTCCTGAGGATTGGAAAAGGGCCAGCATTGTGCCCATCTTCAAAAAGGGGAAAAGGGAGGACCCAGGCAACTATAGGCCAATCAGCCTAACCTTTATACCAGGGAAAATCCTGGAAAAGCTCATTAAAGAATCTATGTGCGATACACTCGTAGAAGGTAAGATTCTGAATGACAGCCAGCATGGCTGGGTAGGTCTTGTCTTACCAATCTCATTTCCTTGTACAATCAGGTCTCTCACCACTTGGAAATGGGAGACATTATATACCTAGACTTCCAAAAGGCTTTTAATGTAGTATCCCATAATAGCCTTGTGAGAAAACGGTAAGATTTTGAGGTCAGCTGCTTGGTGGTTCAGTGGGTGGGAAACTGGCTACAGGGTAGGACCCAGAGAGTTCTCATGAAAGGATCTTTGTCATTTTGGCACAAAGTGGCCAGTGGTGTCTGTTATGGGGCCATGCTTAAACCGGTGCTTTTTAACATCTTTATCAATTATTTGGATGGGAGAGTGAAAAGCTTGCTAGCTAAGTTCACGGACGACACCAAGTTATGGGGCAGTATGGTCTTGTCAGAAGATAGGTTGCAGATACAGGTGGACCTGGACAGGCTTGAGAGTTGGAAAGACTGGAACCAGATGAAATTTAATGTTTCCAAGTGTCAGGTGCTCCATCTGGTGGCAGACAACCCTCAACATAAACACAGGCTAGGTGGTGACAGCTTGACTTGCACCATGGCCAAAAGGAACCTTGGGGTAATGACTGACTGATGTATGAGTATGAGCCATCAATCTGAGGCGGTGGTCAGCAGGGGAAACAACACGCTGGCATGCATCAACCGATGCATCTCGTATAAAACCAAGGAAGTGATACTTCCACTGTTATCAGCACTGGTGAGACCGCAGTTGGAGTACTGTGTCCAGTTCTGGGTGCTGCACTTCAATAAGGATGTGGAAAAACTTGAGAGGGTCCAGAAAAGAGCCACCCATATGGTCAGGAACTTGCAAGGCAAGCCATACAAGGAAAGGCTGAGGGACCTGGGCCTCTTTAGCCTAAAGAAGAGAAAGTTGAGAGGGGACTTGATAGTGGCTTACTGTTATATCAGAGGAGTGCATCAGGAGCTAAGTGAACAACTGTTCACTAGGGCACCCCAGGGAAGACCAGGACCAATGGATACAAACTGCTGGAAGGCTGCTTCAGGTTTAATACCAGGAAAAATTCCTTCAGAGTCAGAGTGTCCAGACTGTGGAATAAACTCCCTCCAGAGGTGGTGCAGTCACCTACCCTGGAGGTTTTCAAGAGGAGACTGGACAGTAATCTCACTGGAGTTATCTAACCCCAGTTGTCTTCCTGCATAAAGCAGGGGGCTGGACCCCATTATCTGCAAGATCCCTTCCAGCCCCTCACAATCTATGAATCTTCAACATTTTATATTGTGAGGGGTTTTGTATTTCTTCCCTTTTACTTAATGGTAGTGCTGTTGGGGAAGAACATCATGTTGTTCTGTTTGTTAGGTATACCATATTGGAGCATACACTGAGGCAGGGGACACACATTCAAATAATTCCCCTCAGTTTGTTCTCCTCATAGAAAAACTTACCTAGAGGCATCTACAGAGACATTTGAATACTGAACCTCTGAAGAGCAGAAGGTTTGCATTGCTGATGTTGCTCAGCCAGGTGGCCCCTGCACACACATCTCAGAATGCTATGGAAGCTCCTTAAGTCTGCCTGGAGACAGGATGGCAACAGTGAACAGGGCAGCACTGACTGACTGACCTTGACTGGTCAAAGTTAGCCTTGTGTTTCCCTGCAGTACAGTGTGTGGAGTGCGAAGGTCTTCTCCCTGCTCAGTTGGCATAATGAATCCAGTGAGAGACACACTAGGTTAATCTACAAATGTGCCTGTACTGTACAGTAACCAAAATTACTGCACAGCATAGGCACACATCTATACATACATGCAAACATGGCAACCTGGGGCGTGTGTAGATAAAACGAGGGACATGTGTGCACAACACTTTAAAATGGGTTATATGCTTTTGCTCCACTGTAATGGTGTTGGTGTTTGCACGTGTTGGTGGTATATTGCACATTAATTCCAATCGCTGTAGCACATTCAGCAGTATAAAGCACTTTAAATGACTTTGGAATGCAGCAAATTAGAACACCTCCAAGGAGTTCTGGTTTGCTGCCCTATAACAGTGAAACAAAGCACCAGGCTTCGTGCGGCTCAGGGGCTGTACAGGCAGCCCATGCAGACTGCATGGCAGCAGCCAGGGAAGGCAGGCTCCACCAAAGAAGGTGGCGGGTGAGTGGCAAGTCTGATTTCTACCCCCTCCTGATCTTGCCTGCCTGCCTGAGCTTTGCAAGGACCTAGTCCTTCCCTGCATGACTGTGGTACCCCCTGGGACCACCTGAACCGGGTGCCTGAGGGAAGGTGCCGCCTGGGGCGGGGGGTGGGCCACTGCTGCCATGGAAGGAAGCACCAGCCCCCACAGTTCAGGGGCCGTTCTGCCCACTGGCAGCTTGCCCTCCTGAAGAGGCAAGTAAGACATGGATATACATGACAGTGGGGTTTACTTTTCCCTAAATTGAAGCTGTATTTTTAAAAACCCACCACTTCAATTGAGGGTGAAGTAAATCCTTGTTTCATCTACACATGCCCTTAGCAACTTGAGCTTTACTTTGATAATTGCATCATGCAAGTCCACACACAGTATTAATACGCTTTAATGCCTGCACATGTAGATGCCGGCTTATTCCCACTTACTGCCCAGTAAATTAAAGGACAGTAAACTTAAGCCGGTGTAAATGCATGTGTAGACACTCCCACTGTCTCCCAGAGCAGTGGAGCAAGGCAGGAAAAGCATCTTAGATGCTGGGGGACTGTGCTGTGACCTCTCTCTGAAGAGAATGTGTACAGATATTCAGTCTCCCAGGAGTGATTTCACTCTGTGTTCCCAGGTTATTTTTCTGCCAGAACATCCATTTTTGTTCTGAGAGGAAAACCCTGAACATCTGTATACTCACGGTTTCTCTTGGGAGAGGAGCAACTCTCCCAGGAGAAACTGAAAGTCATTACATAGCTTGAGGCTAATTTATAAGTTATCTGCAGTGGTAACTGAAAAATTTACTATTTATCTGCTTTTGTAGGCAAGTCATTTGTATGCCTTTGTTACGGCTACACATTTTTACAATTCAAGTAGGATACATAGTAGTGGTTTAAAATATCTTCGTTATGGCAAAATTAGTTAAGAACTGAACACTTATGTTTCATTAAAAATAATGGATACAATCACATTTTTAAATAAATTATTTGAAAATCACTTCATTTATTTGCCTGCCAAAATCCAAGCTTAACAGTCCTTGTTTTCCATACAATAATTGTTGACATCTCAAGAATTTAAATAGTTCAAGGAATCCATAAGCCCACTCTTAAAAATTTTACTAAATCTTTAAAATGTCTTATGAAGCTAGCTAATGTTGCAAAATTCTACAATAGGGTCATTTTTTCTACTTTACTTCTAAGCTTAGCTCAAAAGACACCTAACAAGCTGGAGTTCTAAATGGAAGTTGGAATAATCAGGTTAATCCTGCCAAATAACATTACTTATCTCTGCTATGAACAGTGCCACTCACTGCTGATCTTATGGGGTTATAAGGAAGATAGCTATAATGGCTTAGTGGAAGAAACAGTGTTAAACACTTTTCAGATATGTCTAATTTTTGCTGGTTGTCTTCCACAAAAAGTTTCAAAAACAGTAAATAACGTTTCTTGGCTCTTCATGAGCAACTAAGCCCCTCCCAGATTCATTTGCAAATACATTCCCTATTTTTCTTAGTAATATCTAAATTTTACTTTCATTAGCTTGTTAATTAAAAGTCATATTTTAATTTAATATTTTTTCATGAAACAATTTGTATATATTGAAGAAAGTTTTCAAAATTCCAATGTTTTTTTCCCCACTAACTTATTCTCACTTAGCACTGCAGCTTAAAAACACTGACATTGTGGTTTTTCCTCTGATGGCTCCGAAGGGCTAAAAGGTATTGTAAAATGTAAAACAAAAACCCTTATTTTTTTTAGAACACTGTTATTTTTTAATAGTTTAAAAGAAACATTTTACCCACCTTACTTCAGAATTTGAAATCTTGAACTGTGATAAATGATCTTATTAGGTTCCCACTGTAATATTTAAAGTGCCTGGTTTCTAGGCATCAAATTTCACTACATTGCGGAATGTCTATTTTCAGAATAATTTTTTAAAATAACCTGATGTAAAAGTAGAGATGTGAATAAGTGTTTTTGTCGCAATCGTTATGAATGTGTGACACTAAGTCATCTGGAAGGTATCAATACCATGCAAAACTTCCTATAGAAGTCCCTAATGAAATAACTGATTTATGTTTTTTTAGTGCTTTCTCAAATTACAGTATATATTTTAACATCAATTTAGTTAGCAACCATTCAGACTGATGATAGGAGCAACCCTAGGCAGTGAACTTTATTCATTTCAGCCAATGAGAAGTAGGCCATTCAAAACAATTGATATAAACTTAAAAACAAAGTCAACTTGTTTAACAGACCAATTTCTGAGTGGTTGAACACAGTATAAGCCTAATATATAATATGCTATGAAAAAACACGTTATAGTACAGGGAAATTATGTACCTGAAAAATGTTTACTATCTTCAGTAAGGTAACATCAATACAATAGACTGCTATTGTGAACAATGCCTTCACTCAGAATGACTGTATTTGCATTACTTGATTTGTATCAGTAGACGTGTGGCATCATATGCCTTTTAAAGTTTCCAGTTTATTTGTATTCTTTCTTTTTTCTAAATCTTATCCTGTGTACATTTCTAGTGGAAAGCAAAATAAGTAGGTTTTCATTACCTTCCAATATTTATAAATGTGGTTTATATTGAACGATTAATTTAACTTTGACTGCACAGATTCTCTCTTGGAGACTGACCATAGCATTTTAATAGTATGACACACTTCTTTTTCCAGTTAGAATATCAAATATATGTGGAGTCATATGTTTTAATTCTAGTTAAGTTCTGGCCTTTCTCAAATGGCACCAAACCTATAAGACTACTTGAATATGGAAAATTATTTTTCTATGATTCATCTTGTTTTTTCACCATTTCTGGTGTAGACCTCCAAAGTATTTTGTTTAATTTTATGTACACAATAAATATTTATTTTTCACAAATGATGATCATTAACCCTACTAATGTACTTAACCTATTTTAAAAGAATTTTTAAGCATCTGATTTAAAGTAATACTACTGAAAATGAAAAATAAAGTTAATCTCTGTTTACATAGTCATAAAACAGCATGTTGAAACTAAGTGGCATGATTAATTTCTTAAAATATTTCTAAATGTTATGTGAGAACTTATAGTACATGCGTGATGAATTCAGACATGCATGTGCTTGTCTCCATTTGCATCTAATGAATCTTTTCAAAATTAGGTATGTTTGAAGCAGATGAGTTGTAATATTTGTTCCAGAAGCTGAGCATGTGCCATTTCGTGAGCTGTCTAAATTGAGTATTTCTAAAATTGTCTTCCAAGCCATATTTGTTTATTAGTTTTTGAAACTAACAGTTGTTACTGTGGAAAAGTTTATATAAAACTACAGGAAATAATCATACAGAGGAGGAAATTACTTCACTAAAGTGAATTGTATGGGCTCTGCTTTACAAACCATATATAGCTTTTTATGGTAGCACACATTTTTGGATACATAACTTTTTACTTGAGTCAACCTTTTGTTTTTGTTTGAAATGCTAGTGCCAGTTCTGTCATGTAAAACACCATCTACTAAGCTTTATTAATTTATCTCAGTTTCATAATAATTCCCAGGTGCCTTTATGAAGAGGAAGCTGTACAAAAATGTATTAAGAAAAAGAAGAAAGAACTTGCAATCTAGTTTCATTGCCCTAACCAAGGCAGACTTTAATTGATTATTCATTCATTCATTCATTCATTCACATTCAAAGAACGTGCATATGGTGACATGGTCTAGGGATAGACATTTAAAAAGCCTGAGCCTGAATTGATTCAGTCTTTGGAGCCTGTGTGACTGGTGCCTGCTGAATCTGGGGGGGCACCCACAGAAGCTGCCGACCCTGTCAGGGGGAGGGGGGGCACTAGCTCTACTGACAGCATCAGTGTTGGCCATCAGGGAAACACCATCCCCATCAGGGGGACACGTGAACCCCTATGCGTCCTCTACCAGTTGCCTATGCTTTGCAGGTTAGTCTTATCTGGCTAGGCTAAACCAGTTTGTAACCAGGCAGACATCCCAGAAATGCAGGCACATGCCTGCAGAGGCTCAGGCTAGAAGCTGGGGGGATCTAGAACAGCCCTCCCTTCCATTCCAGAATGTTGAGCTGAGGGGGGTGTGGTCAGGCAGGACGCAATGATTAGGGAGGGGTTCCGCCTCCCCCTTCTGAACAGCCCAGCAGGGAATTAATAACAGTGTTTATCACCCCTAACTCAGTGTTTATCACCCCATCAGAAAACAAAGCTTCTCTCTATTAATTCAAGCTCTTAAACAGATTTTCTAAGGAAGGAACTGGTCTCCCACAGCATGGACTGTAGCCAACATGTTGTATGCTGGGGAAGCCAGGCAGATGTCTGCAGTCTCTGCCAGAGCTGCAGCCAGTGAGCAGAGGGGAGGAGCCGGCCCTGCTGTGGAGCAGTGAGCCCCACCCAGCCCAGGCAGCATGTCAGGATACTGGGGAAGTCTGATTTAACTTAAACCAGCAAGGGGTCTGGGGCAGACATTGCATAAACCAGTTTGACTCAAATCAATTAAGTCTGATACTCCATTCAACCAGGTTAATCTCAAACCAATGTAAGCCATTTTCAAACTGGTTTATGTACACTGAACATCTGTTCTGTTCCAGGTTTAAACCAGTTTCTGATCACTTAAGCTGGTCCTAGCGATGAGAAACAAATGGAGAAAAGAGGTTGGATTGTACACCGGCTGTCTAAATGAATTAGCTATAAACGTATTGCTATCTACTGGATGTTTAAGACAGCACTACAACATTTCATAGGGAATTCCCTAAAGTTGTAAATGGTTTTCTTGTATTTTTCTAGTTTTGTATAGCAATATTATGAGGGATAGTCTTGTACTTACTTCCTTCATTAAATTGGGATTTCAAATCCTAACATTGTCTTTATTACTAATAACGTATGTTTCTAAGAACAGTAGCCTCTCTTAAGTTTTTCAAGTTTCCAAACTCATACCACTTTTGGCATGTGCATCCACATTGAGATTTTTTTGATGATCTTCACCATGTATGCCTTTGCTACAAGAATTGTAAGGGGAAACTTCAAATCAATGAAAAAGAAAGGATTAAAACTAGGCATTTAATTCAAGTCACTGAAAACTTACTGCAACAGTGCCAGGAATTAACACATATTGTATTTACTCAAATCACCAATGAGGTTTTTTCCTTTAATCAGCATGTGGCGGGGCAGTGCTTATCTTGAATTTGAGTACTAGCCCAGGGCAGGGGTCAGCTCAGCCCTGGTTTTGGCCTTGAGACCAGAGCTGAGGCCAGGACTGAGCCACTGTCTTCCCTGGGCTGAAATGGCTCTTTTGACATGAGAGGAGAACTGGGAGGACTAGCGGGAGGGAGAAAACTGCTGCCTGACTACAGGGCAAGGGAGAAACCCCCCATCCCCTGCCCTTCTCCCAAGTAGGGGGTGAGGGTGCCAGTTTCAGGGGAGGCAGAGGATAGGAGAAGCAAACTGCAAGTGTGAGTTGGGGGTGGATGGACAAGCTGCATTTGGGAAAGGGGGTGCAGGGCAGGCTACAGGGGGAGAGGAAGGGGAAGAGACAGGATGTGGGAGAGGCAGACTGCAGGGGGAAGGTGGGTTGGGGAGGCATGAAGTGGGGGGCAGGCACAGGCATTGAGGGGCAGGGGGTATGTGTTAAGAGGTACATGGTGGAGGACAGACAGCAGAGGGGGCTTGCACAGGGGGAAAAGGGGCAGGGGCCTGACTCTTCAGTACCCACTGCTGCTTTCCCTGTCATAGCAGTGGGTGGACAAATATAAGATGATCTTTCCCTAATTAGATTTGATACATGGAAAATTGTAACAAATGTATCATTTTACATGAATGGAATTTAATTATTGGGGGGGGTCACCTTAAATTTGAAGTTGTCTTGGATTCAGGTAAATAATGTAATTAGCTATAGCTTTTTCCTACATAGGAGACTGGTAAACTGTCATGTTCACATCTGTTACCACTAATATTTCTTCAGTTTGAAAAAATGTGTATTCTTATACTTGTGTAATCCATACTTACTTGGTGTGTTGTCCTGTCCACCTTCTCATTTATTGCTAGTTCTAAATGTGGTTGAACCTATTACAGTCCTAAGAAACTTGAGTGTTAGAGTCTTTAGACTGCATAAAAGTTAGCAGAAAAACCAAAATTAGAGTAAGTTTGATAACTTTATTATTTTGAAAGACTTTAATAGAGAAACTGAAAACAAAGAATATTCTCATCTGGGCCATTAGAAATATTCAGCAGAACAATTATAGATGGAATTTCTTATAAAATCCACAGAAATGTGTATCTTCCTTTTACCTTTCAATTGATAGCATTCACGTAGCTAGAGGAAAGAACTCACATAAATTAAGGATTATATATACATGTTTCTACAGCCTAAAAAACCAAATTCCCTACTGCTTTGTAAAAGCTGTCTAAAAAGTGAAGCATGTTATTTGACCCTTGAAAGCTAAGGCCTGATATTCAAAGAATAATTTTCATTTGGTTTGGCAACAGTTATACTAAATAATTTTGATTTTTGTCAGTAAGCATACATATAATATATAATCTCCATAGATATGACTTAATTATACCACTTTTGTAGTTTCTGAACACATGATTTATGTTGTAGTTATACAAACCATATTGTTTGTGGTTTTAAGTATAATTAACATGAGCAGAGAGGTGAATAGCCATGTTAGTTTGAAGTCAGGCAGCATACACAAGCGCCAAGGCTGCTCCGATGCACTCATTGAATGAGCCTTAGTTCAAGCACCCTGCCACCAATTTTAAGCATGCAGATGTTGATACACAAGACATGGCAATGCTTTAATTAGAGTGGCTCTCAGACCCATTCTAATTAAAGCACTTCCCCCCCATCTTACCCCCAGAATATGTGTAAAAGTGCCCACGGAGATTAACTGGCTTAGATGGGCATGAGCTTTCACAGGCAACAACCTACTTTTCATCAGCATAGGTGAATCTTTGCCCCTCCCGCTTCCCTTTTGAAGACACTTTCTTTGTGAGAACATGGGAATGGAAATTACCAGACTTTTTGGTTCTGAAAATAATCTCCATTCCATCCCTTCGTTTTGTCCATCCTTATTCAGGGTACCCTTCAAGAGACTTAGAGCAAAAAATAGAATCACATCTCTTTTTCTGAGGAATAGAAGAGCTCTTTAAGACTAAAAATAAATTTGTTGCATTTAATTGCTGCTTAACATTAAGAAGATAACTTCAAAATTCCAATGTTAGGTCCATGGAATTGCTCTGCAGCTCTTAACCTACTAAATACATTTTTTATATTTCCATATATGTGGTGTAAAGAAAGAAACTCAGGTTTTGGACAGGAAAGTGAATGAATGTGTCCTTTGGTCTGTCCACAGCACCATGAATCTTTACTAACTGTCAAGTGGGTAGTAACTCATCTCAGAAAACAGGAAATATTAGTATACCCTTGTCTTGATGATCCAAAGGAAAAAGACACACATGCTAAGTTGTGTTCAGTGTACCTTCCAACTCTACCTTGCTGGACCTGAAAATCTGATGAAGATAATGTCTCATGTACACAGAGAATACGCTATATAAGAGTATTTTTTGACTCCACAACAGTCAAAGTGTAACTGTCTGAGGACAGATGCTTTACTATTATCAACCATATTAATTCTCTGCAAAAAGAAATGTGCATTCTAGGGAGAACCTGACCAGGTCATATGGTTCATAACACATCAGGTTAGACTATGCCTTGTTACATGCATGGTTGGCTAGTGAACAGATATTACAGTTTCCTTGTGAATTTCCCCTCCAATATTCTGTTGTTTAAATTATGGTAGATGCACACATCTGAGGATGGGCTTTACATTAGCTATTACTGTTTAAAGAAGATCTTGAAATTATTGTGAATAGTTCTGTGAAAACACTACCTTAGCAGTACAGCAGCAGTCAAATGTTAAGCCAAAACCTTGAATACTGAATGTAGTTTTGGCCTCTCCCCTACCCCTGCCATTTCAGAAAGGATATTATAGATCTAGAAAAGGTACTGAGGAAAGCCAGCAAGGATGACGCAGAAGTATGGAGAAATGTCCTCATGTGGAAAGACTAGATAGACTAGAACATTATAGAGAAAAGAAAATTGATGAAGGGTATGATAAAAGAAGGAAGCATGCCCACCTGACAGCTGCTACCACAGTAATGATTGGAAGCT
This sequence comes from Caiman crocodilus, assembly GCA_030014935.1. NCBI lineage: Eukaryota > Metazoa > Chordata > Crocodylia > Alligatoridae > Caiman > Caiman crocodilus. Next base: position 33,939,734 of record JAGPOW010003182.1, read on the forward strand.
AGCTCTGAGAATATTCCTCATTGTCAAGAATGCTTTTCTACAACATAGAGGTTATCAGCTTATCATTCTTTAAAGGTTATCATGAAAGATGTGAAGAAAATAAAGAGAGAATCACTGTTTTACTGTATCTTACCATACTTAGAACTAGGGGACATACAGTGAAATTATTAGGTAGCAAGTTTAAAACAAAACTAAGTTCTTTTTCACACGGGATATAATTAACTTCTGGAGTTCTGTATTGTGGAAGCTGTTCAAAAGGGGATTGGACAAATTCATAGAAGGGCCCATCAGTGGGTATTAAACATGGTAGTTGGGGGTGCAGTCTAAAATTAGAACTTCCTATGTTCCTGAATGCTGGAAGCTGTAGTGGGAGGGAAGCACAGGACAAATTAATTCAGATAGTATATCATATGCACTTATGACTTGGCCTAATTCTTTCACTAGCACTGGTCAGCTGAGGTTGGTCTGTCAAAAATGACTGAGTCCCCTGATTTCCTACAGAAGAAATGCCTTAAAGGGATTTTTATACATGTATGAGTGGCTTAGGTGCCCAGTGTTCTTAAATGCTTTTGCAATCCCATTAGAAAACTCTTCAAAACTTTAGACATCTTTGAAATTCTGTCCAAATACCTCTAGAGGCTGTCTTTGGGGCAGTGCGTTTCTGCAGCACTCTCTGATAACAATCTGTACTTTAAAGTTACAGTATTACCTTGTTTGACCTGAAAAGTAAAACATTGAAACAGTGTTTTCAGTAATGGCCTGTAACTAGAGCAGGAATGTAAAATAGTACTCAGTCAAATGTAGAAAGTACTGACTCATGTGCAAAGTTCAAAAGAAAACTGCACAAGAGAATGCTTGATTATTTAAGATGCAGCCCTGTGATTTTGAAAAAAAATATATTACATAATCATAGGAAAGCAATTCTTATGTACAGTAACTCACTGTCACCAAAAAGAGAAATAATGCTGACAATATATGATATTCTTTGAATACCCAGATGCAAGGAAACCCTTTCCATGACTGTTCTTTTAATATCTATACCCAGAGCCGACCCTAGTGGGGGGCAGGGCCCCCCTTAACACTGTGTGGGGCTGTGGTACGCCTGCAAAGGGGGTGGGGGGTCTCTGCCCTTCTTCTACGGCATGGGGCATTCCAGTGGGCCCCATGGGAGGGGTCACAGCTGCTCTGCCTGGATCTGCAGAACCCCCCAAAGTGCAGGGCCCCAAGGTGCTTGCCCCTATTCTCCATACCCTAGGGATGGCTCTGTCTTACTATTTGTCTACTAATGGTATTTATTACCACCTATGAATTTTTTGTGTGCGCTGGAAAATCAAAGGAATGCTGGGCGCATAAGAGAATTCTCATTCAGCTCACAGGAGTGTGAATGTGATGAGGCAAGGAGCAAAAAATGTATCCTCTGGGGCAAGAGAAGGCGTAATCATAACTTGGAGTAGCTGACACAGGGTACGCATGCTCCCCCTTTCCTTTATCTGTGTAAAAAGTGTTTCTTTCTGCTTCCTCCTATTTTGTTTTGCTGTAAGGAGAGAGGGATCACATATGGAATCTGAGCCAAGGCTTTGTAGTTTATCCTGCCTACTGCCAGTGTAACTGAGTACTGAGGTAGCATTGACCACTTGAATTAATTCTATTTGTTGATGGCAAAAGGAGGGAGTTGATGCAGTTCAGTACCTGGTTAGATTGTCAGCTCCTTATTTGATTCTTACCCTTAAGTAGTATGCTGGGATCTCTGAAGCCAGGGCCTAATTTTATCTTGATATCTGAATGAAGCCAAACAAAAACTAACCCACTCTGGTTTGATATCCCAGATACCTAATCTGGCTGGCCTCCTAACTGTGCTTTTCCTGACCCTCTGGATCTCTGACTTGATTCCTCAAACAGATCTCCTGGCTTCTGGCTCCTTACCTCCCCTATACTTACACTCTTCATGCTCCTTTGGATCTCAGTTACTTCTTCAGACCCTGGATGAACCCCTGACCTGGTTGGCCATGACCTGGCATGACTGGTGGGAGGCAGAGGCCACAGGGAGTAGAGCAGGTGCTAAGGGCAAATAGGGGGAGGCAGGTGCTGTGGGGGGCAGGCAGGAGGAGGAGCAAGGTGCAGGATGGCAAGGGGGAGGGTTCAGACTGCTTGATCCTCCCCACACTGTCTGCCCTACCACTAGTCCCCCTACTGCCTATTGCCCCCCATGGCCTTCCTCCCACCACCTGCCCCCCTGCCCCAGACCACTAGCTATGGTCTATTATAGTTTTTCACTGAAGCAGTAGTGGTAACAAATTTAAGATGACCCTCCAATAATTATTCCATGCATGGAAACTTAAAAACAAATTTATAATTTTTCCATGTACAGAATCTAAATTGAGTCATCTTGTTTTCAGGTAAATATGTGCTTTTGTTTTTTGTTTTATTTCTCACCTTTCCTTCAGGATTTTGGTGTCTGATTTTGACTTTTAAATTATAATTGTTACAACTTTGGTGTATTCCATTAGTCACAGTGGAATATTCATATTCCATAATATGACACTATTCTATAAGGTCCTGTGATCAACTAGGCTGCTTTGGTATAGCTCTTGAATTTGACATTGAAGGAGGAAGGGGGCAAATCTCTATATATGGTCTTACTTTGCAGCATGGGGCATGATTCTCTTTCTTGGAGCTCTGAAGTGTATTTTAACAAACAGCTTCTGTTCTTGCAGTGGCAGGACATTGAGAGTGTCCTCATCCCCTCGCTGTACCTGTGGCAGTTAAGGGTGTTTGGGGTTTTTATGTCATTGTGCTGGGTACTTGTGTGAGAGTTGTTTGTGCAATTTTAAGAATAGTTAGTGTAGCTAGGTTCAGACTCCAGGGTGACTTTGGTACCCCCTGGTGGCCACACAACCCTTACCCACCTCCACCTATAGGGTAACCTCCCCTTGGTACTGCCACACTTTGATATAATTGTTTGATTGGAAGGAAAGCTGCCTAATGGACCCTAGAGCAAGCCTCAGTTCCTTTAGATGCCAGTTAGTTCTCCCAGAGCACCTGTAGCCTTAAAGCTAATCATGGTCTCTGTTCTTCCCTACAACCATTCCCATGCCTCACAGGTATTACCAGTTAATGACTTTGGTGGGCACTTGGCCCCAACCTGATACCAGGTCATTCAGTCCTCTATACCTTTATCAGGGTCCTAGCCTCAGCCCCTTTTTATCTCACTGGTTCCCTTAGCCTAGGGCCACTGTGTGACCTGGCTTTCGGTTCAAGTACTTAACTGCCTAATCCAGCTTTGTCTTTGCCCTGTCCTGGGTAATATATGTGCTGAGCCTGCTTCAGCTCTTGGGCCTTACTGGCCCTTGTCTCTCTTTTTGTGCACAGATCCCCTGGCCCTTGTTCTGCCCTTCTTTGGTACTGGGCCTCCTGACCCTTGCCCTGGCTTCAGTCTCTTTTGTCCTCTCTCTGGGCTTTAAACACCTCCCTCTCAGGCCTAAAGCCTGTGGCATGCCCTGAATCAAGGCCCCTAAATACTGGCATGCCCCTGGCACCTCACAGTGTATTTAAACCATCAATGTGCCCCTCAAGTGACCCACCATGGCCTCCACTCATTCCCTGTTCAGCCACTCCCAAACCACCTGTTGACACTAGCCAAAGAGTAAGTCTTCTAGCAAACACAAACTAAACCCCCTCTGAGTCCAAACATAAACAATGGCTAGCTGCCTGCATGACAAGGCTTCCCCTTACCCCATATACTGTGCCCCAGTGGGATATCAGCAATCTGTCTGCCTTCCTTCAAGACAACCCAAGTGCCAGCTAGGAGAGCTCCTGCATTCCCCTGGTTCTGGAGCTCTTGCCTCAGCAGTCTCCAGAACCAGACTGCCTCTCCTGGCTTAAGGCCTATGTTTATATACCTCCTTGGCACCGCCCCCTGTTGGTCATGTCCCTCCCTTAGCTGTTGCAGGTGTTTCCTGATTCAGCTTGCTGGCTTAGCCTCAGGGTGATTTACTGCTGCTGATATCTTCTGTGCTTCTGTCTTGTCTCTTATGTAAGGCTCTAGCCTAGGGGTAGGCAATTATTTGGACCTGACAGCCATGTAGGCCATTTTGGTGAGCTGTTGTGGCCTGAGTCAGCATTGCCACCACCCCACCCTGCACAACAACTCTTTAAAACTCCTTATGAGGGATGGGTTGCCTGGACAGTGGTGTTTAGGATCAGGACAGTGGGTGAGGTGGATGAGGCTGGAATAACAGTGCAAAGCTGGGATGGTGACTGCATAGGGCCGGGGCCGGGGCCAAGTCAGAGCCACAGCCATGATCCACTGCCTGCTTGCCTCAGAGATGAGCATAGGTTCCAGTTCATCTCTGGGGACTTGTCTCCAGCCTCCTGCTTCTTCCCTCAGCTCAAACCACCTGCTCATTCTCCTGCTCATCTCCAGCCTTAGGAGGCTGGAGAGAGCAGGAGAATGAGTAGGAGGCTGGAGATAGCAGGGGAAGTCTCCAGCTCATCTCCAGAGGCTTGTCTCCAGCCTCCTGCTCCTTTCCTTGCTCATCTCCAACCTCCTGCTCATTCACCTGCTTATCTCCAGCCTTGGGAGAGTCACTCCAGCCTTAGGAAAGTCCCGCACATGCCTATTCCAGTGTATCAAAGGGGTTTGAGATGCTGCAAGAGGCATATGCACGCTCGTCTGGACATGCCCATAAGGTACATCTATATGTGCACTTTAATGTCGTGTTGAGTAAGTAACTCTGCAATAAAGCATCATGATCTACATGTGTGCAGTTTTAGGGCACAGTAAATCAATTAACTCCACAGTAGAATAGTATTGTTAAGGACATTACTGTCCTACAGTAGGGTAATTTAGTTCACATGTAGAAACACATGTTCAGATAGTGACAGAGACTGGCTGGGGCATGAGGGTGCTTAACGTGTGGGGCCTGCTTGCCAGCTAGCCCCATGCTGTAGCACCCGTTTGCCCCAGCCAGCCCCGATGCCACCACCCAGAGCCCAGGGCTGACCCCTTGAACCCTCTGCCAGCCGGGAGTTGCTCCGCCCCGGCTCAGACTGTTGCAGGCCTAGGCCCAGATGTAAATGCAGCCCTTAGAAGCAGCTGACTCTGGTGTGAACTGTGCTGGAGTTCATTGCATTGCACTAATGGCATGTGTAGAAGCACCCATTATGTAATTAAAAATGGCTGTTCTGCAGAAATAAGCCTGGAAAAAAACCCAACAAAGCAGGAGCACCTTTGAAGTGCCTTACTATGAAAGGCTTCCTGTAACATTTGTACTCTTCAGCGGAGTTCATTTGGGGACTGGGGATTGCTTGGACCTGCAGCATTCCATAGTACTCTGCTTCCCATTTCCCTGTGGCTTCAAGGAGCCACCTCTGACTTGCAACTAAATGCAGTCCTCCTAGATCACAGTATGTTGTCTAATTGTTGTTGGGTGCAAAGGCATGCCAACCCCTAGATTTGCCTGACACCCATCTTGTGGACTCTAGTTCTCTAATGAGAATGTCCTGGCAGTTGTGCTCCAAGGGCTCCAAATCTTACAAGTTGTAGCAGCTTCCTGTGTCTAGATCACATCTGCCTTGGCCTTGCAGATGTTGGGCAGGATACAGACTGAAACAACATTCCAGGGTATGTAATGTTCAGTGGGTGCATCCACGTGAGTTGTTTCATGAAGAGCTGCCTAATTAGTTCTGCAGTAAAGTCTCAGCATCTAAACAAGCAGCCCTATTAGACCCCAGGAAACTAAGTCCTCTGCAAATTAGCACTTGTAAACACAAGTACTATCCTGTGGTAGCGTTCTTTAGTGTATAGCAATGTATGCGTAGATGCTGACAGGGCTTCCTGAGGCATGTGGGTGCTTCAGTGTGAGGCTGTCTGCCCACACTAGGCCCTCTCATGTCTCAGCCAGCCCCTTTGCAGCATCTTGACCTGGGTCAGAGCAACCCCAGGCTGACCTTTGGGGCCCTCTGCTAGCTGGGGCTGCTCCAATCCAGCTCAATGTGCTGCAGTTGCAGGTGCATGTGAAGATGTGGCACCTGGGAACAATAAACTCCAGTGCAACATGCACTACAATTTATTCATTTTAATTAACTTCACATTTTAGATGTGCCCAGTGGCATCCAACCCCCACTTCCAAGGAGTGCCTTCTAGTGGACGTAGATTTATAAAAAATGAACTCCACAGTCATGTGGCAGCTACTCAGCCAGTAATTGAATAGTATTTTCCTGACATCCAGGTGCCCAGTGTAAGGCTCCTCAAGCCAAGGGAGATACTAGAGGTGCAGACAGAAGTGTTCTCCCAACTGTAACTCGCAACATTTTCTGCAAAGTGTTCTGAGTTACAGCATTACCCCAGAGCAAACAGAAGTTTGCTATTGGTTCCAGTGGGGAAGGGAATCTAGCCGAGGGCTGGGAGCCTGTAGGCAGGCTCCTACAGCTTTCTGCTATGCTCTGTTTTTAGAATGGGAAGGGGGGAAAGGCAGAGGAGGGAACTCATTCTTGGGGTTCCCCAGCCAGTGCAGAAGGGTGGAGTGTGTGAATTGGAGCCCCCCAACCTGGAGAGAGGGGGATTCTAAAAAAAACCCCAGACTGAACTCCCTCCTCTCCCATTCTGAAAACTAACAGGCTGGGAGCTCTGCAGACCCAAGTTACAGAAAATGCCACATTTTGAATTGTCTTCATCTGATACCTCTTGTAATAAGTGTTGTTAGCAGGCAATTGGAACAGCCAGTTAGAAGGGTTGCTAGTGGTGCAATCGGGACAACCAATTAGAAGGTACCCAATTGTCCTTAAATCGCCAAATCACTGAAGGAAGGTGGTTGACAGAGGGCTAAGCAGGCCTGGGCATAATAATTAACTGGGGAAATTATACAAGACTGCAAGGGACGCAAGTAAGAGGGATAATAATTTATTAGATTCTTAACAACCAACCATAACAACAATTTAATACCGTCAACAACAATGAGCAACAAGAACAACACACACATGAACAAGGCAATCAATGAAGAAATTCCATGCAGATGGCACCAAAACAATCTTGGCTCTCACTCCCAGCACTCCACCGCTGTGGCAGCACCTCACATCCACAAGGGATATTAACCTATGCAATCCTCATCCAAGACACACAAATAAATACAGATAGGAGACTGGCTGCCTTTGCATTTTTCTGTTTTCTCTGGCTGCTTCTCTAGGTCAGAGCTGGTTGCTCTTCCAGCCGGTTAGTTTATTATCTAGACTATTCCAGCCTAGAGACTCCCGTACACAAACTCACTCACTCTCCCTCACACTCTCACTTTGGCTGCTCCATGGTAGAGGTCTAATAGAGAAGACTGATGCTTGACTCTAGGAGCTACTAAACTACTCTTCTAACCATACGTGAGAGGTAGGAGACGTGAAAGCACACAAGAGACAAGCAGCACCCAGGGTATCACAGGAGACTCATGCGAGACCTAGGGAGAGACAGGTTCTCTCACACTGTCTACTGTTATAGCCTTGGTGGACAGGCAGCTGTGTCAGTCATATGAGGCACCAATTAAACACAGGTGCACATGAAACCTCTTTGCACTCAGCATTGTGAACCACTGCACTTGGCACTCTACCTGTCCCTAGAATGTATCAGATCACCCGAGAGGCTTCTGGCACTTTCTGAGGCTTCACTACACGTGCTCTTTTGCTAGACTGGGTCAACTCCTAGGAGAGGTTAAGTTCGCCCACCCTGGAACTTTCTGGCTTCTGGTAAGGGCACCTATGAATTGGTGACCACCATGGTTAGACATTCACCTGCTTGGCCAATTTTGAAGCTGTCTGAAGCTGAAGCCATGCACTTGTTTTTGTTCACAGCTATAAACTGCTTTCTGTGACCAGATTAGGAGGAAATTGTCACTTCTGTCTATACCCTAAGTCCCTGATTATCAAAAGTCACACTGTACCTTGATCCTGGTTAGCCCATGGTCATCTTCTCATCAGTCAACAGCAGAGATCCTGGTTTCTCTGTTTAAAAATACCAAATTCTCTGGTAAAAACTCCAAAATTCTTCAATTTAAAAACCCCAAATCCACATTTTTCTGCCAATAAAATGAAATGCCACAATATATAAAGGTATCAGTTAAACACAATGTTTTATTGATATATTTACAATTTTAAAGGAATTTGGAAGCCTAACCGTGTCTCAGTCTTTATAATAAAATTCTAAATATTTGTATATTTTGGCCTTTGATTTTGGCTTTTTTGTTGTTTTCTTTTTTTTTAAATCAGAGAAAATCAGAGCACCCTCTGCCCCCTTCACTTACCAAGACGTGGTTCCAGTTGTGGCTGTCCCTACCACTGCTTTGTGGCCCTGAGCAGCCCTGATATGCCAGTGCCTGGCCCCTGCCCATGCCGTTGCCCCTCACTTCTAACCCGCAGCCCCCAGCCCTGCCAGTGCCCCTCCCTCCCTATCCACAGTTCCCCACTGTTCCCAGCCCTGCTGGTGCCCCTCACTCCTGACCTACAGCCCCCTGTCCTCCCAGCCCTGCTGGAGGGGGCCTTCAGCTGCCAGGACTGCAGGACCTATTAGTAGCTACAGCCAGAACAGAGTGCAGAACAGCCTCCTCCACTCCTGAAGTTGGCATGGTCAGAAGGGAGCTGAGCAGAGCCTATGGAGTAGGGCAGAATGTGGGCTGCCCACTGTGGGGCTTGGGGCTCCCCACCATGCTACCTTCCCTCTGGGGGCCTCCGCAGCCCAGCAAGTAAGACCCAATGTGGGAAGGAAGTAACAGGGAGCAAAACTCCATGCTGTTGCCAAAACTACTGCCACATGGGCAGGGAGTCCCTCACCATGGCAGTGCAGATGTTGTGGGGTCCCGGCAGCAGCAGCTGCATCAAGCCTGCTTGCCCCACTCTGCCCTCCTGAGCCAGGTCATCCTGGGCCCTGAAGTAGGCAGTCCACATCCTTCTCTGCCCCATGCACAAATCTGGGGATGGGGGGCACATGCTCTCCCATGTCCCTCCATGTGTCTCCTCTGGCACAGAACGCCTCCTCAGGAGTACGCACAGCAGCAGCGAGGCAGCCTATCCACTACTTCTGGAAAAAACACCCTTGGCTTCTTCCTTCTCACCCAGCCAGTCCCGCAGCTGCACAGTCCCACCCTGGTCATGGACACCCCCAACTTCAGCCATCAACCCTGCTCCACTTCCTCCCTCACCATGGCCACCTCAGTCTGCCTCTCCCACCCCATGCGTTGCCTATACCCATGCCTCCTATGCTCCCTTCCCTCCACAGACTTACCTTCAGGCAGCTGGGGAGGCTGCTCTCCTCCATTCCATGGCTGTATTGCTGGCCATGTGCATGTATATACATGCACACATGCATGTGGCACCCCTTGAGTCCTGTTCCCCTCAGCCCCAAGAACCCCCTTGTGGGCTGGAACTCTGCCAGCCTGCAAAGAGAAACTGCTATTTCCTACATTTTTCTCGTCTAAAGGGAAACATCTGTGTTTTTTTGTGGCAAATGGAAAACCAAGATCCCTGGTCTTCAGGAGTATCAGCCCAAAGTTTCCAAACATCCATGGGTAACCATCACATTACAGTTGTTAAATTGCCTGGCTACTGTTTTTTTTTGATTTGTCCAGGTGTAAAGACTTGTGTTTCTTGTAGTTAAATGTGATGGGCCTTGAGTGGTCAAAGAAGATGCTTAGAAGCATTGGTTACTGGACCTGTCTTTGCTTATCAGTGGGGCAAGTTTGGGTATTTGCTTATCAGTGGGGCAAGTTTGCAATAGCTTGTAGATGGTCTGTTTACAAAACATCAGACCTACATTGAATGATTGAGACATTTGTAACACCTTAGACATTGGATGCCTGTTTTGAGAAATCTGAGTATGTGTTTAGCAAGGTGCATAGGGCATTTTTTACAGGTTTTGCTTGAAATGTATATTAAGTCTTTTGTCTCCATTAGTTGCTAGTTCAGTTGAAATGTATATGTGGTTTCCTTGAGTACTTTAGTTACACTGGCTCAGCCTTTTTCTCTGGCTCTTTTAGTTTCGATATGCACATATGATGAGTGTTTCAGGTCTCTGCCAACAATTTTCATTTTCAAGGAACCATCACTCTTATTATTTTATAGCATGGGTCTGATATTGGGTGCCTGCACCACCTCTGGAAGGAGTCTATTCCAGGTCTTGGGGACTTGGCCAGTAAAGACATTTTTCCTTATGTCCTGCCTAAAAAGGTCTTGGAGGAGTTTATGACTGTTGGTCCTTGTTTTTCCTTGGGGCACTCTGGTGAACAGGCATTCCCCCAGATCCTGATGTACGGAGCTATTTTCTTGCCTTCTGATCATGCGTGTGGCTCTGCTTTGGACTCTCTCAGGTGACTTGACATCCTTCTTGAATTGCAGAGCCCAGAACTGGATGCAATACTCCAGCTGTGGCCTCACCGAGGCTAAAAACAGTGGGAGGATGACATCCTGAGATTTACTTGAGAAGCATCTATGAATGCAAGCCAGAGTATTGTTTGCTTCACCAGCTGCAACATCGCATTGGTGGCTTATGTTCATCTTGTGGTCAATCATGACCACAAGTCTCTTTCAGCCGTGGTGCTAACAAGTGTAGCTCTGCTGAGCCTGTAAGCATGCTGCGGATTTTTTCTCCCTAAGTGGAGTACCTTACATTTATCTATATTGAAAGTCATCAGGTTTGTATCCCCCCACTTACTAAATTTATCCAGGTCAGCCTGGATCACTAGCTTGTCCTCCAGTGTGAATGCTATGCCTCAAAGTTTAGTGTCATCGATGAACTTAGCCAGTGTGCTCCTGATACCAATGTCCACATCATTGATAAAGATGTTAAAAATAACCAGCCCAAGGACAGCCTTGGGGGATGCCACTGGTCACAGAGCACCATGATGATTCACTACCATCGACCACTACTCTTTGGGTCCAACTTTGGAGCCAATTACCCAGCTATTGGACTTCGGTGAAGCCAAGGCCACAGTTGGCCAATTTTTTTCATGGAGAGGTCATGGGACACCAGATCAAAAGCTTTTTTAAAGTCCAGATATATGACATCAATCTCTTGAGATTGGTCAGGCAAAACCTATCCACGACAAACCCGTGCTGGCTATCCCTCAGTATGTTGCCTTCAGCCAGCTTATCCAGAAGGGTCTCCTTGATAATTTTATCTAAAATCTTACCAGAAATTGAGGTCAAGCTGATTGGCCTGTAATTCCCGGGATCTACTTTCTGCCTTTCTTGAAGATGGGTACCACATTGGCCTTCTTCCAGTCTTCAGGTACTTCACCTGAGTACCACAAGTTTTTGAATATTTTTGCCAATGGCTGGGCTATGACACCTACCAACTCCCTAAGCACTCTAGGGTGTAATCTGTCTGTAATCCAAGTCCCAGCCACACCTCTTTCAAGATTCAACAAAACAAGTTCTTTATTTGTAATCTTCTCGCAACACAAAAGTTTGGACTTTTGCAGCCATTTTAAAATGCCCCTGATGGAAAAAGGATTGTATGGTTGCACAATGCTGAAAAACTCCAAATTTAAAGCACTTCACATTACAGCAGAGTTTGTAAATGCTTTAAATGAATGCTGGCCCGTATCCTTGATCTGATTGACGTAAATAAAACATTCAATATAGAGAAATGAAAAAGCTTTTAAATTATTAAATAAATCTGTGAAAAACAGAACACTGGGCATGAGACTAGCCCATTTAGAAAAAATGACATACTTAAGCAAAATGCCCAATGCAGTCTTTCTGCAGAAGGACCATATACTATACCCATTTTACCAAAAAAATGCACAAAATTGTAAATAATTTGTTTCGCATCCAAATAAATTGTTTGGGCTTTATTGTGTATAGCTTAATTTTATGAGAGCAGGATCAGAGATAAATTTATAGCATTCTGGTTTTATAGACAAATGGTTGTATAATGTTAGAGAAAACAAGTAGCCTGTATGTTGGGCACACTGTATATGCTATATATAATAAATGATAAATTATTATGTTTAAAAGAGTACTCTGGTACAAAGTATTAAAAATACTCAAGAAGAAACTTAAGAAATTTTAAGATGGAATGCTTCTTTCCTTTTCATATGGTGACCAAAATCTTCAAGTGGTTGAAAATCTCTTAAATCTTAACTACTTTCCTGGGAATTAGAAGCTTGTTTGTAAGCATTTCTCATAGAATGCTTCTACTGCTAATAAGGTAAAATGAAAAATGTAAACATTCCTTTATCAACTTACATCTAAAATTCTTATTTTACATTAACTGGAAAATTTCAGCTGCACTTATTTATGGAAATCAAAAACAGCATAATGAACTTACCAGTACCTTCTACAGTATACGTTTTCTGTATAGCAATGTATCTTTAAGTAAGCACAGCTATAGGTAGGAAGCATACATAGGTAAAAAGAAATGTTACAAATATTTTTTTTTATATAGATTGTTTCAGTTCTTTTATAGTATTAGCACTGAACTTTCTGTTTTTTATTCTACAGAAAAATCTTTACATAAGAACAAACTTGTAACTATATTAAGATCTTAAGCACTTCCTCCCTAAAATTCTAAGTAGAAGGTAGTTTAACACTACAAAATTTTCAGCAATTTGTTTCTCTAGCACTACAGTTTTTAAGCAATCTATCATGTATTTCTTGAATATGACACAAATAGTAGACAATCTAATTTATTTGTTTTTTAAATCCATGAAGTCAGACTAGATATGGCAAGTTAAGTATATTGGCCATAATCTGTTCTTGCAATTTTCAGCAGATTTGTTTAGGTGTAACTGAGAGTACAAATAGGTGTATAGTATTTAAACAGAAATACTAACAAGAGAATTTTAAGAGACCCTAATCTGATCACTGTTTTTTGCGTGTGTGTATGCATGTGTAACAGGATAAACTAAACAAGTCAAACAGCTTTTAGGTGACATATTTCATCAAATCAAACAGCTTTTAGGTGACATACTTAATCAAATACCACTTTTGGTACATTATTTGTGTTAATTGTGGCTACAGTGCCAAGACACATTTTTAACTAGGAATTAATTTGATTGGAGCATGTGATAGAGAATAAATAATGTCATTACAGATGTAAAAATAAATTTTGCATCAAAAAGTATGGTGTTTATTTGATCTTCTGTGGTTTTAGCACAACACTGGAATAGGATCTAATGCAGGAAAATGCATAAGGTGAAATCTCTCTTGTATTGATGTAATTGTTTTCAAGATGAAGATGTTCCAAACATGAATCTCCATCCTCTTCTTCCTCATTACTGTCATCAACAATATCATCACCAATGTTAGATCTACAGATGTGTTCTGAAGGGACTGTCCTGGGCAATCAGATGAAAAATACTGGCTTAATTATTAAAGATTACTAGCAAGTTATTTGTTAATCAGTTAATTTTAGAGTTGCTGATTACCATGTTGTTTAAAACATTTGAATTTGATCAGCAATATAACTTATTAGATTTACAATAGCAACAGTGATAATTATAATAATGTTATATTAATATTACCACTACTTACTATTCATGTACAATATAACAATGGTAATAAAGACATTTTTTTATTAAGTTAATTTAAAAATGAGTTTACACCTCAATTACTTTTTCTAACACAGTTCAATGTTTCTCTTTGCATTGTTAATTTAATGTATTTACTTTTGAAATCAGTTTTTGGATGAACTGTATTCTTAACAACATGGATAACACACATGGTCCATCACTCAGCTACTTTGCAGATCTCAGGGCAAAACAAAGTAGCTGGAAAAATGTGCTACGTGGACCTTTACAAATTCCCCACATAAAGGGGGCATAAAATTGATATATAACTACTTCTAGCTGACCAGTTTAGTCTTTGCTTTGTGCTACGATCAAAGAAAGGGAAAGGTGACTTAGAATCAAGTTTTCTGGCACTCTCGTTTGCTGTGCCAACCTGATTGTAGCCTTACCTGGCATCTGACCTCAGGTTCTTGGAGAACTGAGTTCTTGGAGAACACTGGGAGTTAGCAAGGTTGTGTTGTAGCTTTTTTAAAAACAATGTAAGGAGACTTAGGCCATGCTTTTCTTTCTTAAATGAGAGACTCTTGTACAAAATATTGTTATAGAGAATTCAAACTCATGCCCATGCTCAGCATTTAAAATCTGTTGCTCATGAAACAGAGCTTATATTTTAAAACATGGTAAATGCTTTATTAAATCCCTTTTAATATTATCTTATATATAATATTTAAAAAGTCAAGTTTGAAAATACCGTATTTTGTTGTTGTTCAGCCTCAGAAAGCTTAATGCTTTCATTTCTGCAATTCCAAATGGTATAGACTTTAATTCATTGTGATCCAAAAATAACTCTCTCAAAGAGTGATATGCTCCAAAGAAGGACACTGGATCTATTCCATCGTCATTAAGTTTGTTAAAGGAAAGGTAGAGGTATTCCAGCCCTGGCTTCATATGACCAAACACATATCCTGGAATTCTCTCTATCTGGTTTCCAATGAGTATGAGGTGCAATAAAGATTTTGGCAGATAGGAGGGAACATGATATAACTTATTGTAAGAAAGGTCAATAGACTCCAAGTTCCTGCATTAAAGGAGATAAAAAGAGATGTAAAAATGATATAGTATGCTGCAAAGTTAATGTTGCATTCAGTGCAGAATAACTCTTTTGGTGGCAAAAACTAGTTGATTAATTATTTGGAAGTGATTTTTTCTCTGGGTGCATTGTTTATGTTAAATGGGAATTAATTTTAAGGAATATGGTTAGAAATTGTTACTCTAAAAATAACAATCCAAATGGTAAATAAAGGTCATAATTAGGCAAGATCTACACTTACGTATTGACGTTGTGAGGAAATATGCTATAAAATAAGTAGAAAACTAGAAAACTCAAAGATCTAATTCCTACTCAATAGGCATGTCTATATGAGATGCATTAATACAAATTTGCCTAATTCTATGTGCATTATAAGTGTATATCTATGCATGCACATCTTTAATGCACATTTAAAATGGCACAGTTAGGCTAGTCGTGGTGCTTAAATTTGATACCTGCAAATGCATTGATGCACTTGTAGACATAACCCATCACTAACTTTAGTGCCAGGTCACCCCAGCCCTAAGGGGCATGTGGCAGGCCCCTTAGTGCCAAGTCCCTGCATGTGTAGACACCTGCCAAAAATTGTTTAATGTGCATTAGTTTAATGCACATTAAATTTAGTCACGCTTAAATGCCTGTGTAGACATGTCCAATAAGCAGCTTAGATCTACAACAGTGAGTTACATGAGAAAATGTCAACATTTTTAGTATACAATTAACTGCCATTTACTCCTTTTCCATATACTATTTTGCATTTGGTGCTGTTGTTCTTGAGCAAGGTAACACTTAAATAGGGACTGGAGGATCAGACCTATACTTGGGACTAGTCTCATGTGCTAAATTTTAAATCATTCCCCATTGACACTGATTTGAAGTTTGCCTGACTTTAGCTGAAATGTCATTAGCTTTGCTGTAGGATCCATCCTATATGCATAGAGAGGTACTGATATATTTTTAAAAACAAGTAATACCATCCAGTTATCTGCCAGGTAGTTTCATGTCTCCTTCAGTTTCTTCATATTGAGAAGACTTGAGGCCTGCATATGTTTACTGTTTTTCTTTGAAGGCAAGAGAGGATTGTACATAGACAGCTAATAAAGAATTCATCTTCAGGTAGAATATATTTGCTAAGGATGAGGTGACAATACTGAAATTGTTTGTGATGTGAGATTGTTTTCTAGACAAATGCTCTAAAATCCTGTGGAATTTCCACTGGATCTTGCATGGGCCTTCCAGTTAAGAAGCCATAGCTGTTCCCTCTCTATCCTGACAAACAACTTCCCACAGCAGGAAGGATATGCTTTGTTACCATTCATCCCATGTTTTGAAACTCATAGAAAATGGAAAATGTCTTTTCCTTCAAATAGGAAAATAATGATGTACGTCTTACTGTTTTGTTTTAATCATGTAATTATAATTATATTTTTATAATGCTCTTACCTAGGATACTGGTATAGGTGTTGACCATAACAATCTACATCTATTTAACTAATTGGAAACTGGGCCAGTAAAATATGCATGTAGGGGCTGTATATATTTTAAAGTTAATATTCATACAGCATAATCTAATTAATCAGAATGCAACTGATAAGTATTCATTTTAGATTGTGAATAAAAATATTTTAGCTTTAAGATTAAAATTAATTGCAATGAATGCAGTTGGCCCATAATATCAAAATTACTTAAAAAATGATTTTGTATACTGCTAAATTTTTAATTAAGGCTATCTGCCTAATGTAATAGCTTCTATCATATAACTGACTTCTTGAAACAGGAGCAATGCAGTTGTTTTAAGTTACCTAAAATGAATCAGAACTTCAGATATCATTCTTCATAGAAGATTTTGGCCAAATGGAAGAGGAGAGTGGGCAGCAGTCCACAACTGTGAGCTGGATAAGGGTCTTGCTCAAAGGGAGACTAGATTGGTCAGGAATTGATTTTAAGATGCATTCTGTTTAACATTTTTATTTGTGACTTTGATACTGGAATTACATGTGACTTCATGAAATTTGCAGCTAACACTACACTGTGGGTATTGCCTACATAGAAGAAAACCAGATTATTATACAAAAAACTTTTAGTTTTGAAATATAAAATTAGAAATGGCTTGAAGTTTAGCAGAATAAAGTGAGAAGTCGTGCTTAGAAATTAACAAGGATTTTGGCTATAAAATGAGAGTGCATAAATTGTAGAAACAACTTAGGTCAAAAGACGTGGTCCTCATGGGTGATCTGAACCTTCCAGACATCTGCTGGGAAGAGCAGTCAGCCAGGTCTGACTGCTCACGTAGGTTCCTAGCTGAGTTACAGGACCTCCATCTAACCCAGGAGGTGCACAGCCCCACCAGGTGAAACGCCTAGTTGGATCTGGTGCTGGCCAAAGGTGACAGCCTTGTGAGGGGGCTGTGGGTGCTCAACCACCTGGGCGACAGCGATCATTGCCTGCTGGAATTCACCATCCAGCATAAGGGGGCAAACGCCTGCAGCAAGGCAGCAGCCCTGGACTTCAGGAGGGTGGATTTCAATGAGGTAAGAAGAATAGTTGGAGGAGCACTGGGGTCCCAGAGGGGAGGGGAGTTGTGTGTCCAAGTAGAGTGGTTGTTCCTTAAGAAGATGATCCTCCATGCCCAAAGGGAGGTAATCCCAACAAGGATCAAAGGGGGCAAGAGTGTGCAAAAGCGGCCAAGGCAGAGATGGAACTGGGACTAGCTACCCAGATCAAGGACAACAAGAAGTCCTTTTTTAAATACATAGGGGGCAAAAAGAAGGTACCGGGTAACGTGGGGCCTCTGCAAGACACACACGGAAATCTGGTTGTCGCACCAGACGACAAGGCTAACTTATATAATGATTTCTTTGCCTCCATTTTCCTGAGCAGGGACCAGATCAGCCCATCCATTGGGACCCCCTCAGGCACCAGGGGAGGTGCACCCAGGCCTAGGGTCAGTGAGGATCTAGTCAGGGAACTTGCGGAGGGACTGGATGTATTTAAATTAGCTGGTCCTGATGACCTTCACCCCAGAGTGGTGAGGGAACTAGCAGAGGTCATTGAGGGACCCCTAACACAGCTTTGAGCACTCATGGTGCCCTGATGTGGTGCCAGAGGACTGGAAAAGGGCCAGTGTTTCCCATTTTCAAAAAAGGGAGGAAGGAGGAGCCAGGGAACTATCGGCCAGTTAGTCTTACCTCGATCCTGGGTAAGCTTTTTGAGAGAATTATCCTGGTGCATGTCCACGAGGGGCCAGCAGGGGAGGTTATGCTTAGGGTCAACCAAATTGGGTTCATTAGAGGCAGATCCTGTCAGACCAACCTGGTGGCCTTCTATGACCAGGTCACCAAATCCTTAGACACAGGGATAGCAGTGGACGTAGTCTTTCTGGACTTCAGGAAGGCCTTTGACACTGTCTCTTACCCCATTCTCATTAACAAACTAGGGGACTGTGGCATTGACACCTACACAATCAAATGTGTCACTAACTGGCTGGCGGGTTGCACCCAGAGAGTGGTGGTGGATGGGTCATTTTTGACTTGGAGGGATGTGGGCAATGGGGTCCCCCAGGGCTTGGTCCTCGGACCCGCACTGTTCAACATCTTCATCAGTGACTTGGATGAGGGGGTAAAAAGCACCCTATTCAAATTTGCTGATGACACTAAGATATGGGGGGAAGTGGGCATGCTAGAAGGGAGGAATAGGCTGCAATTGGACCTAGGCAGGTTACAGGGTCCAGCAGCATACCTACAGGCTGGGGAACTCCCTTCTTGTCAGTGCAGAGGCAGAAAAGGATCTTGGAATCATTATTGATGCCAAAATGAACATGGGCTGCCAATGTGGGGATGCGGTCAGGAAGGCCAACCGCACTTTCTCATGCATCCACAGATGCATCTCGAATAGGTCCAAGGAGGTGATCCTTCCCTTCTGTGCAGCACTGGTCAGGCTGCAGTTGGAGTACTGCATTCAGTTCTGGGGGCTGCACTTCAGGACAGATGTGGACAGCATTGAGAGGGCTCAGAGGAGGGCCACCTGCATGATCAGGGGTCAGCAGGGCAGGCCTTACGAGGAGAGACTACAGGACCTCAACCTGTTCAGCCTCCACAAGAGAAGGCTGAGCAGGGGATCTAGTGGCCTGTTACAAACTAGTCAGAGGGGACCAGCAGGCATTGTGGGAGTCCCTGTTCCTCCAACCACTCCCGGGAGTGACTAGAAATAATGGTCACAAGCTGGCAGAGGGTAGATTCAGGCTAGATATCAGGAGGCACTACTTCACTGTCAGGGCAGCTATGATCTGGAACCAACTTCCAAGAAAAGTGGTGCTGGCTCCACTTTTTTTTTTAAAGACCTGGGGGTCTTTAAGAGGAGGTTGGATGAACACCTCGCTGGGGTCATTTGACCCCAGTACTTCTTTCTGCCATGGCAGGGGGTCGAACTTGATGATCTGCTCAGGTCCCTTCCAACCCTACCAACAATGAAACTATAAAAGAAGAAGAGACTTTGTTATATCGATCAGTCATAGGATGCCCATGAGTTATGTCATAATTTTTGAAAACTAATACTATTCTAAGTTGTGTTCACTGAAATGCATTCAGTAGAGGCAAGGAAGCACAAGTACCATTATCCAAGTCATTGCTAAGACCTCACTTAGAATGCTATCTGTGGTCTGAGCACCAGTGCTCATAAAAGGCTTACAGAGGTGGTTAAGAAAATGAAGACCTTAACTTCTGAAAGAAGACTAAAGGAGGTTGGCTTGTCTATATTAGCAAGACTGAGATTGATAGGAGATGTGTTTGCTTTTACAAATACATTATTGGAGTGAATATTTGTAAGGGAGAAGAGGATTTTAGGATACAAAAACACTCACAAGAACAAATGATTACAAACTGGTCATATATAAATTTAGATAGAAAATTAGATAGATTTTGTCTGATTCTGTGATAAAAATTCCTGTCAGAGGTGTGAAGTTTTGTAATGTTCTTCTGAGCAAAGTAGCAGAGGGCAAAGTACCACATATGTTTATGGAAGGGATGACATAGGGAACTTTGGTATGTGTTCAATAAGTTAAGTAAAGTATTTGCTGTCCCCTTGTTTGAGTGTAGCAGTAATTCTTTTGTAGTATAGTACATGCCTGATAATACCTTATTTTTATGGTTTTTGCTGATCACTTACAGTGACCAGGAAGCCAAATGGTTTCCCCCTCCTTAATGCTTTTCTTGGTGTTATGGCAAGTGGATTCCTATAGTTAAGGCTGTATGGTCTAATTTTGGGTTCCTGGTGCCCTCACCAGTACATGAAAAACTCATAGGTTCCTTGATCTTCTAATTAGAAATCAAACTGATAACAAAAAAAATTTGGAGTCAGGAAGGTCATATGGGCAAGGAATGTGAGGGTTTTGCCTCCTTTGATGGCAATGCTCTTCCTAGGATCCTCTGAGCATCCATTAACCAATTATTTTTGTCGTTGCAATGACAGGACATTAGCAGGGCCTTTCCCTCCTTTCTCTTACTAGTGTCATGGTATAGAATAATCCTGGTGTTTCTAGATTTGTACCTTGTAGTTGTCTGTTACTGGCTATTTTTAAGAATATTTGAGTAAACTATTGCCTGCAAATACAAGGGACTTAATTTGATAGCCAAGGAGGCCCTTCCAGTCCTGTGTTCTTTAATTACATTTGTAGAGAAAACTGATCATTAAGTAGTATAATAATTTTAACATGCTGTTTGTAGACTTCTAAAATAGAACTTTGATTTTGTTAAAAATAAGTTACAGTGCAAATATTCCTTTTTTTTTTTATTGTTGCTCTGTGTACTAATAGTTCTAAGAAACAAAACAGGTACATCTTGGACTGTGATTACTTACTCTTGATTAATCCAAGCCAAAGGTGCTATTCTGTCCTCTTCCAATTTGTTATGCTTTAGCACAATGAGGTTTATATTTCTGGTACGGTTAAAGCAAATTTCTGAAATCTCTTCAATTTGATTATTTTCCAGATGTAATTCCTACAAGTATGTTTGAAAAGGAAAGCTCATGAAAATATTAGGATTTTTTTCCTGTTGTGAAAAGGAAAGGCTACTTTTAATATAATTGATACCTCCTAATAAAATAACCAACTTCCACATAACAAAATAATTGTCTGAGTCTCTGTATAATGAGCCGCACACTTCAGAGAGAGCGAGGACTTTTGGGAAGGGACGGCATTCAGCTCACGAGGAAAGGCAAGTCCCTGTTTGTGGATAGGGTGGCCTTCTGGACAGGGCTGTAAACTAAGATTGCTGGGGAACAGGGATACACAAATTCAAACATCCAGGGAACAACATGCAAGTAAGCCCTGTAGATAGGGACACTGGGATAGCCACCCTTGAGGGAGCAGAGGGAATAGTTCTCCTATATACTAACACCAGGAGCATGGGGGAACAAGCAGGAGGATCCAGCCCTCCTACTCTCCAGTGTGCATTATGATCTGGTAGGGATTATAGAGACCTGGTGGGATTCCTCACACTATTGGAGTGTACCGATAGAGGGAAACACCCTGCATAGAAGGGACCGTGTCGGGAAGAAAGTGTTGCTCTCTATGTGAAAGAACAGTAAACCTTGGAGGCTGACATCAGCTCCAAAACTGGATAGCTTGAAACCCTCTGGGTCAAGCTCTGTGTGGGGGGAGGGGGACCATGGCAAGAGACCTAAATGTAGGTGTATATTACAGAACACCAAACCAGGGGAAGGAACTCAATTTGGAGTTCACTCAAGAATTGACTGAGGCCGTACATGCACATGACATGGTTGTCATGGGTGATTTTAGTTATCCAGATATCTCCTGGGAGGAACACTTAGCCTAGTTGGATTGATTATGTTTCTTCCTAACCTGTGTCAAGGAGCTCTTCCTGACTCAGGAGGTGCATGGGACAACCAGAGGTGATGCTCTGCTAGACTTGGTCCTGGCCAAAGGAGATGACTTGGTGACTGACTTAAATGTAGAAGGAAGTCTGGGTGACAGTGCCCATGAAACCATTATGTTCACTGTCTGACATAAGGCAGGCAAATTGGATAGCAGGACTGAAGTCTTGGACTTCAAAAATGCAAATTTCAACAAGCTTGTTGCCCCAGTAGGGCAAGTGCTGCGGGACCAGGGACCGGAGGCAAAAGGTGTGCACGAAGAGTGGTTGTTCCTTAAGGACATGATCCTTGAAGCAAAAAGGAAGTCCATTCCCATGCGGAGAAAAGGTAACAGAAGGGCTAGGAAGCCCTCTTGGCTAAACAAGGGAATGACGGTCTTCTTGAGAAAGAAGAAAAAGGCTTATGAACAATGTAAACTAAAAAGTAGAATTTACAAAGCAGAGAAAAAGAGTTAGCAAGTTGCTAATCTGTAATCAATAAGGCACTGGACATGCATTCATTTGTAGCTGTAAAAAGTGCTGGAGCATTTTTTTAGTGCTACAAAAAACAAACCACTATGGGGGTGTGCACATATACACAGCCCCCTGCCTAGAGCGTCACAAGTTCATGTCAAAAGTATATTTACCAGCTATGGGGCAAAAGGGGGCAGCTCCTTTGCTCACTCCACACCCCAGGGAGATCACTGACAGTCTGGCCTCTCCTTCCCTAGGGAAGGAGGCAAGGGGAGGGAGGGGCAGCCTACTATAGCTAATGCTACTTTTGGCCCTAGCAGCTGTCATCTCTGTCACTGTAACTGCTAAAGGGCAGCAGCTGTACCAGCTCCCCCATGCTGTGTTGGGTCAGTTGCTCCGGATTGCTGAAACAACTATTTCAGCTGCAGGCAGTGCCACAGGAAGACCGCTGTTGCTGCTACTACTGTGGCTACCATCACAAGAGCACCAGTTATTGCACTATTGTAATAACTGTTATTGACTATTGCACCAGTCAGTGCTCTTGTAGCGGTGGTGAATGTATCAGGTGCTCCTGCAGCAGTGTCCCAGTAGGGCTCTGTGACAGCTCACTGCAGTTAGGTAGGCTTGCAGAAAGCCATCTGTTCTCCTTCCCTCCCACTTAGAAGGGGAAAGGAGAGTAGAGGACTGTGGGACTGGCACCAGGGGCTGACAGCCTGTGTGCCACAGGTCAAAAGCCATGAGCTTCAGCAGCGGGGATCTTTGCCTGCACTGAACTGCAGTTGGGCCAGCAGCGAGTTTCACCCACGCCATATTGCAACTGGGTGGTGGAGAGAAATGGCAACAGTCAGGTCCTAACACATGCCTACCTCAGACCTGAGCTGAGTCAGGGTGGCCCACTACCGGAAAAACATTGCTGATTACTGATCTACATGCTACATGATGCTACAAAACATAGGGCTACAAAGAAGGTCCTGTTTGGAAGAGCCAAAGATTTTTGTAGGCAATATTTATTATTGGACCAGCTGCATAGTTAAGATAGACTTAGATGAGCTTTTGGGTACAAAATACTGCTTCTTCTGGTATCTGAGAAAAAAGCAGATGCAGCCTAGGATATCTAATACACTTGGAAAGAGTGACTTTCTGGTGGATCTGCCATTTTTTGTATCACTAGAGATGGCTGGACTGTGTGAACATTCTTTTTCTGTAGCATGACAAATATAACATGTCCAAAGCCTAAATTGGAAGATATAATTGTTGGTGGCTGTTTCATTGTTAAATGTTGACATTCTGTTTATGACTGTACAAAGACAAAGCAATCCTGTCTTTGTGAAAAATAGATGAAGTCAAAACCACTGAAGAAGAAGAAGAGATAGCAGAATGAAGGAGGGAAAAGGGTAGCATAGGGAGAATGGGCAGAAAGTAAATCAACAGTGCACAGTAGCTAAAACAAAAATTCATGCAGTAGTTGGTGAGGCAGGTAATGTCAGATTTTTTTTTCTCCAGAGCTTATGGGAAATTCCACTGTAAGGAAAAGAGAAGGAATAAAAGCAAGGAAATGACAGGAGATATAGAAAGAAGAAACAGTTTGTGGAAAGTTATCAAGTTAATAACAGATAACAAAAAAGAGACTTTGTAAGAGAAGACAGTAGAACTTGATACAGGATTAAATGAGGAGGAAAATTATACTTGCATAATGTCAACTTTAAAAACTATGGTAAGTAGAGGATGTACTAGGAAGGATAAATAAAAAGTGTTTTTGCAGAGAAGAAATGTTTGAGAAAAGAGAAAATTAAGTTGAGGTTTGACAAATCAGAATAATTGAGAGACTTTATCCAATACAACTGAGAAGAATGGGAACGGACAAAAATAGCAAATGAAAGAAGAATCCCTGGAATTTGCAGAAAGGAAAAAACTGAGGAGAGAGAAAATGTGTGAGGGCAGAAATTGGAAAGTTTATTAGCCAAGAAGCAGTTAAAAAGCAGAATAATAGTTTTGTAAATTCAGTGACAGACGGTAAAATGGATGGGCGTAAGTGATGCTAATCAAGTCAACTTTTACTTTGTCTCTTATGTTGTGTTCATAAAGGTATTTCAAAGTTGTTTTGAGTTTTTGATGGTCATACTTTTTGCTGGAGTTTTCTTAAAAGAGAAGTAAATTTTGTCTGTAATGACTTGCAGTTGGTACAATGATTTTCTTGACGCCTACCAATGGTAATTCAGTGAATGTGTTTAAAAAGTTACCTCAATAGAAGGTGGAAGACCTTGTGGGATAATTCGAAACTTATTTCTTCCCAGGCGCAAGTAAGACAGGCTTTTCAAAGGATTAAATGCCAAAGGACTGGTATTTGCTTCACTAAGTTTATTGCCTTCTAATTCCAACGTCACCAAATTTTTTAATTCTGTTGGAAATAAAATAATTGGAGATAAATTTCAGTAACTTAATACCTTATTAAAATATAATATCTCTTATACCTTATTAAAACATGAGGCATATTATTAATAATTTTTATCTTTATCATACTCCAATCAAAGCACTGAAAAAGCCACATTTGCTTGAATAGATATTTGTATAATAAAGTATTTTATTCTCCAATTCTTAATTTGTAAAAATTAATTTTATTCTTATTCAGTGAGAAAAGAAATCAACTGGGTATCTCATCCTGCTTGAAGACTGATGTCATGATACCCTAGATATAGTTACATTACAAAGAAATACAACTTAGTATTTGTGATTACAATTTGTTTATGCAATACATAGCTTTCAATTGTTTTATTCTTGCTAAAATTTCCAGGAAGAACCCATTTGGGATTATTTTTGTAGTCTATCAGCTCTTACAATGGGAAAGTAAGACAGATTCAAAAGCAGAGCTCTTAAGGGGCCATTTTACCTCATGTTTGTTGGTAGAGTACATATAGAATAACATATCAGTGATGAAATTCTACACAGATGTCCAAAAAACTTGTAGAATTCTTCCACAGATCAATAGTCATTCATTTTTTATTTGTCATATTGCCTGCTTTCTCAATGGACTCAACAGGTCCGTCCCACTTCCTTGCACCAAGTACTGACAATGCCTCCTGCGCTGACTGCAGGGAGCTCCCGGCCCGGGCTGCGCAATTGTGGAGTGGGTCCTGGGGACATGCTCATCTTCTACCCCAGCTCTGCAATCAGGGAATGGGGGCCAGGAGATTCCTGCTGCTGGGTTCCAGCTGCTGGAACCCACTTCAGCAGCAGGCAGCTCCCACAGGCAGGGAACAGTCTCCTACCCCCTGCTGGCTGGGTGCACATTTGCTCCATGTCAGCTGTATACATGTGCTGTAGTGTGCAGTAATTACTCCTGAGTAAATTTGCCACTCAGTAAGCATCTGCACATGTAGGCAGTGACACTTACTGTGCAGTAATTTGTTCTAAACTTGAGTAAAGCATCTCATGTAGACATGACCAAAGATAGGGAAATCTTTTCCAACCTAAAAAGCAAATGAAATTGTTCTCAAACTCCTACATACTATTGCTGTCTTCGGATCTTATGTAATGCCCAGAATCTCAAAATATTTACGCTTTCCTTTTCAACATTTTCAGAATTAAATTTCACATTGTTTTCATTTTATCTGTTCAGTATGAATTTCTTAAATACCTTCTAGACTGTCTTCATCAATTGCGTGGAGATGGTTTTCATTTATTTTAAGTTCTTCTAAAGTTGATGGTAATTCAGGTGGGATATGCACTAGTAAGTTTCCATCCAAATACAAACGTTTTAACTTTTTCAGGATCTTAATTGGGAGTGGAAAATAATTCCATTATCAATACATCAAATCGCATAGTTAGGTAACCAGTAAGCATAATATTTTATCAAAAACATTAATTTGTTTCTGATGTTACTTGTTGGGTTAAGTAAATTTAACCCTTAACATGTGACTGCTTACAGCATGCACTAACTTTAATATTGCCTAACAATCCTTAGGGTTAGCACATGCAAATAGTAACATGCAACAACACCCTTGTTGTGAACAACCACTCCTACTATGTTGTTATATTTCTGTTATAAAGCTACATTTCTGTTAAAGAGTGTTGAGCCATGCAGCCTTTAATTTGTTCATTTGCTGTTTTTTATAAGTATTTAGGAATTCTCAGATGCACACAAACTTTATTACCATATTTTTTTATGTCCCCTAACTCACTCCCTTTACTCTTTTGTATTCAGATCACTCTCTTTATTTGATAGCCTACTCTTTGCATTTCCTTTTATAGCATCTGATGAAGCGAGCTGTTGCTCATGAAAGCTTATGCATCTCTGATTCAGTTAATCTACCTGCCTTCTGCCTGACTTCAGACTAACACAGTTAACTATTTCTCCTTAATCTACAGTAAACATTGTTGTTCAGTAAATTGTCTCTGTGAGCTACTAGTCTATTTTAGGTTTCCACTTTGGCCTCAGTATAGAGAATGCACTCTTTTCATTGTCACACTGTCATAGAATTATCTGGAGTATTGTGTCCAGTTTTGCACACACTCCCCTCTTCCCCCCACCACTACAGAAAGGATGTGGACAAATTGGAGTGAGTCCAACAGAGGGCAGCAAAACTGGTTAGAGGGCTGGGGCACATGACTTATGAGAAGAGGCTGAGGGAACTGGACTTATTTAGTCTGCAAAAGAGTAGGCTGACTGAGGATTCAGTAGCAGCCTTCAATTACCTGAAGGGTGGTTCCAAAACGGATGAAACTAGACTGTTCTCAGCAGTGGCAGATAACAGAAAAATGACTAATGGTCTCAAGTTGCAATAAGGGAAGTTTAGGTTCAATGTCAGGAAAAACTTTCTTAGTAGGAGGGCAGGAAAGCACTGGAACAGGCTACCCATGTGGAATCTTCATCTTTGGAGTTTTTTAAGACCTGAGTAGACAAAGCCATGGCTGGTATGATATAGTTGGGGTTGGTACTGCTTTGAGCAGGGGTTTGAATTAGGTGACCTTCTGAGGTCCCTTCCAACACTTATTTTCAACAATTCTATGAATTAATCATAGAACAGTAAAACCCCTCCCTCTGCTTTGGCATGCAAGCCCCAAGCCAGGGCATAGCCACACTTCCCACATGAGTGAGGAGTGAAGGAGAAGACCCTGGCAGAGGCTGCCCTCTTCCCCCTGTCCTCAAGCAGGGAGCTGGGGGGGTAGAAGTATGGCAGTCCCACCAGGCAGCCCCTAGGTGAAGGAGGGGGTTTAAACCTTCCTGCCCCCTACCTCATCCTGCTATCCCCGTGCCATGTCCCCTGCTCTCTGCTAGGGATTTGAAAAAGCCTGGCAGGGGCTGCCTCCCACCCCCATGCAAACAATTTTTGAGATCTGGGGCATGCAAGTCCTTAGCCAGAATGTGGCCATGCCCCCCATTTTCTACTCAAGCAGGTGGGTGGGCTGGCAGGGGTTTCTCTCCCCTCCTCCAGGCAGACCTGGGATCCTGTGCAGTTAGGGAGATGGTTTAAACCCCTTTCCTGCCCCTCCCACCTTAGGGTGCCATCCCTAGATTGGGGCATGCCCATACTGTTTGGTCCAGCTGGGAGTGGGGTGGGCAAAACCTTGATAGTTTCGTAGTAGCTAGGGTCAGGAGGGACCTGAACAGATTCATCAGTGTCAAAGGCCTTAAAGTCTAGAAATACTATGTCTATGGCAACACCATTATCCAAGGATTTAGTTACTTGGTCATAAAAGGCAATCAGGTTGGTCTGGCAGGACCTGCCTTTGATGAACCCATGCTGATTGCCCCTGAGCATGATCTC